>JACVEI010000745.1:0-182793 GCA_018115615.1 Pestalotiopsis sp. DP-2020a | reverse complement strand
GGTTGGCTACCAACGCCACGCCAAGCTTTGTGGCCGTAAACCTGTGTTAGCTATGTGTTAAGATTCCCAGGGGAATGTGTCCGGTCCAAATCGATATGGAATTGAAAAAGAGCGAATAGATTGGAAATAGTAAGGAGTTTATCTCATCTAACTTCAAAAGAGATGTGCTGAAGAGCTGTGCAATGTACCACGGACCCTCATTCTTCCCGAATGCCTACTTCCGTCCACCACAACGATCAAGGTGCGCCACATGATCACTCTTCTGGGCACATGCCAAACCACAAATGCAACTAAAAGTATGCAATTCATGGCTTTTGGTACAGCGACGAAGATTGCGCATATAATTGTCCTTGCGAGCGCTCTTGTACGAACAGAGGCGCCGGTAGACTGATTCGTCTTCAAGGGCGTGGACGGATCGTACATGACGGCCGAGATCTTTGATTTGCGTAAATGATACGCCGCAGATTGTCCCAGGCGATCGTTTTGAAGGATGATCACAACGGAATTGGCGATATCGGTCTGCCTGGGGCGAATCATGCTGTGTCTGAGAAGTGGCTGTCGCTTGCGAGGGGGATATAGGTGAGGGATATGTGTGATTCGATATAATATCGTATGTTAGAACAGTGCCAGACATGTTTGAACTGTCTTCGGAGGCTGGCGAAAGAAGACGAGAATCAAGCATGTCCACTGATGAGAAAGGCTGCAGATGAGAGTCCGTTGAGACTGCCATGGACTGAAACCCATCGAGTACAGTCTGATGTTGGTCTGAGGTATTGGTTGCCAGGCCAGGTAGTGAGAGTGGCTTCCCGGGTTGGAAGGGAAAAAAACGACTGTGGCCGGTCAGAGATGCGCCCAGTCCTTCCGCATGAGGTGCGATATGATCTTGAGAGTCTGAAGCAGTGTCTAGGAAGTCATCAAAGTTGAATGAACGATACACAGATGCTTCACAGTCTGCACAAAGATACCGAGGAGACGCAAGACTGCCGCCACAGTCGTACGCCAGGACGTTATCATGTTGCCCAGGGAAGGTCGATGACATGTTGATGTCTATGTTTGGAAGCGCCTCCCAGAGTTGAGAGGCCTGGACGTGAATGGATAGAGTATGGACTTTTGCAATTCAAACATTCTGTCAGACGCCCAGGGGGCAAGGTCGACTTTAGTATCACTTCCGTCTAGCAGAGCCGCTCACGGAGGACTAGCCTGAGGCCCATGATGAGGTGGCCTGGGTTGGTCGACATGGAAGAGAAAAGAAAAAGAAAAGGCAGTAATACAATCTCTACGAAGGGAACAACCACTCTGGTGTGATGATTTGGCAACATCTAATCTACACAGCGCCTCCATTGTGACGCGGCTTTTCCAATCGGTGGCACGCGCCTCAACTAGCAAAAACGAGATACGAGTATGAAGAGGACAGTATTGACGGTGATTGAGTTCCCAACGTAAAACCGTCAGGTACATGAGACGAGAAAAGAGAATAATATACAATCAAGGTAGCGAGCCCCCTGCAAGTTCTTGTCTTACATGTCAATCCGGGTCCGTGCATGGACACGCGCCGAACCACCAATCGGTATTCGACATGGCAGCTCTAGACTTGCCGAGCCACCAAGAGTCCTGGCGGAGCCGGGCCCAGCGCCGCAGTGGTTACTCCAGGCCTGTGCTCGCCCGCGGCCACACATTTCGAACATCATGGAAGGGGGTCTGATCAGCTGTCAGGTCCTTGAAGACGGGGCGGACTCGGAGAAGTTGCAAGGGGGGCTACCCTTCTGCGGTATCGTCGGTACCTGGAAAGAGGGCAGAGGGCTTAATAGAAAAGGACGACTTTGGAGAAGGCGGCATATACATAGAGTCGGGTAAGTGCAGGACTACCAAGGTGGAAAAAGAGTAGAGAAGACTAGGGGGAGACTGAAACGGTCAGTTGGTTTGCGGTGATAGACCTCGAAGGTCAAACGAATCTCGAGCAACTATTCACCTGCTTGAATCGACGAAGTATTCAAGACAAATGATGAGCATGGAGAAAAGCTCGAGATGATTGTCTGTATTGATGGAGGAGATATGCTGAGAAAGTTGTCAAATATACCCCAAGAATATGTATGAAGTTACAATTCATCCCAGTCGTTACATCGTTATATTTTGGGTCGCATCTATTATATGAATGCAGAGCTCTGAACTCCTTGCGCTCTCCGCGCGATACAGGTTTTCAATCTCGGATAACGATCGCTCGTGTCCAGTCAAAGCCCCCCGCGCAATGGTGTACCAGGGGTGAGTACCACTCATGATCCCAAATACTTTCTCCGCTGAAAGCCATCCCTTGTACCAATGGCCCTGTGTCAAACATTCGTCAAGCCTTCCCAAGTGACACCTGCTTATCTGCGGCCTCTGTAGCGCCCCAGATGGGTCTCATGACTTGTCTTTTGAATGTCTGTGAATCCACATATACAAGTGTAGATGTGCAGCGCAGCGCCTCCACCAGTGCAGCGGCGGAGATGGCGCATGTAGATGTCCTTGCGAGCATTCTTGTATGTACAGCTAATCCGGTATACTGAGTCATCTTTCAGTGCGCAGACGGATCGTAAGTGACGACCCAGGTCCTTGTGCTGCGTAAATAATGCACCACAGACCGAATCCGGCGAATGTTTGGAGGGTTGGCTGCATGGAAAATGGCGAGAAGTTTCAGACTGGGGCATACGTACCTGGCTGTATCTGGAAGCTTGAGTTGCTTACGCGGAGGCCTGGTATATGTGATTTGGATGTCGTCGTCATTATTTTCTGTCTGGTCGAGGCCAAAAGGCGGACCCTACTCTAGATTACACTCGCAACTTGATACACTCAAAAAGTTTTAAAATAAAAAAATCCTGAGAGAAAGCGGTGTATAGCTAGAGTCGACCGGGTGCGAGACTGCCATGGCGGAAAGTGAGAAGGGAAAATAAGGATGAAGCTCAGTTAATATATTAGTAAACGATGGCGGTATCTAGTCACCATATGATGGAGACTATACGACTTTACACTAACTTCGTAGAACATTCATCATGAATTCGTTCCTTGCCAAGAACTGTCAGGTCTTATCAGTGATATAGACAGGTTGATCGTGACGTTACAGCTCACCTGTAGGGTTTTGAATTGAATGCCATTATGAATCGTGGAGTAATGGCAGAATCATCTACGGAATAACCGAGGATGCCGCTCGCAGTCTCACAATGCGAACTCGCTAAGACGGGTGTTTGGTTGCTCTGCATGATTGCCATATGGACAAGGATGTCTACATGGGCAGATATAAGCAGGTAGATATTTCCGAGGGAGAGAAGCAGTGTAGACCCGATCCTTGAGAGCCATATGGTATGGCCAGTAGCAAACATGACGCGGGAGACCGCTTCAAGTCGATATGCTAGTCGAGGCCTCGTATTCCAATATCGGTACGAAGTATGGCTGGATCTGTCGTAGCCATTGTACAGCGGCTAAATTCAATAGGTCGCTGACGGTACAAACTTTTTATACAATGTAAGCACATTGCTCTGTGTTTCTCGTACAATATGCATGTAACCCAACGCAGCGTACCATCAGGACTTCCCATGTTATCATAGTCCTGGTAATCCATTTCTATTTACGAGGGTCTGGTTTGTTTTCGATAGTGGGTTCTACCAAAACTTCAAGGTTCACTTCTTGAACGGTGCAATAGAAGGGAGGTTGTCGACCGCGTCCGTAAACGCATTCTGTGTATAATTGATAGAATGAGTGTGAGCTTTCTACATATTCCTTCATTCCTGCATCTTTTCCTTCGGCGACCTGCGCCTCATCCTAAATTCATGTGTGCCACGAGGAACTACGTGTACATATGTTTGAAGGGAAACGTAAAGTGTAAGGATTGTGTTCCATGGTGACCAATATGGGCTTGCCAAGCATGTCATCCCTCGACATGCGTGGTTATGCGGGTCAGTCAACGACCAATCATGGAGGTTCGTACCATGATTTGATGAACCATAGCGTGGATCTCGCATCGGCCGTCATCGTCCAGATATGGCGCAGACAAGAGGCGGGAACTCCTCGGCAGTCAGATGGCGCAAGCTTTGATTTTCTGCCTTATCAGCTGGACAGTGGTTTGTTTGGTACTTTGAAGCGAAATCCCCAGAGAACCGAGAGACTAAGACTTTCGCCCCGTTCATGTTGATTTCTTCTATAAGGTTGTCTGACCTCTTGAGGCGCTGGATCCTCCTTTTTCGAGATAGGTATTGATGCTTCGGCAGGATACACTTGATGAAGGCTTGTGCTTCGCACAAAGTTCCACGGCAATTGACGACTGGGAAAATGATGAGATCATGGTTGCTCCAGCAATAGTTCTCCAATCTGTACTGTCCTCGGCCACCTTCAAATGTGTTGTTGTTGTCCTCAATGAGGCTTAAGAACGAGGAATCTGCATTCTTTGGAGCTTCCTGATGCAGCAAGGTACATGTATCCCATGACTGATTGTGTCAGTCCAAAAGCAGTGGAGAGAAGCGACAGAATGCATTACCTCGTGATACATGAATCGGGACTTGTCCGGGTTACATCCGTGACCGAGAAATGTCATGTTGAGCTGGAGCTTGAAGAAATTGGTTGCAATCTCAGTCATCCATGACCTCCATAGATAACAGACATCGAAATATAGGGTTCCAAAATGGAGGATTGTCTTTCTGATATACAGATTGTAGGGAGATCAGAAATCTTGAAGTGCGTTGGTTCGACTGTTGATGATGTGTTTTTCGTCTTTTGGTAAGTATAAGCCGAATGTTCGTGATTGAGTTCAAATGATACATGAGGGAGGGAGGAATGCTGTTTGTTTATATACAAAAATACAGGTCAAGGCCAGTCTTGCCCTGTTCGGTGACCTGCAATGATCTTGAGATCCAGAAAAGATCTTAAGGGATATAAGGCTTGAGGTGCTTTTTGGACTGTTCTCACTCTGATAGCCTGTACAGTGGGAAAACCTTCCTGGCTAAGCAGAAGTCCGCGCACGCGGCCTGTGACGAGATTTGGTGGGAAATTCAAATTACCTGGATTTCATGGTGCATAACGTTTTATATGTTTGTGGACATTTGATTTTGCCACAATAGTTTACAAGGCAAAGTTCAAGTGGCAGACTACTTGTTCCTAGCAGTTGTGGTTGTGTCAAGATGCCTTTTCCTCCGTGAGAGTCGGGAACAGTGCATCAAAAATGGGCACCGAACTGTCAAGGTCCGATATCTCGACGTTGGACACGCACTGTGTAAGAAACCCAAGTCATCATTGGCCACTTCAAAGCACCTCAATAATAATCGCGACCTCGGAGCTAAACGCGCGCGGGACCATAAAATAAAAACTCCGGGACGTGACAGTCACCCAAGGTCCCGGGGAAAATAAATATTGTTGGATCTGCATCAAACAATCCCTGTCCCGAAACGCCTGAAATAGCTTGTGCCTTTGTTTCTAATGCGCCTTTCCACCTCTGCTGATCCGGATCTTGTTTTGCTAATAGGCCTCTTCTTAGTCAATTGGCCTCTTCTTAGTCAATTGGCCTCAAACTAGTCAACTGGCCTCATCTTAGTCAATGGACCTCATCGTAGTCAACCGGCCTCATTTTAGTTAGCCAGCCTCCTTGGCAAATTGGCATCGTATCACCAAAAGGGCCTCAAGCTTTTGAGTTGGGCCGGAAAGACAAGTATTCTCACCAGCCAGTGACACCTGTGCTATATCTATAGGATGAGCAGATCTCGAATTCGCAGGTGCGGTAAACCAACACTGCCCGAGGTCCAAGGGGCCGTTTGTCGGCAGCTATTCGTCTTCAGAGTTGTGCGCAAATATTGGTACTCAAAACATTGATTTTTGAAGGTAGCACATGTTCCTACCAATGCACCATCTATCCACCGGGGTAATGGTGGGGCCGAGTTCTGCATAGTTGGGTAGCACTTGCCTGACCATGCTATTGTGGTTTCTCGGTAGGGAACAATGTATAATTCCACCTGGGATCGGCCGTTTTCTTGATGCTTTCTTTGGTTACAAGAATCCCACGAATGTTCTCACTGTTCCTATCAAGCAGACGAACGATCTCGGTGTGCTACGTAAAGCTGCGACAATCGCGGAGAACGCTCTTCGTTGGTAGAACGGTCGGTCTTCAACGTCTCAGCGTAAAGATTTGAGGTCACTTTGCATGCGGCTGTATCATCCGTGCTAGGCAGCGGGACCATATTTGAACTTGAGCTCTCCTTTTCTTTTTCTTCGGTTTTTTTTTGGGTTTAATTTCATTATCATTGAACTGGCTATCAAGTAAAACATGAAACGAGTGGCAATCTTGGTTCCGAGAAAGAGTGGAGAATCCTTGCTGCAACTACATAGGTACTCAACGTCCGCGCTCTTCAGCTTTCCTCCGCACCATCACCCAACGCAACGCCGGCAGCGTAGTACCGTAGTAGAAAACTACGGGATCGTTCACCTCGGCCCTGGTGGACGCCCACGCCTGGCATAACACTTGGCACAATTCTCGACATGGCTCACGTGATCATCTTTCTCAGCATGCGTTTCTCCGCACTTGCAGCTGTAGACAGGCCATCGAGGATCGCGAGAACAGCGATGCACGTGGCGCAAGTAATTATCCTTGCGAACGCCCGCCGTTCCACACCTGCACCGATAGACCGGGTCTCCGTCCTTGGAGTGCACAGAACGCACATGGCGAATCAGGTCCTTGTTCTGCGCAAATGATTGACCGCATGGCATCCGGTCTGAAGATCTCTTGGAGCTCGGATAAGGGCAATGGAACGAGCGCGGTTGATCTCCCTTGGATGTTGAGCGCTGAGCCCGAGCGTTCTTTGATGCCCGAGCAGAGACTGGTAGTTGATAAGGTTCGTTCAGACCGGGATTGTTCCCAGCGCCATCGTAATCCATCTGCGAACCATCCTGGGGCGAAAAAGTCTCGAAGCACGAATTGTCAATTCCATGGGCTGATGAGCCGAAGCTAGAAGGAAAATTTGGCGCAAAAATTCCACCATCGTCGGGCGACAGAAAGCTGTCGTGTAACGGATACCCCTGGATCTGCAGCGCGCTGAGCCCGGATAATCCAGATGGCAGTGTGCCGACATAGGGACTCGCCAAAAGTTGCTGGTGCCGTGGAAAGGGCAAAGGGGATGTATAAGCGAGTGAAGATGGTCCTGACTGCCCTGACTGCACTGCGATGAAAGCAGGTATATCGCCAGGAGCCCCAGAGAACCCGCTGGAGGTCAAGTCAACGGCGGGACAGTAACGGTAAGTTTGAGCGATGGACTGGTAGGTATTGATGGCCTTGGGAGCGCTATTCTCCAAAATGCGCATCGCCGCCTTCGACTTCCTAGGGAAGACCGAAGAAGTCATGTTGAGAACCAAAGTAGCGTTGACACACTGCAAGCACAGGACGAACGTTGGCAAGAACGAGAACAGAGAGGATGATCCACGACGTCGACAACCAACTATTTATCTCTTGGGTCGAAACGAAACGGAGCGGAAAGATCTTCATTGAGGCGATATTAAGCATGAATGCTCCTCGTCACGTTCGCATCTCCTCATGAGGCCGGAAGTCGGTGCATGGTTTCTACTGGGTTCATGTTTTGATGCCACCGCAGCCATAGGCACTAGCTGTGCTTGTTGTGATGGCAATTGGTCTCAGGAGATCGCACCTCAAAATACTTATCGACGAGATCTAGGCCCCTGGCGCGCCATGTTACGGCTTTCGCAAGTACAAGCCAACAGGACGGTCCCGTCGATGTGAGCGGCAAGGCAGAACGCAAGAGCGCACATAGGGCAATTCAAGCTAGGCGCAACCCCGGTATACGGCAGCAATTTCCAGAAAACATATGGAAAAAGCCTCGTGGATTACAACGGACTCGTCGTTTCGACGTAGTCACGATTGAAAATTACTCTTCAGACGGGACGATTGAAGCGGCTCTCCTGGTGTGGGTGGTGTGGACCCCCAAAGGTCGTGGTATAATGGCATTGGTTGACTGTGCTGACTGCAGAAATTCGGAATTACCTTTTGACGGATACATGGAATTCTCAGTTTCTGGCCGCCATGAGAGCGCAAAACCTCAATTCTGCCTCTCGCCAGAGTTCAAAGAGCATATCACACTTGGCACGGATGGTAAGTCTACACTGCCATTCTTGGAAAACAGCAGCTCGTGCGGAATACTTGATCGGACACTATTCTGTGCCGAAGCTTTGAAATCCTCACGATGCTTTCTGTCTCTTGTGTCGGTTTACTGGACCAAACACTGGGCTTGCAACAATACCATAGCACGTTACAATTGCTGAAGGCTGGTCAGAAGCACACCTGGTACCTGGTGCTATCGTGCCCGCAGGGTGCGCTAAACCTGTTCCTGGCGGTTTTTACCTTAGTGGTTAGGTCATGTATGTACTGGCGCCCAGGTAGACAATCTGGATTCCAGGTCGATAGTGCAATGGTTTGTAGCATGCAGCAAGCAACATGGGAATTATTTTCGGGCTCGATCCCCAGGTACACGTACCTTTTTCTCCGGAGAGGCAGTACAGCCTATCCCGCACGCAACACGCACCTTTAGCAACCCCCATCCCCTCTTTCTGTGGTGTGTGGCTCATTAGACCTGCCGAGCACCTCCACATTTGGGGAAGCTGCTGGGCCAAAAAACAGCCCCTTGCTGAATCCTATCACCGCAAGTACCATCCATTCTACAAAGTACATGACCCTTTTCTCTCTTTTATTAGATTCACGGAAGAGTCATTGAAACAAAAACTGCCATTAAGTAATCATGGCAAGGAACCCAATTCAGTAGATGTTTTCTCTAATAATGATTAGTTTTCTTGCGACAGACAGAGATAAGGACACCACATGACAGGTTCTCGGTAGACCAACTATGATCGATGTTATGGAGCATGTAAAGACCCTTGTCGGGCTCGATGTTGCTTGCTGTTGATTTGTCAGTCAGAGCCTCATTTGGGGATGGCAATTTCTTATGGTCATGTAAGCAATGTGGGAAGGCCAAAAGCTCCATCATCCTCGAGTATCCAGTATGTTTTGATCGGCTATTTCGTTCAAATGTGCGGAGTGCACCTCAGGGAGGCTGGTGAAGGGGGGGCAAGATGTTTTGAATAAATAACGTGCATTGGAGCGCACGCTCGAAAGCTCTGATATGCAGCTTCTTAGCTTGGCGATGCGAGTTCCAGAACCGGAGAGTGCTTCTGGGGGAATATTTCGGGGAAATCCTGCTTGTAAGTAGACAGCCACACAGATACCATACACATTAGGTACTCTTGGAAAAAAAAAAATCTTATTTCTTGGTAAAAAGAGGAGAGCCCATCTCACCCATCGTCAGAGCCACTCATTCAGAGACAGCACAGAATGGTGCGGTCTATTTCTTGTCAATGGATGTCAACTCCTTCACAGCCTCCAAATTATCGAGGCGAGCCTGCGACTTCATTTTGATCAGCTGGTATGCTGTGCTCGTCAACGGCAACCACATTGGCACATTGTCACCGCGACTAGCCACAAGGTACAACGCATCGGCGACGGCAGCGGCCGGAACGCCGCCACCGCCTGCTGTGGCCTTCTTCACCCAGGCGGCTAGTTGCCTCGCCGGCATGTCTGCACCATCATAGTCTTCATGAATCGCGGTGAACTTCTTGCTGCCGCGCTCGAACTCCGTCTTGACACCACCCGGCTCGACAATGCAGAGGTTGACTGTCGAACGCAGTGTCAGCCTCATCCTCTCGCAACCCAAGACATATTATGGGGGACTTACTATTCCAATTAGGATGCAGCTCTCGCGCAAAAGACTCTGACCAGCCCTCGACGGCGAACTTGCTGGCATGGTAGAAGGCCTGACCCGGGAAAGCTGCCACTCCGGCAAGCGAGGAGATATTGAAGATGATCCCGCCGCGACGGTCCTTGGAATTTCTCATCACTCTAGTGGCTTGCGTAGCCACGCGCACCGTCCCGAAGAAGTTCGTCTCGAACTGCGCGTGCATCTCCTCCTCGGTCGCAGCCTCGGTGTCGCCTGCCAGCTCGTAGCCGGCATTGTTCACGAGCACATCGATGTGGAAAGCCTCCCCAAAGTGATCTGCTGCCGCCTTGAAAGCCTGCTCGACTGAAAAAGGCGACGCGACATCGAGAGTCAGCTTCAGTATGGAGTCGCTGTCTGCGAGATAGGACAGGCTGTCCGGGTTTCGAGCTGTCACGATCAAACAATGCCCGGGCTTGCTTGCGATCAATTCTGCGATGGCGCGACCGATGCCACTGGAGCACCCGGTGACTGCGAAACCTTATTAGCTCAAGTCAAATGAATGAGTCGGATTGCACATACTGAACCAAGTCGCATCAGCCGGGAGCTGGTATGGTTTAGTGTTGACCGGATTCATGTTGTTCCCACTTTGAGACGAAGACGAGTGTCGACCTGATTTCCTGGTTCAAATTTGGGCAGTTTTTGATTTCATGGTCATTCTGGACCTCGTTGCTGATATTAATACACAGGAGATCTGCCGCCATGATGCGCCCGTCAATTGATCGTCATCTGACATGATGTGACGAAAGAAGGATTTGCTCACGACAATTACGTGTCTCGCCGATGCGGTTTCGGCGAGCTCGACTGGGGAAAAGGAGGTTGATTTAAGCAAGAGATCTTCGTCTGACTAAGAGACTCCATCGCATCTTCCCATGATGAACACCCCCGAAGGACACCACTTGCACCGGGTTAGGTTAGTGCTGTGATCATACAACTAGGTTAACCTCTTCTAGCACGCCGAGGCCCGGAAAATTAGTGAGACATTCTAGGGCTGATTATACCCGAGAGCACCAACGCTAGCACCTAAATATAGTGGTCTTTGTGGGGCTATAGGAAACAATGACACGCACCATGTCTCTCTTTCGGGTGATCATAGCATTTCTATGCGAACCTTTCGCAATTCTCCAATCCGTCTAAATCATGAGTCAATGCCGATATCTATACGACGTTGCAGTTCTCGAAACGAACCCAGTCCTTTTCAGAATCACTCGCCCCCTCATCTCTATCTGCAAAAATCCCAAAAAGGGTACCCGTCATATCACGGGCAGATAAGAGGATAGAATCCACCTCGGCGGCAATCGCCCATTCCTCCTCGCCATCCTTCTTCGCATCGCACCAGAAGAACGAATACTTGCCCGGCTCGCTGGTGATCTTGAACTTTACCGACGTGCTCTCGGGATGCAGTGTCTTAGACAATTTCAGAATTCTCGGCTCTGTATTACCGAGGGACTTTGACTCAAGCACAATCGTGCGCGTGGAAGGGTCCAAGCAGATTGATCGGTAGCGCAGACTGTCTCTGTATACTGCCAGTCCGGCACGACGCACATTTGTCTCTTCGGGGCGCGGCGCAAGTAGAGTGCAAATTGCTTCGCTGGTCAATGATCTCTGTCTTTAACCGACGAATGTCGTCGTTCCCATTGGTGTGGCAAGTCCTGTCTCTTGCGCTCGCAGCTCATATGATTGTTTTGAGCCCGAAGAAGGTCGCCTGTAGTCTTCGAGGTTGGGCGTACCGATGTACACGTCCTCATTTTGGGAAGCAGACTTTGAAAGCACATCATCTACCTCGCCAGAGCCATTGTCCAAAACCGTAATGTCCACTCCCATCTGCGTCTGAGTAATAGTCGGCCACTCACCACCGGGCCACTCCACCGTCGTGAGAAAAGTCTCCCGGCCCAACGGATGGCGCCCTGGGAAATCACCATCATACCGAATACCCAAATGGACACAGAGCCAATTCCCCTGCGTATCTTGGAACAGATCACCATGCCCCGTCCAGCGAACACTTTCCTCTTTCTCAAAAGCCGTCAACGATGGATTGCTCGGGCACCCCTCATACGGCCCCCAGATGTCTTTGGACCGCACAAAATTGATCTGATGGCCCTCAAACGTCGACGCCTCGGCCGTGAGCAGGTAATACCAATCGTCCTTACGGTAGATGTGCGGTCCTTCCGCGTAGTCTTTTCCAGCGGCGCCCTTCCAGAGAAACTTTGTCTCGGACAAGGCCTTGCCCGTGGCGACGTCGATTTCAAACTGCCGGATCGAACAATCAGGCGCCCAGGGCGGTCCGGTCCGGTACGAGCCGTGAAGGTAAGCCTTGCCCGTCTTGCCATCGAAAAAGGGTCCCGGATTAATGCCGGGAAAATCGAACGGTACAAGATCCGACCAGCCGTCGCCAGAAAGGATCTTGTCCTCGGGACAGCTGATCAAGAAATTCTGGAAGCAGTGCTCGCCGTCGGCACTTTCGTAGGCATTGATGTAGACAATGTAGAAAGTACCAGCGTGGTAGCGGATCGTCGGGGCAAACAGACCGCCTGTCACGACGAGGGATTAGTCCACCGGGAAGCGGAATGTGCTTGACGAAGGACCGCGACAAGTTCAGGTATGAGGCATTCGAAATGGCATGGCCGGTGAGTCTCCAATCCCGAAGGTTTTTGGATGTGTATATCGGCAGTGCGGGAAAAATGTGGAAAGATGAGTTCACCGGGAAACAAGTGTCTTTTACGAGGACTATCGAGGGATCCGGCGCAAAACCCGGGATGATGGGATTGGAGATCCTCATACTGATGCCGTGAAGTGCCACCAGTCGACCCGTCGGGATGTTGATGATATCGAAAATGCCGTTGCAGAACAGGAATGATGCAGTCATATTCATATCATATAGGTTACACTCCAGGCTCCAGGCTTCAGCGTCCCCTCGGATCTTCCGTAGACAAGGACACCAACATGATAAGATCAGAATGATATGGGTCAACAGCGCCCGAGAATACTGGAATTTCCCCGCACCCCGGATTTCCCCCAGATCAGTCGGCAGGGATCACGATACACTCAAGTCTTCAAGGTGAGTGTTTCCGATATCATCTTCCTAACGGGCATTGGGATAGTCGAGCATTACCGAAACAGGATCCCTCGCACAATGTTATCACGTCCCCAAAGACGGAATTTCCGGGACACATTATATTTACGCAGTCGCATCCCATCCGCGCCGCCCATGGCCCTCCGTGCGACACCGTGATGCAATTGCGACGATGTCCTGCAAAGATGATACCACGGGCGCGGTCCGTTCAGACCACATCGAAAGACGCCGTCGCCATGGACGCGGCAGTCCAGCGCGCGCTGGCTGAGGATGATGTTGACCGCGAACTCGGTATTCCCGCCATACTGCGCAAGTACTGGCGGGTAACTCTGACTTTTACGTTCTGTTCTTCGCAATACCGGCACAAGATCTCAACCCGCTGATTCGCGATAGGCTCCGTCTCATCCACAGCCGGCCTCGTCTTTGGCTACGACGTGACCGTCAATGGCGCATCGATATCCATGCCGTCGTTCCTGCTGTACTTCGGCGACGTGAACGCGTCCGGCCCTTACCTGCCATCGCTTTGGACTTCCCTATGGATTGCCACGTCGTCGCTCATGCAGGCCATCGGGGCCGTCATAGCCGGTTGGATCTCGGTGCGCCTCGGTCGGAAGTGGCCCGCGCGTGCTGGGCCGTGTCTGACTCTCGTCGGAACTGCGCTGCATTACATCGCGGTCGCGCGAGGGACACTGCTCGCAGGAAAGATGGTCTCCGGTTTGGGTATCGGCTGTGTGTATTCGATTGCGACGACATCTGCTGGCGAGGTAAGTAGGCAGCTTTGACGTAGCCGGAATTTCTGTCGTTTGCTGATTGGAAAACAGATTAGCACCATTGAGTCTACGAGCTCCCATCCAGACCTGCCTCGTCGCATTCATCATTCTGACCCAGGCCGTTGCTTTGGGCGTGATTCGAGCTTTTGTACCAATCCTCGACCAGTCGGCATTTCGTTTCGTCTTTGCACTTCAGTGGGCCGTGGGAGGCCTTGCCGTGGTTTCGTGGGCATGTACACCAGAGTAAGTCGAAAAGAGGTCTCTCATATTCTGGTATTAAGAAGCTTATTCATGTACGCACAGGCGCCCGTCTACTTGGTAACCAGAGGCAAGACAGAAGCGGCCAGGAACGCGATGCGACGCATCTACGGAAACAGTGATCAAACCGACGACCGACTCGCGTGCTTGATACATGACATCAAGCTAGAAAAAACGTCTCAGCAGGACAAGGGCACATACGCCGCCTGCTTTAGAGGATCCCACTTCCGACGGACCAGGACGATTGCCCTCCTCTTCTCCTTGACCAACGTTTCTGGAGCGGCATTCTTGTCTCAAAACATCTACTTCCTAATAACGGCAGGCCTCGAAGCCATTTATGCCTTTGACATCGGCATTGGTGGCTTTGGCTTGGCCCTCCTCATCATCGCCGTCAACGGCGCATACATGCACCGCTGCACCAGGCGGAGTCTGATCCTCGTGGGCCTCACGATCAACTTTGTGTTCATGGTGACAATCGGGGCGCTGTACTGGGCTCCCGGCGAGGGAGAGCTCTGGACGATTGCCGTGCTCATGAACGTGCTCATTTCGCTGATGACTTCGACACTGCAAGCCTCAGCATGGCCCGTCGCCGCCGAGATTTCATCGTACCACCTGCGCGCCAAGTCAATATCGCCTGGAGTCTTCACACAGACCATCGCCTCTTGGTTTTTCATCTTCGTTACGCCCTACATGTACAACGTCGACACTGGTAACCTTGGAGCCAAGACGGGATTCATCTATGCCGCCACTACACTCTTGTTGGGGTATGTGCATTCCAGCTTGTTCCTGATACCACCGGGTTGACGACCACCGAGGTCGACGCTGCGTGTGCGGGTGTATCCCCCAGGAGGTTCCAAGAGTTTACGTCCGAGGCCGCAAGAGATGAGAACAGTAAAGGCTGAAGACTCCCATGTCTGGTTTCCTCCGTCTTCGTTTCTATGTGCATCAGTGTCATTGTAGATTGCCTCGGAAAGAAGGTCGCGGCGCACATCACGGTGCTTGAACAACCCCAACGAACACTGGCTTTTTGCTCAGCCACGGGCAGAATATCTCTTTCTACCTGATTTCTTCAAGCACAATTGTCGCTCCAATCCAGACCCACGGCAGCTCTGTTGCTCTGGTCTTGGTCAGAGTACTAGTTCTTCAGGGCCCTCTTTGTAGCTTGACACCCTCAACTCGTACTTCTTTCTAAGCTCATCGCTCCACACCTTCACTCTCGACTCAAGTAATAATAACACCTTGTACATGGAACAAAACCACTGTACCTCCAATCCGTATATTGAGGAACATTGTTGCGTAGCCTCCGAGTAACGGTTCATCGCCGGATTGATACGGTGTATTGCCAGCACGGGCCGCAAAACGAAATACCGCTCTTTTTGCACAAAGCCAGGAAACTTTTGCAGTCTGTAACGGCGTTTGAAACGGACGGTATTAAACCGCCAAGCAATTGAAACGATCCCGAATCACTTTTGAACTGGCCCATGAATAATTGGAGCGCCTCAACAAGGTACCTAGTCGAATATTACTGGGAGGGCTCTGATACCCAAGCCCGCGGAGTCTGATTCCGCTTACCCAAATAACCATCAAGCGGCCATCAATCCGAGGAAAATGTGGAGAATTTCGTGTAATGACGGAGAAGAAATGACAAGATCGGAAAATATCGATAATAATAAATCATCAATGATGGGGTATAATGACGAAAAGAAGAGCTCGGTGATGGTTCTCCACTCATCATCAAGCTCAGACCTCCGGAGGTGTATAGCTTGCTAGCACGCTCGACAGGTTCTTGAATCGCACTGGTTTGGTCATGTACATGTCGACGCCGCTGGCGAAGGCCTCTTGCTGTGCATCGGCCGACACTAGTCCAGTCAGAGCAATCACCTTGGTGGGTGCGATGTGTCGCTCTGCTTCCAGTGTGCGAATATTGCGAGTCGACTCGAGTCCGTCCATGACAGGCATAGATATATCCATCAAGACGTGACTGAAGGACCCGGGACTGGCGGAGTATATTTCAAAAGCTTCGAGACCATTGGAAGCAGTCTTGTACTTGTACTTGAGCTTCTTCATGAACGAGACAAGTATCTACAGAAAATCAGTACGTAGCTCCAGGGATACATCATGTCTCAACTCACTTGTAGATTGATGTTGTTGTCGTCCACGAGCAGAATCTCGTCTCTGGTTAGCTTCATCATTGACATATCCAGTCCCAACTCGACCAGCTCATTGGCTTCTGGTAGCAAGGGCATCGGTAACGACTCTCCAAGATCGTTCGTTATGATAGGTTGTGGATTCATTAGTTGGATTGGTGATAGAGCAAGATCTGGAATCCAGCTCGATTGTACAGGTAATTCAACTCCAGGCGTATAATCCGGGGTGATCATAGGGTTGGCGTATATACTCTGGGGTGGTTCGGAAGCCACCAAGTCCGAAGCTTTGGCATCGTTATATCGGCCTAGGGCGAGTATCATTGCGTTGGCTAGTTTTCGGGGCCCGACACTACATATGTTAGCGTCGGCCGCAAACAAGTAACGTGTTGACTGTGTAGTAACTTACGGCTGGGGAATGAATTCGAAAGCTTCTCCTTTCCTCGTTTGACGGAACTTCAAAGACAGGCTGTGTGCAATCACTGCACTATGACATATCACTACCACTGGTGGAGGGACGCTGTCTCGGGCCATCAATGCGTCGTGCATGGCAATGTCAGTGCATACGATGATGTCTGGCCGAATGTCTTCTGACCCATGCGCAATCGGTTCTAGGTGGAGCCAATTCCGACAGACTGTCTCTATCAGGTCAAGCTCTATCGGAGGATTGCTGCTGGATATACCAGAGGCCTCGGCTCCAGTTTTCAGCCCGCACAGGGAAACTCGAAGTCCTTTCAAAGCCAGGACGTTTTCTGAGAATTGTGATTCGGGCTTCTCCAAGACACAAGATGTTTTCAGAGGGATGCAAACAGTGGCGGATGTTCCGTGGCCCAGTTGACTCTCAAGCCGGATTGTTCCGCCTAGGCCGTGTAAGATCTGTGAAATAAGGCTGAGTCCCAACCCTGTCCCCTGGCTCAAAGGATCTTCTTGGGTGAAAGGTTCGAAGGCGTGATGCTGCAGAAACTCGTGGCTCATACCCTTTCCTGAATCTAGGACATTGAGTACAAGTCGAGCGTGCGGTTGTCCATGTTTCGCCCGATACTGCTCCTGCTTCATACTCACTCGGATGAACCCGCGGCTGGTATATTTCAATGAATTGCCGAGTAGGTTCATGATGATACGGCGCACAGCACCTGCCTCAACTCGGCAGTACCATGGACTCTCGGGATCAATGTCAAGGTACACTGAGACGCCAGACTCTCCTGTCGTACCGCCAATATCACCCAAGCTGTTCCTTTCGGAGTTTCCCACTGGCCAAGTAGAGACAGGCTTCCGGGGGATACGAAACTCTTGATTCTCGAACTTGCTTATTGAAGCAACATAAGCCTGAGAACTGTGGGATGAAAACATGCTCTCAACGGTTTCCTCCACCAGAGCATCCAAGTCGACTGCATGAGAAAGTGCGCGAAGTTGAGACTGAAATGAGCGATACTTGTCTATTCCAATCTTGTTTTCATGTTTCGTGGCTTCGTCCTGTGGCCTGGCAGTTTTGGCCAGTTTGCTGACTTTTGAATGTTCCAGGAGGTGATCGATCACGTCAAGGAGGGTTCGACCACAGGAATCCATTGTCTGGAGCAGGTCGCCCTGGAAGGCATCGAGTTCAGTGTCTTGGAGAAGCTCGAGTGCAGCCACTATGCCATGCAGCGGTGATCGAATCTCGTGACTTAGAGATCCAAGAAGGTCGCTCTTGGTTTGCTCAGCGTTCGTCGTATTAACACGGTCCACTTCAGCCATTATAGATGAAGCGAATGCGTGCAAATAGCCAGTCTCTCCATGATTGGTGAAGGATCGAGCAGCTGCCTTTGTCCAGATGAACGACCCGGCGAACCACCTCTCCCGACGTGTGTCCCACAAGGGAATCAATGATACGCTCACAGCGCCAGGAAATATAGATGCTATCAGTTCAGTCTCGCGTCTGCGAGACTCAAGCTCTGATAGCCCGGAGATGGTGGGCGAGACCGGGACGGGTTCCGTCGATCTGAGGGGGTCAGCTTCCTCGTCAGAGAATTGCAGAGGAGAGCCATTGTCGTCGAAATTGAAGACTCTGCCGCGTGGATATCGTTTCAAAAGTTCTCGGAGCAACTTCTCTGGAATTTGGACATCCGGTGAGTTGATCGACGCACTGCTCAATGTAGACGATCCACTCACGGAAAAGCCTAATGAGTTGCAAATCCTCGGGCCATTTTCCTCGTCCTGGTACAAATCACCTGCTGTTGCTGAAAGATTTGGGGATGAGCCCGGCGTCTGTGATGCGTCGTCCGCCTCCACGAGGCCAGCATAGGTGCGGATACTGGCATCCAGAAATAGTACACCATCCACATCGATAGATTCCCGGATAATGGTGGCTGCCCTGTTGAAAATATTCCTCACTTCTTTGGGGTGGAGACTTTCCGATGGGCAAATCGTGCTGATGGTTCTGGTAGAGCCCAGAGAATTCACGGTGAACGTGGTCGATTTCGCTTTGTCGCTGCCCGGGCACGATGCCGGCTTTGGATCACTGGATTTCCCGCTGGACCCATCACTTGTTGGTAAACCAGTTTGAATAGGACTTGGTGTAGGCCTTTTGGGTTGTGCTTGATCGTCGTGACTTTCTTCCGTATCATCCTCGACGGTCAGTTCGACAGGATCCTGTTGTACACTGAATTTGCTTTCACTTCCGACACTCTCGCACGGTGTGCTGTTGACACTGATTTGTGGGCCAGACATGGTGGTTTTCCCTTCTACAAAGCTTCCAAGCCCTCGAACCACTTTCGATGTAAGTTAGCCTCATGAAAAGAAGATCTAGGAGAAGATGCCAGAGTATGACAGATTATGATCAGTCTGAAGGGCGTGGGACGTCTTGGCAAGCCAGAAGAGCAGAACATGTTAGACACTTACTACGTTCGCTTCGACCGAAGCCAGTGGCCGTTTCTTTGAATTCGAGATAGCCTGAGATGATCTGGGAAAGGCCTCGGAGACAATCCAAATGAGTATCACTGAGCCCAGCCCTAGGACTTTCGTCGAAGACGCTGAGGACTCCAACATTGACGCCATTCCTCGACTTCAGCGGGACACCTGCGTAGAAGCGATTGCACGGAGGCTCGAGGATATAAGAGCGATTACAGAACCTATAATCTTCGGCAAGATCCGGTACGACAGAGACTTGGAGCTTGGCTCCGAAACGGTCTGGTGCATCATCTGCGGCAACGAGCACATGTTCGCAAATACCGTGACTGCGGGGAATGGCTGAGCCACCAAGCCAAATCCCCGCATTCTGTTGTTGATCGTATGGTGCCACAACGGATTCCTTGGTGGACTCGGCAACAATATACTGGTGCTTGCGATCAAATATGGAGATGAGACAGCGTGTCGCATCCAGCCTCAGAGCACCAAGCTGGGCAAAAGCATCCAATGCTGGATCTGCGGATGACCCGGGCAGAGCATGGTGATCTGTGGAGTCACCACAGCACAATGAAGATGTTCGAAGGCTTCGAGTGTGCTCGAACCTGTGAGAGTTAGATGTTTTGATACGTTTCACATGTGAAAGTTCCGCGGTGCAGAAGGACAGAAGGTTTTAGAAGACGCAACGTAGCGGCCACGGGCTGACGGAGTAGAGAAAGGCCAGGATTTGTCGGGTATTGGAAACTCACAGTTCGGGAGCGATCCTGGACACTTCCCTCTCGCGAAGTGCCTCTGTCTTCAGGCTCATCATCACGAATGGGCACCTACCTACCAACCAGGTAGGTAGCTGGGTACCTGGTATTGATGCTTGGACGTGACAGGCGACGTGTGGGGCGAGACTGGCCTGAAAGCCGTTCGAAAAAAAATTCACCAAGACGTCGTCGGGGTGGGGTTCGGCATTGAGGCGAGGGGACCAAGAGACGTTCTGAATAGTTTCTCCCACTCGTTATACGCACACAGCCCTCCGCAACAATTCGCAGTATGGCCGTTGGAAGAAGTCAAATCAAGAGGAAAGGTTAGATGAAAGGAGCATTGAGCAGCATTTGGCTGTACGCGTGGGTAGGAGTGGGACAGCCGAACCTTAGGTTGGAGGCCTGTCAAAGCCAGTCTGTCTGTCGAATGGAAACCGCCAAACCGCCAGCAGCAGAAGTGAGAATTTGCCGGGCCGGGCCAGGCCAGTTTACGAGGTATGGTGCACGCATTATCCATGAAGCTGGGGGTGAAAAAGCTTAGCTGGGCAGTCGCCACCACGGAGATTCGGATTGAGCTGACCTAAAGAAACGCTTCGTTGAATATCCATCTACACAGTATCCTGGTCGCCTGGGTAGAAATTTGGGTGCCGGGCCACCTCGTCGGGGCACTTCCAGGTCGGCTCTGGCCTCCAATTGGTGGCATGGCCAAAGGATATATCTGCCTAACCTAACCTAGGTAACTCGTAGGTTAGGTAGGGAGCCAGTGAGCTGGGGCGTCGCTTCCACTTTTTGCGGGATTGATTCTCGCTGGGATCAAGTGGTCAAAATGCACGTAAAATGCATGTGGCCGCTCGGCTGGCGGGGGATGGAGCGAGGCAGAAGCCGGGGGTAGCTCGAATCGACCTAGGCCCTGTGCGACCGTTAATGGCTTCAGCTCCAAGGTGCGTGCACCCTGGATTCAGACCCCAGAATAGAACGGTCTAGGCCACCCTACAGCACCTGGAATGGGGAGGGATGGCAAGCCAAGGGTGGACTATCCTTGTTATCACACCACATTGGCAAGACTGGATAGGTCGATATGTACAGCAGCTGTCGTCGCGACTTCTTCTTGAAAACACCGGGGAGACATCTTGTTTATCTGCTTAAACAGCATACATACTGCCATGCACCTTGATAAAGTCAAATTCGTCCGAGGACCCTGCCCGAGTGACAATGCACACAAACACATCTATCCTCCCCTGTCCCTCTGCATCTGACACTCACACACAGAAGCCATTCTTGCTTGCCATCTCGTGTTCGCGCTCTCTCTTCATCAATGCAGTTCGCCATGTCGCTGAGCAAATCGAGTCACTGCTGGCAATTCTGCCTATTGGGTAAGTCAGTAGCCTGACGACTTTTTGGAAGCTCGGCAACGTGAATGCATGATCTTACAGTCACGAGAAGAGGAGGCACCCCTTTCCATGGTCTCGTCGTAGTTCATGGTCCATAGGATCGGGACAGATCTAGAATGGCCTTCTGTTTACTGCTTGACATGCTCGCGCAGCCTCCACGTGGCAAAAATTCTTGTGCGTAGCCCCAGACCTGACACATGTACGTTCGGTGCTTATTGGCTTCGCTGCGCCAATCAGCCAGCTGCTCGCGGCAGCTACCGGACGATCGCTTGGCCCCGATGAAACCATGTGCCTCGCTCAAACCTTACCGTTGATTTTGCGTAATCCTACCCGAAGGGGGGATTATCTAGCAAGTGTGAGCTGAGGACGTGGGCTGCTGATTATGCCAGAGCTTTCTTGAGTCAAGCAAATACATTGCCAGCCGCAGGAAGCTGAATAGTACAGCCCTGCGCGACACTATACTACGTACCTGTAGTTTGTGTGCTCGGGACAGATTCGCATGGCGGCCAAATAGACCACAGATGTAGTGTGATGCCTGCTCATACTATTCCGCCGCTTAGTTGCGGGTATCATTAACGTCAGATCTCGGTTCGCACGAAGGGGAAAATGCCAAAGAGATCTAAACTGATTCCCGACCTCGGGCTGGTACAAACAAAATCTCCATAGATAGATAGATGGCCATATGCGACGGAAATATGCAGTGAACGCTTCTAACATGGCGATCATATGTTTGACGAGGACGCGGACAAATGGACTCACATATAATCATAGCCGAGGCTGCAAGGTATGACCCGGTTGCGTTCGTGGGAAACAGAAATCGACCGCGCACAGAGCCCACAGGTACTAAACATGTTAGTATATATCGTGAGACAAAATCGAATGCGAGAACTTTTTCCGGCAATTTCCAGGCAGTTGAATCACAGTTCTCGGCGGTTTGATTTGACCATATTCTTGGATTCAATCCACTTATTGTGAACGCCCAAACTCACCTATCCCACCACGACTTTGATTTCCACGCTTATCAATTCTTGATGATTATGGTAGATACCGATGGCTTGATCAACCTACAACAGATTCATCGAGATACTCTAGGATACGACTTTAGAGTGGCTCTTCCCACAGACCGAAGAAAAAGCGTTTATGAACGAATGAGAATAACAATTGCACCCCCAAATTGCCTCTTCGTCTCACACTTCTGCCAACATTCACCATCGCGCCACAGGCTAATCACCAAACGAATTTCACATACAAACGTCAAATATTCTCTCGTCTGCTAGTCTGCTTCGCCACTCAAATCTGCCCCGATTGAAATACCCTCAATCACTAGCCATGTAGATCAGTGGCCCTGCTTTCTACATCTCGCGCAGCTTTACCTGGCTTGCCTAGATAGCCTACCCAACATAGGCACTCATTGATCGCGATGGAATTTTCAGTCCTATGAGTGATGAGTGGTATTTGCCAGGATGATCACGACCAGACAGTCAATTGAGAACCCTTTATCATATTATGTAGGTCATGATTTATCATGGTTTGTTTCTCCACTTCAAATTGGTCGATGAACTAATCAGTCCCCACGACCACAATTATGAAAAGGTGAACCGAATTTTGCGCTCACGGTCTCAGAATTAGTGCCTTGGAAGACGGCGATCTTGGGTTTCCTTGACTGGAAGAGACCACTTAATGTACTCCGTTTCTGCTCTGCAATTGTCCATTGGCATATCATGACAAGACTTTTAATGCGCCATCAAGATGCAGGCGCAATGGCGATAGTCAAGAGTGGCAGAGATAGCTTGGGCGGTAGCCGTCGAGAACATGAAGCCTCAGCACCAGAGCCACTACCTTAGTGCGGCTCAACTGGCGAGATCATATCTCTACGATGCACGAAAAGAATCGCAGCGCACGATGTGTTCTTTCGCTGGAGAATGGGCCAAGTACACAATCGAAAAAAATGCCGAGGTGTGGTTTGGAGCCGACCACGTCTTGACGTTGGAGCACTTTTGCATTTCTTGGCTTAGAAGGGCACCCTGACAGGCTGCTAACGATAAGGAACTAAGCGGCATGCAGGACTTCAAAATCCCACAAGGCGAACCTCAGGCTGGTTATAAATTGACAATTCGTGTCCCGATAGAAATATAAGTTAGATCAATGTCAATGATTGGTCTCAGGCACCAGAGTGAATACTCCGACTTCGGGCATAATCGGGTGGTGTCAACTCTGCTCCGATGGAGGTTGATTTAAGGTGCTGAATACATGTACGACATGGATTTATAGTGGACGTGCAACACTGGCTAGGTTAGAGCCATCACTTGGCCAGCAATCGCTAGCGCCAACGAATATCTTCACTGCGCGATATGAATGAAATAAATTGCATGATGTTTACATGACAATCGACATGCGCGATATAGCCAAGCATATATGCTTTACTCGGATGCTCGGTGCAAGTCGACGAAACCCATCGGCTATGGGCATTTCATCCCTACTACGCGTGCACGGCAATCCTCGTCGTGATCTTCAACAGGGTCTTTTGCATATAAGAAGTCCCATTCTGACCAATCGTATGGCGGCGGTATCTCGAGATTAGCGAAGTGCGCTTGGCGTGTAGCCAAGTAAAGCGCGATGTCACCTTCCAGAAGAAACGACATGCCAAGCAACAGGTTATGTACGACCATACGACCGTTTTCGTCGACGAGGAGATTCTGAATAAAAGTGCAAACGTCGCAGACTCCTATGTTCCAATGTATGTAGTCACTGACATCGAGTCGAGCAAAGATGAAAACTTTCCACCTATTTGCCTCGATCGCCGTCGCCTGGACGAGCTGGGCCGCGACATTCATAGCATGTTCCGATTCGCAGATAGCGACGCTCCAGGTGGCCATTGACTGCGCAACGAATAAGTCAGTTGCTGCTATAGAACACTTGGAAGACAACCCCAATGGAAGCGATATCCAGACGACTTGGTACGGCACGTTTAGCACCGAGCGATACAACCGCATCTTGACTGCCTTCAAAGTACGTCGCCTTGGCACACGTCTTCCAACACCAAGCGCTGATCGTCCGACTAGAAATTCGCGCCCGACTTGGCCACGACGTTCAGCTACGATTGCTCCTGTCAGAGTGACGTCGTCATCGCAGCAGTCGGGAACACATATGGAGACGTCGACATCTGCAGCGTGTATTTCAACGAAGCGATCAATCCGCAGTCGGGGCAGCACCGTAATCAATGGGAGTAAGTCCTCAGATTCTCACGATAGTCCAGGGTCAATGTTCTGATCAAGCCAGCACCATCGTTCATGAGGCGACGCACTTCAGAGACACTCTCGGCACTTCCGACCACGGCTACGGCGTCGATGTGTGTAAACAGATTGCTTTGGATGACCCGGACGAGGCTGTTGACAACGCAGAGTAAGTCATGACATGGCGCAGCTTATGAAAATGTTCTCTGAAGCACATCTGACTCTACTTGCTGCAGTAATCACGCCCGATTTGCAGTTGAGGTGCCACCCTGGGGCCCGTAAGCAGCAGAATGTGGAGAGTAACTGCGAAGAGTGGCGAGATATCTTAACGAATCAATATTCGATACACATATCTGAGACCTTGGATCGCCACTGGATACTTCTTTCATCCCTCTCATTCCTTGCAATGATAAATGTTCGGAATTTTATCGTCCACACAATTCCTTAATGATTTTACTGAGAGCATGAGTTTTATTCTCCATGAAAATCTGGTTTAAGTACTAGTGAATATGTTTGAGTCAACTCAGGAGAGAATTGGAAGTAATGGATCATTCTCTCTTGCTTTAGTGAGAATTAGAGCCAACGAGGTCCATGTGTAGACTGGGTGCTAAACTCAGCCGTAGAGCCTGTATCTGCACCATCCTCGAGTAGGATGGTAGCGCGCTCTAGATTTAGAGATCTCGTGACTCATTGAGAATAGGCTTAGATCTTGAGGCGCGAGTGGTATATTCTGCCATACCCTTAATTATACGGCAGTTTCATTTTCTTTGAAGCGATTAGAAGCCAGCGCCTTGGAAGAAGTTATCTTCGCTGTGTCAATGCAACTATTAGCGGGGCCCTGGCAATCTGGGGCTTCGTAACGGAGATGATGAAGGTTCTCAATTTGTCCCCCACCCCGCTGGTGAAATAGGATAGATTGGATACTGGGACTGTAGATTAACCATGGGACAGAGCAGCAGGGGCTGAGCTGCTGGAGGCGTAAACGCGAGCAGAGGTGATCGATGGCCCACGTCATTACCGCTCGTATGCGAAAGAACAGACGGTTGTGTGACTTCAGCACCGATATGATCAGGCAATGATAAGCTTAGTCCAGAGAGGTTTCTGATACATGCGTTCTTGTGCTCATGTGTCAGTACCATGGTCCATCGTGACACTAACTCTAAAACAAAGTTAGACGGTAACTATTTTATATTGTGACTGCAATATTCGTTAGGGTTTTAATTATTTTCGATAATCTAAACGAATATTGAGTAGCAGACGATTACAGCATATGTTTCAATTATTAGCTCTTCAACCTTCAGTATTGCTGCCTCGCCTTGCTGGTTTTTGCGGAGTGGCCGAAGCGTTTTGCTGCAGCGTCTGCCAGTTTCCAATAGCTGGCTTTTTCCGCTTGATCAAAACAGCTGTTATTAGCGACTTCGCGGTGGTGCTTTGAGCCCTTCCTGTCGGAGGCGGAACAGATATAACCTGGTTTTTTTTCGCAGCCCTGCGGACAACCTTTTCTTTAGCTGATGCTGTTTGACCAGGCCTTTTATTAACTCAATGGTAAATTAACTCAACTTAATCAATTTAATATCGGCCAGATTCACGTTAATTGACTCAATTCTACTTAAGGGATTTTAATTAATTAATTAATTTAATCTTGCCTTTTGGTTAAATTAAATTAATTAACAAGTTAATTTATAATAAATCCCCGTTTCCCCCCAGATTCGGCGATTTTCGAAGCTATTCGGTGCTCCCCGGATTCGGAAAACTCCCAAAACATTCGGATAAATATCGGAATATCCGGATACATTATAATAGGTCCCGGCCAAAAAAATCCCATCCTGCGCGCGTACGGGCTTTTTTGCATAAATTAACCTAAATCAATCAATTTAACTCAACTTAATCTCGATAAAATTACGTCCACGTTAATCAATTCTACGAGCGTTTTGCTTAGTCACATCAAGTCGAATTTACTACGTCCCGTGGTGGAGTTGAATTGAGTTGATAAAAGCCCTGTGTTTGACCTGGATGAGATATTGCCTGACGGCCTTATCATCTCAGATGATGGATCGTTGCTGACTGCCCGCGTATCCCGAATTTATTGCGGCGAGATTGTCACCTTCTGGACAGCCTGTTCTTTATCTGATGCTGTTTGACCTGAATGAAATATTGTCTGACGGTCTCCTCATTCCAGTCCCTGAATTCTTCGCTGGCTGATCGCGCATTCATAATTTCTTCTCGCGAAACTGTCACGTTCTGGAGAGCCGTTTGTAAGTCAAAACTCATGTTTTGTGGCTGCATTTGGCCATCCACCTGCCCTTGGGGGCCAGGTGGTTGAGCATTGGGAATTAGTTCTCCACGTGCCGCCTCTTGAGCAGCCCCCTGGCTAAGCATTCTTTGAAATTGCATGTTCTGTAAATTCAAAGCGTGGTTTTGGGTGCCGGGATCGATATTATTTTGGATCATCCATTGCTTGAGCTGACCCCATTTCTTGACCAAACGCGGCAATGGTGGTATCTGCCGCAGGACGGCTGGGGGGATATCCAAGGAGTCCATGAATGCACCAACGGTATCCGGGTCTGCCTGTATGGTGGGTGGACTGGTATAATCGTCGGTGGTCAATTTGGATGCTGACCTCATATGAGCAGAGATGTAGGGATTTGCGAACGGGATTGATGTATCTTGTTGCGGTGATACTTTCGTCGATGAGTTTGTAGCCCTCTCCGGCCTGCCAATGGGCCTATGTATGGCCCCAACCAAGTGGACCCTGTTCTTGTGCCTCTCCATCGCTCTCAACGAGTCAAAGGGTGGATACCTACAATCCGGAAAAGAACACATGATAGGTTTGCTATGTGCCAATTCATGCTCATCGCGCATTGCCTCCGTTGCAAATCCGAGAGTAGCATTGGGGCAAGCACCGAGCCTGCAAGTGAAAGCAGAGTTTCGAAATTGGTGCTTGAATCTTTGAAGCTCTTCAGACGACACATCTGGGTAATCGGGCTGTTCGAGGAGGTGTCGAACAGTGTCTTGATATGCCTTGACAGTAGCTTGTAGTGGTGTACAAGTAGCAACCTCAATTCGAACTCCGGAGGACCCGGCTGTGTCTGGAGAAGGGTCAGAAACGATGATCCACCAGTAGCTGACGAGGGCTTACCATTTAGAAAGGAGACCTGTTGTTCAAGCGCCTTGGCAGATCTTGATGCGAGGGCCGATTTCGCTAGCTTTCGAACCGAAAGGTCTGGAATCAGTCTGAGCCTTGGATCCATATCATCGCGATCCCCCTGATGCTCTTCCAAAAGATTATCGTTCGCAAGCCCACTTGCTCCCCCAGCAAGGGTGACCGCGAGGCGATAGAGCGGGAGATCGCGGACGGAAACAGCAGATGTTGCAACGGCAGTCAACAAGTCATCGACCCAGTGGTGAGCTGCATAGAGATGAAACCCATGCAGCCCAGCCACAACTCTCAGTCTAATTTCATGTGCTGTGAAATTGCCAGAGAAGAGATGCATTCCTGCTTGCAGACAAGTAATCGAGGCAATCCCATGCTCATAGGCCGAATTGGCCTGATTCAATAACAAATTGCTAGACGCCGATAGAAGAAATCTGGGAAAATTTCTGTCAGCTGGCTCATCTTGACACAGGTCAGCTTGATAGATACGAACTCATTAACAGTGCTGTGGATGAACGCCAATGTGGCATCAGGGCGCTCGTCGACCAGGGCCCCACAAACCACTAAGATGAACTCGGGTACGAGATGGGAGGCCAAATGGTCTGAAGAACCAAAAGTGATTGCAGACAGCAACTCCAGACGCTTCAAAGGTCGTCTGGCGAATGCGAGCCAACTGAAGAGGGATCGGACCCTTTCGACGGATTCAGCATCTAATGGTGCGATCATTCGAGCGAGTATTTCCCGGTAGCTTTGGGGACGCTCAGATCAGTATTTACCTATTGCAGTGCGGTCACCAAGGGTGCTTCTTACTAATCAGATAACTCTTGTGGGAGATCGTCGATGGACTTCTTGACCTCGGCTCCGGAGTAGAAAATCTTTCTACCAAGATAGTCAAGAATGAGTCGGGCATAGAGAAACATTCCTCGGCAAGTCTCAGTACATACAAACTGGCTCAAGTTGTTTCGCTTACTCACCGTCGGCCTTCTTCGCAATTGCCACCTTGATGTTCTCAAGGTCACGGTGATCAAGATGGAGTTGAGCGAACCTTTCTCGCAAGCTGTTTAGTCTGAAAGTCGCGTAGTCTGTGATGGCGACGTTTAATGCCTGTTTCTCCTCCGCCAAAGACATGATCTGTTTCCTGCCCAGACGCTTTGACAATATCGGTAACGATCTGCTTGAAATGAGAACCTTGCAGACTGTACCACCCGACCGGCGATTTCTCGATATCAGCTGGTTGACTAAGCTTATCAGGCTAGCCTGTTTGTTCGGGTCAGAAGATTCGAATCCATCGATCAGTATCCATTTGAACTGCGTCTTTCTTGGCTCGTGAGAGGTCAAAGTGGAAAGTGTCTTGATGAGCTCTTCCAAAACGGATATGGTGGTCGTCTTTTTCCCCACCACGTACTTGCTGTAAACATGCGCCGTTAAATCTCCGTCCACTCTGAGAAGCTGTAATAGTAGAGATCGTAGGATCTGGTCGTACACAGTAGAAGTCGCGTATGAACTGTTCAAGAAGTGGGAGACGACGGCACGTGAGTCAGATCTCATGAAAGCCTGAATCTGCGTCATCAAAACGCTCTTGCCGGAGCCAGGAATGCCTTGCAGCCAGCAAAGGCACGACTCAGTGTCTTTTCGAAGCCAAGTGACAAGCTTCTGATTCTTTAGAGCCCAGCTACAGGTTCCCGGGTATCGGAGCCCTTCGGAAGATGCAAGGTCTTGCACAGTAACCTGCTCGGAGTCGTCTGCTTTGAGCCACAATGATATGTAGCGATATTGTTTCGTGGCCAGCTCATTCTCTTGTTGGATTAGTCTCTCTTGTTCCTCTTCTCGCCATGTCTGGGCTTCCTGCCATCTTTGACGCGATTCGGCGATGTGCCGCGCATTTGCTTCTTGATCAACGAGGGTCCCGTGGCGCTCTAGACTTTCCAAGATGCCATTGAAGCGCCTTTGGAAACGCCCCCACGATGAGAGAAACAACAACTTCCAACCTAACATCGTTAGTGATTGGTAGCGAAACAAGGATGGAGCACCGACTGCTTCTTCTCACAAACGTATAAGCAAACTTATGGAAATGTAGGATATCAGAGTAGAAGACGGCCAGCGTCTCTTGAAAGCCATGGTTGTCTTTGAAAGCATTGCCGAGTATTTCGAACCGAACCAACGATTCAGCAATCTTCGCGTAGCCTTTCATAATAACTTCGAAAGCCTCGACATACTCCAGCGCAACACGCAGAATGAGCGTGATTGGAGCCCATATCCAAGGGAGATAGGGGGTCCCATTGCAAAGAACGTCCACGACTTTGGCGTAATGCTCAAGTCCCTCAAACAGAGGCACCAGTCGTCGCATATTCCTCAGTGACTGTCGCGCAGCCAATTGATTCTCAATCTCCAAGGCTTCTTTTCGGACATGCTCAAGTGTCGTTGTGGAGAAGTCGCGCGAGTCCAACGGAGTGATTGTCCTTTCAAGGTCATCGAAGGCCGTTTTGATCATCTGTCTTGCCGGCGCGGAAGCCAGGGGTCTGAATCTTGGTGCCATGATGAATGCAAATCAAGCTCAACAATCTTGAACATTCATCTTGAGGTTGAAATGATTAGCATATTACACAAGTATAGTTGGAAGAACATTGCGCGAAGATATCTCTGCTCGTTGGCCATGGCTGAAATCAACCTGACCCGACATAGCCACCCATCAAATGCGGCTGAGATGCAGTGAAAGATCCCCCGAATGGTCGCGCGTACAGATTTGCATTAGCGACATGCAAGATGTGCTGTACTGTACTACAGGGCAGTGCAAGGCATCAAGGATGCTCACCGAGCAACTTGCTTTTCTTTTGTTTCATCGTCATTCGCAATCACCACAACTTTCCGGGGCCCAAGCGGCCCCGCTGCCAATCCGTCCTGCTGTCGGTTTTCCCAATTCTCACATTGATGACCGAGTCTTGGATTACTCGTCATCTGACAACTTTGTCAAACTGACGCAATGGCTTATGAAAACGATTACAATCATCCTGCAAAGCGACAGAGGCTTGGAAGGCATGAACATCAGCCGGAAACTCGCCTCAGCATTGAACAATTTACAAGCCAACTTCCTGGGTATCACGTCTTGGCACCAGTCGAAAACCATCAGCCAGCAGATCCTCATTATGGGCGGTACGCAATCACCGATACAGCACCGCACAATGGCGGCCACATTTCGTGCATCCAGCCTTCTCCTAGCCTCCATTCGCAACAACTTTTGCTGCCGCTTTCAGTGCACCCAGCAACATATGATTCGGTACCTGTCCGTTGGTCCGGTCCTCATTTAGGGCCCTCAAACTTTCCATGGACGGGATCTCAACAGGCGACCGCAATGTCGGGTTGTTCAATTCAATATGGTACCATAAGTGGGCCACCAATGTATACCACACATGAAAGATTTACCGGCAGGCAAAATAATGACCAGGACTTTGGGCAGGCCCAGCCATGTAGTCTCCCTTCGACCCAGCAAACGACGTCTCCTAGTACCATGATCCAACCAGAGGGTCCTACAAACGGATATGTGGAGGAAATGTTGACTGAGACCAGCGATGAGATATGTTGCTTTGGCATGGTAAACTTCTCTTTCAATCTGGCCATACATCTCTAACATTTCAAGATCCCATTCATATCGGGAACATCTGATTGCCCTGTTGGCCAAGGACTCCCGGCTTTGTTCAGTGTTCGGCTTGAGTCAGCACAGAAGTTTGTTTCCGAAGAACTCAAAGTCACCGGTCGCATCCACTCTGAACATAGCCAAATGATCCAAGGACTTCTAGATGTTCCAGAGGTGAGCTTGAGCGTAAGTTGTGTGCCAACGACGACAGGGAAGAAAGCTCGACTAAATGAGTCTACACCTTGCGAATTGGAAATTACGATATGTGGCGACCTGGAACTTTTCGATGAAGTTGGACGATGGCTGCAAGAGTTCGAAGTCTATCTCCAGGACCCAAGAGTATGCCACTTGGATGTGAAGTATTGCAATCCTCACAGACTCTCGTTCGTCGACATCAAATCTTGCCCGATGGTCTCGGCTGTAATTCGGAGGATACCAGGGCTTTTGCTGCAGAAGATCTCCGAGCGACCGAGTTTGCTTGACACGATCAGCAACACAATTGACCTGGAGGAAGCTCCACAGCCAAGTGTTGTCAAGTCAAAGCTCAAAAGGTATTACGAGCACTTTGATGCCTACAAAATTCTTTTACCTGAGACTGACTGTCTTTCTAGACACCAGAAACAAGCTCTTTACTTCATGATCTGCCGCGAGCAGGGGTGGGGCAATCACCACAAGATTCCCGACATTTGGGAACAGATAGACAAAGACTACGGACGCATGTGAGCCTTCATTTCTTTGTCGCGATACCATAGCTCGACTTCAATGGCTGACTGTTCGATACAGATATGTCAACACCATTACTGGCATGTACGGAGCTGACGTGCCCTGTCAAATATATGGCGGCATCATTGCAGATCCAATGGGACTCGGTAAGACTCTAACCATGATAGCATTGATCGCCGCAGATTTGGACAGTACAATGTCGGTGCAAATGGATGATGATGATGATCAAACCGCCCTACCGAGTATTCCGGCTACTCTGGTCGTCGTACCACCGTGTGAGTATGGTTGCATCATGTTTCGCCATGCTTCAGATGCTCATGAGAATTAGTGATCAGTGCCTGGGAGGAGCAGTTGTCAGAGTTGGTTCTTCCCTGCCTCAATTGTACGGGCAACACTGACATTTCTGCAGCCACCTTACACCTGGAGCCTTGTCGTACAGTCGCTACCACGGCAGTGAGAAGTCTGCGACAAGACAAACATTCCAAACAGATCGATTGGTATTGACTACCTATCACACCGTATCAGCTGAATGGAAGCAAAGTTCTGGTTCTAGTGATTCAACTCTGTTCTCCGTACGATGGAAAAGAATCGTCCTAGATGAAGGTATAGTACCAATGAATAATGTTCGCTGCCATTTTGAATTCTAATCTCGCCTCAGCTCATTTCATTCGCAACGGAAACTCCAGGATGGCCCAAGCTATCTGCGCGCTGCATTCCCAGGCGCGATGGGCCGTCACCGGAACGCCCGTCCAAAACCGTCTGGGCGATTTGGCTAGCTTGCTCAAGTTTATTCGCGCGCACCCCTATACCGAACCAAAGCAGTTCGACGCCGATATATCGCAGCTCTGGAAGTCTGGAAAGGACGAAGAGGCCGTCAAGCGACTGAAACGACTTGCTTCATGCATGTTGCTGCGAAGAGCCAAGACCACGATCGAACTCCCACCCAGGACGGACCTCGAGTGTCCTGTACATTTCGACAGTGAGGAGAAGGAGGCATACTCACGGCTACATCAACAAGCTATCGTCAAAATCGATGAAGTGCTGCAAAGTACCCACGGAGCTTCCAAATCCAATACCTTCGTCAATGTCCTCCAGCAGATTGAAGCGCTACGCCTGTTCTGCAGCTTGGGGCTCAGATACCACACGCGACATGAAGCAAATGATACGTCGAATAATCAGGATGGCAATTGGAACAAAGTGGCGCAAAGCGTCTTCAACACGCAGAGACAAATGGGCTCTGTCACATGTCTTCAATGTGCCTCCAATCTGGATTTGACGGAAAGCTTGTTCGAAGATGGCAATCAATCACGACAAGAAGCCCGATTCTTCAAGTGCCTAAAGTTCCTTTGTGTGGAATGCACGCGAAGATCTTCCTCCACAGTTCGATGCGGTCATAGACCGAGTTGCCCTGTTGCACCCGTTTCCACCGATATCAATGCCTTCGAAGAAACAGACGATCTGGACCTTCCCGGGATAAACTCGCCTCTTCAGTTTCCATCAAAGGTGAAAGCTCTGGTTTCTGACCTTCAATCCCTCCCAACAGACGCAAAATGGTCAGTGAAAATTCTCCTGTGCTGATTGGTAATGCTAATCTTGAAACAGCATCGTGTTCTCAACTTGGAGACTGACTCTGGATGTCGTCCAAGCCGCCCTCGATCAGGCGGGGTTTCCAAGTTTGCGATTTGATGGGAAATTGGCGCAAAAGGATAGACAATCTGTCGTCGATCGGTTCAGAAATGACAAGTCTGTTCGCGTCATGCTACTCACACTGTCGTGTGGTGCAGTCGGGTGAGTGGTGCTCTACCAACTCAATGTCAAGTTGGGCAGAGACACATTTGCGCTGACATTGACTACAGCCTTACTCTGACGGTCGCATCACGCGCATACCTGCTAGAGCCTCACTGGTACGTCAGAATGACGATACTCATCCAACCGTTCACTAACAACATCAAGGAATCCGACTCTAGAAGAACAGGCACTTGCTCGTATACATCGACTAGGTCAGACTCAAGAGGTCACGACGGTGCGCCTGTATGTTCGGGACTCATTTGAAGAAGTACACAAGACTGTTCTTCCAATATGAGTGAAGCAGAGCTGACTACAAGAATCCAGTCCGTCAGAGAGGTCCAAAAGTCCAAACAGGCACTTGCCAATGTCCTCCTGTCGTCCCACGGGGATGGACAAGCCAACACTAGTCTCAGTGTTTTGGAGGTAAGCCGATTGGCAAGCAACTACTTGCTGATTCGCTCACGAACTGACACCATCGCAGAAATTGCGCTCTCTTCTGTAGTGCAAATTTCAAGCCTGGCAAACCGAGTTTGTTTGTTTATTTCCCACGTCGAACCCTGGTAGTATAAGCGAGCACCGAATGTTACCAGACCATATGCCCCGCAGCTGCCGTGGTATCTTCGAATACTTCCATGGCAGGGGTATCTTCCCCTCTTCTCGCCTGTCACACCCTAAATAGAATTCCTTCTCAACCGTCGAGATCAAGATTGATCGGAGTGTTGGCATTATGGGTTCGCCTGACAAGAATGAAGAGGACGTCGTGTTACACAGACTATCAGGGACACAGTATGCCTGCTCTTCACTCTCGAAGTTAGCTACTCGGCCAGCCAATTTTGTTACCGCGGCGTCTTGGCCAAATCCTTTCTGACTCAAGACGGCGCGACCGTTACGATCGTCATAATCAAGCACTCCACTGATTCCGTACACACTGTAATGATAACAATCTTGCCTGAGAGAACAGGCCCTGTCTAACTTGCGCAAAGAAATTCGATGAATCACTGCTCAGCTCTCTGGCCAGTCGATCATCGACCCAGGCCTCTGCCAAGACCGTTGTAGTCAAGGCGCCGCGACTATATCTCTTCGATCGAGAAACCAACACGCAGGTTCTGGAGGACTTCACAAACGCAGGCGGCTTCAAATCAATCGTGTTCTCGCCCGACGCCAACTCTCTTGTGCCTCAACCGCCAGTGATTGGGCGCCATTTGGGATCTTGGCTCCGATCATTCCATGACTGGTCTTCAGCTCCCCAGCAATCTGCGATAAGGGAGCAATTGTGGCAGAAGGACCCCTTTCGAAAACTGAAGTACCTGGTGACATTTGACGTCTTCATTGGGGTGCTCGAGAAGTTTCCAGAGCTTCTAGATGGCCGCCAGAAAACATTAAAAGAGGTGCAGGAGGCCAAGGCGGCAGAATTCCAGAAGCCATCGACCGAAGCTGACGACGGGTGGGGACTCATTCACGGCGACCTTTGGTCAGGAAAGTAAGTGATCATTCTCAATAAGCCAACACCATAGATCGTTCCCTGATCGTGTATGCGTTGCCACAGCATACTTCTCTCAAACCCTCCATGGAACGAGCCACCACAGCTCGGCATCATCGACTGGGAGTTTGCTCAATTCGGCCACCGATCTTACGACCTCGGACAGATTGTTGGCGACCTTTACGAGAAAGCGGTCTTCCTTAATGCTGATACCAAGTCCGTCATGGAAGCAATCATTGCCGGCTACGGCGATTTGAGTGATGACATGGCGTTCAGGACTGCTATCTACGTTGGGGTTCATCTCATCGGCTGGTATCACCGGCGGCCTCGTAGTGCACCCCCAGTAGCACAGGAAGTGGTTGCTGCCGGCCTCTCAATTGGTAGGGACTTTATCTGCAAAGGCTGGGAGAAAGACAGGAAGTTCTTCGGAAGCACAGCGTTGGCATCTCTGTTTACTCCGAAATAAAACCGTATCGAATTCCATGTGCCTCCCCCCAATAGGTGGCACCTAGAGCAATCATCGAACTGGTCTTACATCAGGTAGATACCTTGTTTGCACAAGGTGGAAGACGGACAATAAATCTGTCTCATGCACTGCGTCGACATATTATTAACTCCGTACACCATACCTAATTCCCATTTTCCATGCCTCAATCCATATCCCAAGTACCACAAAGACCGATTATTACAACCAATTTAAGTTACAGTCAAACCAATACTGCAGAAACAATAGCCAAACATGCTTATTTCTACAAAGTCCACAATCCACCACGACGTTTGCCCAGAGGATAGACGAGAAGAGCAGACCCGAAAAGGCCAACGGTGATGCCAATGGCAATTTGAATCATGCTGGCGGCGAAGTTGAATGCCTGTCGGAGGACATGTTAGTCATTTGTGGGGCAAGAAGACTCGCCAGCGCAAGTGACGAGTGGCTACACTTACCAGGGCGTTGAGCTGTGTGCTATCGGTAGACTAGACAAAGTTAGCTGAGTTGGTAATTGAGGTTTCCATGGGTGTGAACCTACACTCGCAGTGGCATTAGTCTGAGTCAACAACGTAGCCGTCTGCAATCCGACAGTAATAGCTCCACTGGAAGCGAGCGAACCAGGAACCTGGACGTAGACGGCGGGCAGCAGAATCGCGGCGGCGACGTCGTGCCGGACCCGGCTGTACAGGTTGGCCAGGATGCCGACGACAAAGGCGCCAAACGTGTAGGCGATGGGGGCGCTGGCGGCGAACTTCTGCGACGTGTAAAAGTTGACGGCGTAGCCGGCCAGGGCGATGACGATCATGACGGGCATCTGCTTCCACTTGGCCTGGACGGTGAAGAGGAGGAAGAAGAGGTACAGCGGCACCAGCAGGAAGGCCCAGTACTTGCTGAGCGGGTTCTGGCACGTCGTCGATGTCGTCGCGTTGGGGTCCACGGCGCCGTACAGGGCCGTCCCGACCGTGATGCCGTAGCCGAGGAAGAGCGAGTAGATGATAGAGTAGACCATGCGGATGGAGCCCGGTACGATGGCCTTGGAGTGCAGCTCCAGCGCCGACGACAGCACGAGCCAGCCAGGCAAAATCATGGCGATGGAGCTCTGCGCCAGCGCCGAGAAGCAGAAGAGGTCGCCGCCGCGGATGCTGGCAATGGCTCGCGACAGGAACGTCAGCAGAACCGATGCGCTGACCTCGAAAATGGTATTATACGTGTTGGACACGGGCGCGATGACGAGCTGGAGCACGCCCAGGAGCGAGCCGAGCACGAGGATGACGGGCATGTCAATTAGGCGCGCCGAGAAAAAGGTAGATACGGACATGCTGGCGAGTCCGTACATGGCGATACAAAGCCAGACCGGCCACCGGTTGTTGGCGCTAAGAATTCCTTCCAGTCTCGAAAGTGCCTCGTCCAAGCCAATGATGTCGTGCAAGACTTCTTTGTAAATGAGGTGGACGTCTTTGAGCTTTCCAAGGTTGACACCCTGCGATGCTCGTACCATCTTGACCTCGGTAGTATGGGTCAGGACATCGTCGAAGGAAATGATCATGCAGCCGGGGATGTACAAGAATTGGCATTCCATGGTCAAGACTTTGGCGGTGGTTGACAAGTATTCTTCAAGACGGTGAGATGGCGCACCATATCTCATCAGCGCGAGGCACATCTTGAGGATGTACTTTTGTCGCTGAAGAATACCAGCGACATGTACCGTGATCTTCGCGTCGTTTTCTCGCTTGAGACCCATCAGAGATTTGATGCGCCCGCTAGCTGTACGCGAAGCCTGTGGACGCTTGAGCATGGGTGGAGGGTTCAGCGGAACTCCAGCCTTGACGCTTTGGGCTGCCAGTCTCGAGGACGACTCCAACAGCTTCCCGACAGTCTCCAACGATGATTCGCTTTGGTGCGTCTTGTACCATTTCCGACGTGTCGGCGTGCTTGGCCTGCTCGAAGGGCGGCTGGACGGTGCGGACGTCTTGCCGTCCGACGAAGGCGCCTCTTTCTTTTCGTCAAGTTTCCGATTTTCATGCTGCTGCTGGCTGTTGTATCCTTGCAAGATGTGAAAGAAGAGACCCCCACGTGGATTGACAGTGATGATATGGCCTTGGTCCGATTGTGTAGTATCCGTCGTTTGCCCTGTCAAGGAGGTCAGTCACTCTTGTCTAGAAAACCCTCAAGACAGCAATTATGAGTGACGGCAAAGTACAAGAAATGCAGTGTTGTCAGGTAAGCGTACCTTCAGTCTCGGCAGAAGTAACATTGATATCTGGTAGGTGAGCCCTGAGAAGGCTCTCAGCCTCCTTGAGTGCTCCAGGATCTTGGGTCGGATCGGTGTGTGCATGCTGCGATGCATCCGTAGTCCCGCTCGGGGTCGTTGTCCCTGTCCCGTTCTCGAATGATCGTAAATATTCGTCCTCCTGGGTCGGGCTTTGCGAAGACGGATACATGTCATCTAGCCGGTACGAATTCTCGGCGTCATGGCCTCGGCCTGAATATGCATGGCCACCATCAGCCTGCGCCGAATCCCCCTGCATCGCCGCCGACGATGACTGATTTTCTCTTTCGACATCAGACTGCTGGTTGGAACCAAAGAATGCGTGCTTGATAGCGTCGCTATTAAAGCGAACTCGTCGGCCCCAGGTTCCCGACTTATTATTACTTTCCGCACTAGCGTTGGGTAATGAACCGTCGGGAGCGCTCGCGCTTGGGGCTAGGTCGTCGACGCGATCATTAGGGGACTCGCCATCGGATCCCGAGGGCCGGAAGACGTTGAGGTTGAAGGAAGTCTCGTACGGGTTGCTCATTTTAAAAATAGATCACTACACATAGACTCGTAACAAAAAGAAAAGAAACATGGCGGGTTGGGAGGGAAAAGGGAGCGCGGACACTCATAAAGTGAAATTTTCATCGTGGCTTGGTCATACAGCACGGAGCCTGCGTTACGGTATGATGCGGTACACTACGACGGTATGTGGATATTCCTCACCGATCTGGAACGCAAAAGCGCCCCCCAAGAGGCAGTCGACGATCAGCAAAACCTTGTCCTCCGGCCCACCTGAGCTTGACAGCTCGACTCGCAAACGTGTTGCCCCAGATCTCGGTTTCCCGACGCAGTTTGGTCTCGACTGACGGAAGTCGCTGAGAGCCCACGATGATACCGAATGGGGAAAATCCAACCAGTCGGTATAGACCCATACCCGGCTGGATCCGCGCGACGACGACCCACTTAGTATAATGGCAAAACAAAGAACCACTGCAAATCATTGACGGAGGCTGCGACAACCGATATCGGCACCGAGCCGTTCCGTATGTGAAATTCTCGTGTCATTTGTAGATGCACCTCGCGCGTGTGCTTTTATATATCACACGAGAATTTGCCTTGAATACGATCGAAAGTATAAATCCCGGGCAAAACGGGAACTCGTACTGTTCGTCAAAGTCGGATTTAGATCGAAGATCCAACGCGGTCTAGTGCCAAGGTCCCCTTTTTTATTCGAATATCATTATGTAAAAGCCACGGGTTGCGTCAGTGGAGTCCGGAGTGAACGCTGGGTCCTTACGTAAAAAGTCAGATCCAGAGCCAAGACATCGTGAAAAGAGTCAGGACTGAGCTTGGCCGCCGGTGGATGCGTCTCAGTCGCGACACGCCGCCCGGCAGTCCCGTCTAATAATAACCGTTTCTGTCTTGCTGCCCAACCATGATATTTGATTTACGAGTGCGACGCCACGGTGGTGAGCTACGGGACCAAAGCCGAGACTCGGGTTCAAAGCCGTTGACTGGCAAAAACCATGTATCGAGAAGGAATGCATCATCATCGGCTTCTCAGAAGCATATTTGTATTGTATACACTAAGCTGGCCTATCCTTTCTCGACACTAGAAACGTTTCAGCTCCCAACGTTGACTTGGCATACATGTTTCATGGCATCAACGGCATTGCATTAGCTGGTCCCGCAAAAAGGGCAAGGAGAAAAAAAGAATGAAAAGTATGAGGTTCTCGTGACATTCCCACTCCACTCGGGAAGACGGGGAGAAATTAAGGCCAATTATTGAAAGCGGGAAATTGGTGGTAGTAGCGTAGTACAATAAACCAGGGCTTTGCGGAGCAGTACAGCTCATCCGAGCCAGATGCATGCGACATTGAAAGGGGAGAGGTCTGATCCAATGGAACAATAAGAAGGAAGAAAATGGGAGATCAACTTGACCAAATGACTCGCGGTAGAATACATTGATTGACACGACACCGTTGAGCTGGTTCTCAATTTTCTATGTGTGAGACTTGATATTGTTCCTGCCCTATACTGATAAACTAGTCGACTCTGTATACTTATCGGCCCTATACTGATAAGATGCATCGGGAGATCTACCAATGGCAGTCAGCTCCGTTCAACCCCCTCCTGATCAACCAGATCCGCACAAGCCTAAACTGAGCTGGCATGCATAGTTTGCCTCTTTTCACCGCCTGAATGCGCTCATAGGTCAGCGGCAAATGATTGTATACTCATCTCAATTTATGCAAACGCATCAGTCAATCCGCTTTGCTCAGCTCTATACCAGATGTCGATCATTGTCAGTATCTAGATCTAGCACATCCGCACAGTCGCGCGCTTGCCTAAATGAGTTGTCGCACATGCACGTCACTCCACGCAGTAGTCGATTACAACAATTGCCAGTATATATCCAACTATGCTGCCGTCTGTATGTCACGTGAAGTTTCCAGTGTGGAGGTCACTCGACATTTTTGTTTGATGCAAACCAAGTCCACTGGGAAGCTACGTGCCAATAATAAGACACGATTATGCTTTGCAATGATTAGTCATGGTCGTGGTGCTCGATATACCAAACAGCTGCGCCAATGGTGCACGAAAGTGTTTTCACAAGCACGGCTCCTTCCATAGCTGCAAACGTAGTTAACCTTGACTCACATATAGACCAGTCGCCTTGGTAAAAGAAATGAAATTGACGACAAACACATAGTGACACTGACCTCCCATTTGTTGCATCTAAAAGGATTTGTATCTGTGAATCTGCTCTTTCCATCTAAAACCATCCCGTGTCCGACTTATTGTGTCCTAGCTATAAGGAAGCAGTATCGTGACCACAGTCTCGCGGGCTTCGGTTAATATTTCCTGAGGGAAGAGACAACCATCAAACTGTATATATGGGTGGAATCATGTATCCTGATTCTGTGCCTTTGAAGTTCGTGCACATCTGAATGAACAGAAATCGTATTCATGTCTCTGTAACCAATCTTCATTGACGGCATTACATGCAGAAAGACTCCGTATTTGACGAGCGCTCGCAGGTACTTGTAACAACTACTTGGAGGCTCTTACAGAACAATCGCTCAATTCAGGTTCTGGTGTTGCAAGCACCAGGCATGGTTTCAGATGTCTGCATCGATCAAAATTTTCCAACGATTGTTCGCAACAATCGGAGCAGGGTTACTGCACCTGCCTTTCGTTATTTGGCGATTGTGCTAATCTTGCGGCAACTGGCACAATCGGGCAGGAGTGCAGATGGCGATTGTTCAATCCTCTCCTTCTTGCCAGGCTCCAAGTCCATCCTCCCAATTGGAAAACATGTCGGCAAGCACAGACTTTTGCTTGCCCACAAAGATTCCGCAGGCAACAAATTCTACACTCCATCATCTTGGTCACCGCATCACCACCTACTCTCCATCCACCTGCCACCAGTCCAACAGGAGGAACTCTGACCAAACTTTAAGGCCGCAGGTCTCGAGACCTTCCAGTCAACACTCACCCATCTCATTCCTCACTTCTTTAAAACGCCATTCCAAATTTCGTCACAGTTCTTGACACACAGTCACGAACTTTGGTAAGCAAGCACATCTGCAGGACCCGACACAATATTCGCAACTGACAGTACAAGTTGACAGCGACACAAGCCGGAACGCAGAAGCAAGAGCGTAGTCATCAGACTATTTCCCCCTTCGGTAAGAACGAACTATTTAGACAGTGCATTCTGCAGCAGCCCACCTAAACTTTTCTCGCAGATCTGCCCACGATGGTTGTACTCCATCTCCAGAAGGACTACGAGGACAACATCGAACTTCAACAAAAATTATCTCTCTTCCCGAAGGATGTAACCAGGGACTTCAGGGCCCCACGCACCTCAAAGAGAACCTTTGAGCACTTCCGCAAGCTACCTCCTGAGATCCGTCGCATGATCTACGGCCACTACCTCGACTTCCGAGTCACTTGGCACAAGCACAAGCCCCACCCTTCTCTCGCACCGAGCACTCTGTACGATCAATTCAAGAAGTTCAACGCTCTTGCCCTGCTCGCCACCAGCCGCACCATACGCGATGAGATAGGCCTCAATTGGGAGAGAAACATCACGCTCTTCTTCGACAACACAGAGGTCATGATGAGCGCGATCCGCTCTGGCAGCATTGGCGTCCCGCTGGAACGCATCGGCAACATCGAGATAGCCGATGTCAACGTCATGTACCACGATCGGAACGAGGCTCAATTGGCATTGGAGCTGCGGATTCTCAATTCCTACTTCTCGCAGATGAATCTCGAGACACTCACCGTGTCTCTGCAGTGGTGGAAGTTTGCCGATCTCAAGCTCGTGTTCGCGCTCGCCAAGTCCGGTGTTGGCTGGAAGAACATTGAAATCGTGACCAGGCGCTGCGTGTATCCTTCCCCTCCTGGACTCCCCCGATATGTGCACAACAAAGGTCGATACGGTGTCATCCGCACGTGCATGCGCTGCTCGTGGAATTCGAGAACGGATCCAGCAGGTGTTTGTCGAGCCTTGTCCAAACTCGATGACGGCAAACCCGTGGACGTGGTGGTGTATACCAAGCCGGGGTGCCAGACTCGGCATTGGGAGCGACACGACAGAAGCACCTGGAAGGCTCATCTCGGAAAGGGCCAAACTTCTACAGACGTGAAGCATCTGAACCAGGCTCTCGACGAGGTCACGGATGGGGATCTCGTCTACGCCTTCTATCGCAGAACGTGCTCCCGGATGTCCAAGTTCTGAGACGTATAGACATCGCCATCGACATGCTCTCCCCGAGTCTCTGCGCTATGTCGAGTTCGCGATACCGGCACCAACCAACTACTTTGCTCATTTTGCCTCACTATATCACATGTAAGTCGCTTCCAAACCACAAGGCTTTTTGCTTTTGTCTAATTTAGTTGTTCAAGATTATACCAACCTCTTATCTTTTGCCCTGCGAGATAAGCAGGATTCGATCCGTACGCGGACGCATCACCGACTGGGATTTATACATTGGCTGGGACATATCGCATAGCATACGATCTTTGTGTATCGTTCTTCTGGTTCCTGTTTCTTTACTTTTTCTATGGAATTGACACATAGGATGGCGTCAATATCACCGTTGCTGAGCACGCACATAAAGAGGCGTGTCATGCCTTTTTATCTTTCAGTAGGGCCATGTTTCGTGGCGAAACACTCCAATAAAAGTTCATTGGTTTAGCAAATGATTGTGGCTTTGCAGGCGAACAATATGAGATCGCTTGAAGGGGCAGCAAGACCTTGCGCCAGCTTTGTGACCTTATCCTCACAAGCTTATCGCACAGCCGATCGACGCCTTGCCACCTATTTAAATAGAAGAGAAAAAAAAGGTTGATTTACTTGCCTCGTACATCAAATCAGCTCTCTTTGCGTAGGTAAGTAACCCAACTTTTTATTTCGGGGTGCGTCTCAAGTCCTCCGTCTTCGCGGGGTTGTTTCACGCCATGGTCGACGCTCGCCGCCTGGCCTAGAAGAAGGCACCGCGGTTCCCCAATCAAGTTGACCTTAAGCCCTCATGGGAGCGGAATCTGACAGCAAAGCACGATAACTGCCGATTCTCTGATCAAGTTGGCGGCGCTCGAGGGCATGGCTCCGCTGCCTGGTCAATCTATTCATTCTACAGACCTTGAGTTCGAGCACCGGTCAGGGCAATCCGGGAATTCGAGGACGAAACTTTTTGTTCCCGAGGGGGCGGTAGTCACATGTAGCCGGTGCTCGCTAGACAAGCCGTCATGATAAAACGTCGTCCCTTTCATTGTATTGCAAACGCTGGTACAAAAGTGTACAGCTTTCCGCATTGTTTCAGGAGATCAATTTTGCCAGGGATTTTCTAAGCTTTCGATTGACACGCCAATTAACTGAAAGCTGCTGCTTGAATAATGGACACAGCTTTTGACGACAGCCTCTATCTCTTTGCATGGGATAAAGGTTCATCCACAACAATCGGAAGAGGCGCTAAGACGCACCTTCCTTTCGTCAATCAATCAAGCCCGATTGTTTGTTGTCCAAGGTGTTCTTTCTGTCCCGTCAATTGGAAATTTGCCGGCAACCACGGGCCTCCTCCAGAAATGATTCAAGGCAGCTTAAGTCTGGCACCACTCTTCCTTCTTTCCTCACTATACATTCACTACTTTCTCCCCAAGGTGGCAAGTCCCATCAAACTTTCAAGGTCATGAATACAACAACATTTCAACCTCGGCCTGTATATACTAGGCTCATCCCGCACATCCCATTCACCCAGTCACCAATTTCTCCCATCAGGCATCTTTGATCTGTGATCTGATCGAGAATCTGCTCGTCGTGTCGCCCATCCCAGCACGCACCAGATCGTTGGAAACCGTTTCTTCCGTCACCCCAGCAGAGAACTGGCAACCACTGGCCTTCTCACTTGATCAAAAAGATCAAATTCTCGACTTTCTCTTCCGAACCTAGCCAACTGTTCGACAAAATGAAAGTCGCCCATATCGGCAACATGGACCTCCAAAGCCAGTCATCATTCTTTTCAAAGCTTCCATTGGAGATTCGCCGAATGATTTACGCCTGCTACTGCGACTTCAGAGTCATCATCTATATGGGCGGCACTCGCGTCAGACGCAACAGGAGGCCCAACGCCCTGGCCCTGCTCAGCACATGCCGCGCGGTGCGCGTCGAGATTGGCAAATCCTGGATGAGGCATATGACCCTGAGCTGTGATATCGCAGAAAATATGATCAGCTACTACATCCGTAAATATCCCCGGATCAGGCCTCTAGATCAGCTGCGCAAAATTGAGCTCGGGGGCCTTCACACTCGTATCAGGAACGAAGACGAATTGAATAGCCAGATCGATCGACACGTCGAGTGGCTCTCCCAGTTGCGCCTCGATATGCTAAGCATCACCATCCAATGGAGGGACATGTATAACCTCGAAGCCGCATTTGCGCTTGCGCACGCCGGCTACGGCTGGCGTAACCTGGAGATCATCACCAGGGCCGAAGTCAACAGCCTGGACCGGAGCCACGCCAACTTATCCGAGCCCGGCAGGCCCTGTCCTCGCTGCATCTTCTGTTGTTCCCGCTGCTGTTTCGAGTACATTACCAAGCTCAAATCCATCACCAAGCGCATTGCCGCTCGTGACGGGGGCAACATCCCAAAGGTGGTTATGTACGTGGCCAGCAACCTCTATAAGAACACCACCGTCGGCCGCGTGGACAGAGAGTTCTGGGCTTCCATACTTTCCGACGGCGCGACGTCCACGAGTGACGAGGTCGCGCGCAATATGCTTGACGTCGTCAGTGAGCAAGATTGCATCTACTCGTTTTCCCGAGGCAGGAACGCCAACATGGGAGACTATCGGGAGGATGATCCAGCTAGCTAGTTCCCCATTGACGACGCGCAGTACGAGCACCATGAAGGAGGCCATGTTGGTGCCGACAACTAGACCTTCGGTAGACTCTGGCCCAAATGTACAAATGTAGGTTACTCCCAGTCAGAGATCCCATTTGCCGTGACTGACGAAGTAGGCGAAGCAGCTTGACTTCCAAAGGGACCGTCGCGTTTTGTCTTCCGAAGCAACCGCGGTGAAGTTGTGCGGAATCAGAACGTGTCTGTGTTTTACTTCGGACGATGTCTCCTGCAATGGACGGCAAAAACTGCACACCAAAAACACCACTGGGACGGATCCCATGTATTTGAGTGGAATCGGGGCTCTGTCGTCCGTCTTCGCGAAACATACTACGGCCGTGGCTGAAATTATCACCGGTGCCAAAATATCTACTTTATGAGAAGAGGGAAGCTTATCTTCATCTTTCGTTTGCACAAAAAAGAATTTGCAAGCACACCCATAGTCACAACTCAATAGGGAATAAGAATACAAAACTCAATATGTGCAATTGTAAATCATTTTTATATAAGCCTAATATCACGTCTCTTCTGCAGGCTCAACCGCTGTACGGTGTCGTCGGTCTCGTTATGTACACCTCGCCGACGAGAACGGCACAGCCGACGGTCATGGAAATGGCAATAATGGGCAGATTGACCCGTGCAAAGTCGAGGCTCTTGACGCGTATGTGCTTGCGAGCGAGGATGTCGCGCCAGAGGAGACCGGCCAAAGACGCACTAAAGGCCGTGCTGAAGGCTCCGTAGTTGACTCCCAGAGCCATGGAATAAACCGTCGCCCAGAATGTTCGCTCCGTGATGATCGTGCCGCGGCCCGCGTTGATTTGTACCCATGCTTGTATGACTCTGGAAAGGAGAATGGTGGTGCCAATGTTGGTGCCTGCAAACTGTATACAAAAGACCGTGTTAGTGACATGTTTGCGAAAACCAGTATAATGGGAAGACTTACGTTGCAGAGAATCACGGCAAGGAAACCCATGCCACCAATAGCCCCGACGGTCCCTGTCTTGGTGACCCAGTGGTCCCATCCATAGGCAAAAACGGCTATCCATCCTTTCGTCACCAAGGCCTGCACGAGCGTAAACATGCAGAATGCGAAAGGTATCAGGGCAAACGGCAAGTGTGATGCCACTGCCGTCATGGTCGGGAACGTTTCTTGCGACCATCTGTAGCGTTGGCGGATAATGGTGGTGAGGGTCCGATGGCCTTTCTTCTTGGGGTCTTGCGCTGCGCCTCCAATTGTACTGTCCTTGATCACCTCTTTTTCTGTATTCTTCTCCTCTTTTACGGGTTGGTTGACTGGTTCCTCGTCCACAAACAATCCTTCTCGTTTCTGGAGCCCGGCCTGTGTTGTAGACTGCCCTCTTTTCTCGTTGATTGCAGATTCGTTTTCCGTATTTGACCTGGACGGCTCAGGGGTCTTGTCATCGCCACTGATCTGATCCTCTGCCGATGGTGTTCTTGTGATAGATGATGCTTGTTCGTTTTGTCCTTCGCTCGACTGGAGGAGTTGAGTCGAGTCTCCAGACAAGGCTGCCGCTTGTTGTCTTGCCCGGAACTGCTCCACGTCTTTTCGTCCTTCTTGCGCAATCCTGCGTGTCTCCTTTCGATGTATCCAGCCGAAACCAAGATCCCATATCAGCATGACCACGGCGGCAGGTAGCGTCACGTAAAAGACGGGTTCCTCTTTACCAGAGCCGTTCAATGCGATCAGAGTGATGAGGGTTGCAGCCATAATGACAGCACCAAACGCCGCACCACCGGTATCCAGGAACGGATTCATGATCTCTTCAAGTGAGAGTAGCTTTCCCTCCTCGTCGTTGACGTGCTGGTTCTCTTCCTCCTCGGCCCTGCCTCTGGCATTGGGGATATTGGGATTCACCGGTTTCTTGTTCTTGACTTCCTCTGGTAGATCGTGTATGTTGATCTTGGACGGAACAAATCTCTCGTCGTTGAAGATGATGTACAAGAGAAAAGGGAACAGCACAATTGCAGTGGCGACGACCGGGACGATCATATTGGCTGTGTAGTGTATGAACTGGATGTTGAAGGCTCCGGCCAGCACCAAATTCGTCGGGTTGGAAGATACCAGGATGGCCGAGGCAATATTAGCGATAGCAAACTGAGCAGTAATCCAGGCCCTCGGGTGCACAATGTTACTCGAGACTCGCGTCATGTATGCCAGGAAGGCAGTGCCGGAGAGAATGATGGGGTCGTTGCCGATGAAACTGCCGAGGACGAAAAAGAAGGTATAGAGGTACAGAAAAAGTCTGTGGCCAGCACCTCCTCCCTTTTGAAGAACCTTGAAGGCCAACCATCGAATAAGACCGGACGCGTCGATGGATATGGCGATATAGGCCAACGATATAAAGAACAGCATGATATCGTAAGGCTTGATGTTGTTGGCCTCGATTATACCGCCATAGACTTCCTCTCGACCGATGGCCAGGATAGCCAGAAGAAAGAGGTCGGCTATCAGCGGTGCAGTCAAGAAGTTCATTGGAAACCTGAAGCGACGCCAGGCCGAGATTGCAGAGTTGCCGGGTCCGCCATGGCGGGAGCTCGCATCTCTAGGGGCGATTATCCTCAGGGCGCTCAGCGTATCTAGACCGGCATTGACGAGCACACGTGGAACGTAGATGGGGATATGGTAAGGAAAGAGAACATTGATATCTACTCGAGGTCAGCATTGTGTACTACAACCAGTGGGGTCTGACCTTTGCGACAGGACATGAACTGGCTACGTGATACTCACTTGTCAATACGAAGACGATGAGGGTGACGATTGACCGCCATTCCTTGATCTTCTCAGTGTTCAGGTCAGTCTCGTCCCCGTCTTGTGCCATGTTAATGAGGCTCAAGCAACGAGAACTGTAATACAGCTCTAGCTAGCGGGGATTTGACGTCGCCCGAAGGGTTGGCAATTGCGACGACGCCTGCACTTGGGAGCCTCAGCTTCTAAGTACTCTGGTTCGAGTGTGACGATTTCGCGGGTGGTGGCATGGAGGTTTCACCGCAGGACAAAAAGCCCGACTCTCTACCCTAGCCCGGTGGCTGCTCACCTTGATACCCAATGTCGCTGCCCAGGCTTTGCCATGCGCCAATGAGGCCAATGATAGTGATCTGAGTTGGCACGCACGCACAAACAGATGGTGCGTGTAGGATTTGGTAATTTTCTTCGGAAAAAAAAAAGCGGCTGATACTTTCTTCTAGAATGACGACAAGCTTGGGATTTGGCCAGCTTCTTTCCAGGGTTCTTGGCCATTCTAGCGCCTCCGTGGTTCACTGTTGACACCAAGGTGCTGTTGTGCTCAGCAACGGTCAGCGCACGCACGCTGGAATCTGGGGACTGTGATTCGCTAACAGCGAACCTTTGCCACCACCACCAAGACCTAGCCAAGTATGATAGTCACTATATCGGCACCTCCCGAGGGATTCTAGCGGTCTAAGCCCCCGAAGCTAACCCCGCAATTCACCCAAGATGGTGGGGATCTGCCAAACCAGAGTTCATGAGCAGCTGTGATTTCTAGTTCATCACTTCAACACCGTTCTTCGGATTGATCCTAGTTCCATTGACATAATTCAGCACCGTCCCAGATTCCTATCTTCCCGGTGTCAGAACAAGGTATTTCCTGTCTAGTAAGAGGCATATGATTGAGGCACAGGCTCATCACACTAGCAAGTACAGATTATGAGAATCCATAGACGTTGTGTGGTAGCGGACTGGCTGGATCAGTCCACCGCCCCGGATTGGTGTCTTTCCCTACCTGCTTTGATGACCGACATGCATCATGTATGCCGTCTTACTTACTGCAGCAAGCAAATCAGCCATGCCAACCTCTTCCCTCCATCGGCTCGAGGTCGACCGTTAGCAAATCACCATTGGGCTGCGCCATGTTCGTACCGCACGCAGTCGTTTTCTTCCGGAATGCAGATCTTACCAGGCACGGGTCGAAGGATCCCTAGGCTCCTTCGGCTCCTTGTCGAGCCAAATCACAAGCACAACTGTGCAGATGCCCTTTTGAGTTCTGTGGCTCTTCAGCCCTGTCTCTCGCTCTCTCTGTCTAGCTTGGAAAGACGTTTGGTACGAGTTGTCAGACTGCCCAATGTCGCACCTGCCGCCCGTGGCAATGAGCCTCATGGAATACGCCCTGTAGAAAAGCCTTGTCATGTCCCTCCAGACGCACAACTTCCCCATCTACCACACCCCACACGTGTGAACCAAGACGTGAACCGAACGAACGCACGTCTCTGCCGCGACAGCCGTTCCGAACTACGTTGAATTGAGGCGGAGGAGATGCCGACATGCCGGCGATACCGGCGTCCATAACGCTGCTGAGCACTCTCGTTGATCGCGACATCAACACTACTGCTGCCGCTGCTGTTGCGCCTCCCGACCCATTGCAAGTTGTATGCGCCTGGCCGGTGAGCGGTCAATACGGTCCAGGATCCAGATATTTGTATGAGCCTCTTCATCTTCACAGCATACCCACCCCGATGCGACATGGAAGTCTTTGGCATTCCATGACTCCCATATCATCAACCTTACACAGCCTGCTGATGATACTCAAGATATTATGTTCTAGTGCTAGCATGTCTCCTTGCCCGGAAAGTGGACTGGCTCAAGAGAGCATGCCTAGCTGCTGCGCTAATCTTGCCGGCCGTTGCTGCTATACACGGCATCGTGTTGGCAATCTTACATACAGATGGTATGTATCTTCTTCCATCACTAACAGTTGAACTAACTAACATCCTCTCCTAGACGCAGTGGATATGGACCTCTATGGAGCATTCCAGCTATGCTCAATAGGCATCCTGGCAGCACCAGTCACGGTCAAGCTTTCATCGACATACTTCAATGATCGCGGCCGGAATATCATCTTTGCATGGACCGGCCTCATTCTTGCTGGACTCCTAAGTCTGACTGTCGAGTTCTATCGGACCAACAGCGTGCCTTGCTCTTCAGACCCTTTCGGTAACCCCTTGGTGAACAGTCGACCGGGCGACTTTCCATATGGCAATGAGAGCTTCACTTGTGGATACCAGTGTAGCATTGGCCCCGGGAATCCTTGGTCTCCCATGCGAGCTTGGAGCAGTTCTTCAAATAATATCTACGGTAAATGAGTGTGGTAAAAGCATGGTTATTTATGAGTCCAAGGGCTAACGGCTAAAGTGATTCCGGCTCCATTTGTTCTTACCTTTGGCACCGCTACGCTTCTTGCTGCCGCTTGCTGCCTTCCTGCGATCTTGTCCCTCGTTACAATGTGGAATCACATTGCCGAGTTCAATTGGAGACAGCGTTTCTTCTCAAAGGAGCAAGAAAAGGACGAAGAAATCATTGAAGGCACCAATGGCGCCACCACTGGCCAGATGAAATATCTCAACCAAAACATCAAAAAGTACCTCAAAATCGCCGTCGAGCTTCCCGTCTTTGGTGCCGCTGTACTTGCTATCCTAGTGATTGGCGAGAAGAACTTTTGGAGCAAACCGGTCAATTACATGACGGAACCTATAGCCAGTGTCGGTGAGTATCAAAAATTATGTCTCCCATACCACGTCGCTCACTCTCTTCTTCCATCCATCAGGTCAGTGGGGGTCCATCGTTGGAACTGGGCTTGCTGTAGTAGGCTCATTGTACGTAATATTGGCCAAGGCCGCAGACGACGACGAAACGTCACAATTCTCCGACCCCAAGGAACCACAATCTCGTCATCATGAAGGAGTCCTAGAACAACATGATGGTCGCCTATCGCCGGCTGGAGATCGGTCTGGGCAACGCGACTCGCCAAACGGACAAGGATCCACACATTCTCATGACTTTGGATCTGGCTTGTTTGCCACAATTACTCGAAGCTCTCATGCGACCGACGCGGGCAACAGACGCAAATTCGCGTCATATCTCAGCAGGATGAACGATTATATTGATTACATTGGCACACCGTCGCGAAAGCGGTTCGAAATGTCGGAATTCCGTGAAGGCCCAGCAATGAATTACCCCGAGATACCTGGCGAGGCTGAACGCAATCGCAACCTTTCAAGGTACAGAAGCAACTGGCCGGTTCCTTCGATTCGAGAAGTACCATCACGATCCGGTAGTCCCGATTCACACTTGGATATCGAAGAAGACATCGAGTCACCCGGCAACGACACGCCGCAGTCACCACGGTCTCCAACTTCAGGACAGTGGCCACCAGCTCCTCCTCGAGCGGTCAGAGCTAGTACGCTCCCGACTCATACTTCTGGTGAATCTTCGTTCTCATCTGGTGATGACCGTGGCCGGGCCAGGGTACGGAGTGGGACGCTAGAGGTGCCATCTCCTACGCACTTGACGCATTCTAGAAAGAACTTATCATTACGCTCGATACCAACAATTGCTTTAGAGGCAGGCGAACATTCACCTGCCATTGTGGTCTCCTCTGAACCAGCGATGGCTTCAGCACCACCAAGCCCTAATTCTCCTGGTCAGCTATCTCTACAACACCATTCGTTGAAGGGCTCGCCACCGCCTAGGTGAGCACCCTGTTTCACGGGCTGTACCGCACTTTCCGGATCATATTGTCAGAAATGAAGCGCCATGTTTTGAATCAAACAGGCAAACCCAAGACGAGACATTGTTGAAGACATACTATTCTGCATAGCCAAGCCTGTATTTGGAGTTCAAGGCCAAGGGAAATGTTCACATGAAGCATTGCTGTACACGAGAATGGCGCCTGGAGTTTGTTGATATTTCTGGTCTTTCCAGCATTTGATATGGGTAATTAGCATCAATCGTAATCAGAGAATTTCTGTCAAATAATCACCTCGCGATTAGGGTTGCGGCAGTGCCGTGCCGCTTCTATTACTGATATATCCAAATTGAAGAACTGTTCATGATCGGTACTTGCTTGGGCGCGAACGGAGAAACTCATCCACGCCGAACCCCGATGCGCGAAGCCGCAATGTCAATTGAGGCAATCATTACGGCTGTTTCGTAGGCATCCGGGGAACAATGTATACACAGATTGCCGAGTTGCTGGACCGCGGGAAGTGCTGCCGGCATAGTTCTGACCAGTCGCTGGCCAAAGCTGCCCACGGTCGCCAGCACCAAAAGCCTAGCTGCAGGGCGATCACTAAGCTTTTACTACATGATGCAATGCTCCAAAATCAACCACCAGCGGCACCATAGACGCAGCGCGGAGATTGAGTTTTCTGATTACTCAATACGTTTCCCCGCAATGAGTGCATCTATAGATATGTGAGGTCAGTATAAGCGGTTATAAAAGGATCTCATGTCAATGGAGAGCATATCTACTGTCGCATTGATAACCTGTTCAGACTGACGTGTAGTCAATACCTTAACATCAATTAAACATGGCCACCGCGAGAACAACACCGCCGCCGGAAGAGCATCACGGGGAGGAGTGCAAGCAGCACAAGCACAGCTACCACATGCTGCTGGACGAGGCCATCATCAGCCGGCACTCGACGCGGGTATTCCGGCCGGAGCCGGTGCCGGACGCGGTGCTGCGGTCGGCATTGGAGCTGGCGACGCACTCGCCGTCCAACTCCAACACGCAGGCGTGGCGGCTGTACATCGTGACGGGGCCGGCGCTGGACCGGCTCAAGGCGGACCTGCACAAGGAGGCGTCCGAGGGCGAGGCGCCCAACATCCCGCCGCTGCCCGAGCAGTTCCGCCCGTCGCGCTCCGAGCTCGGCCGCAAGGTCTACGGCGAGGGCTGGGGCATCCCGCGCGGGGACGCCGAGGCCCGCAAGAACGCCGTGCTGCGCAACTTTGAGTTCTTTGGCGGGCCCGTCGGTATCATTGTGTGCATGAGCAAGGAGCTCATTGGGTACGCCGCCATGAGCATCGGGAGTAAGTTCATCGACCATATGCGCATCATGATGTTTCACTTGAGTCTCAAGACAATCGCTGATCTCGCCTACGCAAAAGTGTACCTGCAGACCTTTCTCCTGGCGCTGACGGAGCAGGGCATAGGCAGCTGCGTCCAGGTCAGCATCGCGGGCTACCGGGACGTGGTGCGCAAGGCGGTGGGCATCGCCGACGACCTGGAGATACTTTGCGGCGTCGCGGTCGGGTACGAGGACGCAGAGTTCAACGTCAACAAGGTCCGCATTGGGAGATTTGCCGTCGAGGATACGACTAGCTTTGTCAAAGACTAGCCTTGGCGCGAGAGAAAAGGACTGTTGCTTCAATGGCGTGAAGTTATACAGACGGTAACAGACCAGCTTGCAAAAGGGCCGATAGAAATCCCAATAGGCCGGCTGTGACTATTTTAGGTACTAAGGTAGCATTTGAAAATTCAGTTGGAATCGCCTCAATTATGAGTCCAAGCGCTGGATATTCCGGTATGACTTGAATCGTGCAGTCCAACTGAGTCAGCGGCTCGTCTTTCACGTGTCGGAGGCCGAAGAACGATATCTCGACATGTTTATTCCAGACAGTACCTGAAGCATGTGAACTCGAGTTCTGATATCCAGCAGACTTCACTTTCGATACTGCATATGCGTGCGCATATGCCAAGAACATTGTGAAGAATATTCGATCGACAAGGGATGACCAAGTACTTGTGCCGGATATTCCGAGCAGCGGAAAGTCCGGGCCCGACAGATTAGCGACAGAGCTTGGCCCGACCCGATTCAGGAACCACCAAGGTTAGCGGGTGGGCATTGGGAACCCTCTGTTTCATGAAACACGCAACGTTCCCCTACAAATCGAGAGATCATTGGTAAGAATTGCCGTCGGTGCTCCATGGCGAGGCCCACGGATCGACCCACTCCGCCTGCTATCGGCATTGACGGACAAGACGGACAATTCGCCGCATCCTTGCCTCGTATAAATCTTCAAAAGCAAGCAAAGCAATAAGGAAGCATGCGCCTGGGATGGTGTCCGATAAACACGCATATGCCCTGTCAGTCGATCCACCGCAGATCACCGAGTAGTTCCCAACAGCCCACATGGTTCATGGAGGAAGATCCGTAATGACGCCTTGAGCCTCGCAGATTGGGAAGCAATGCGCCCGGCTTTGCGGATTTATGACTAGGTCTCGAGTCTCGATCCGGAGGTGCGGGTTCCTTCGTTGACCCTTTAACCCATCGGCAAATATGAACGGGGCCTAGTGCCTGGCAAGGTCATGGCTCCCCTATATACAGGATCATGTCCTCGGGCGAGGTCCTCCGCGTTGATCGCTTCTGAATACCTTCTTCCCTGTCTGCTCAGTTCGCCAAGTCGGGACAAGTCCTTGTAGTCAGATATCCCCGGAGCAAATCTCTTTAGGTCCTCCTTCTCGACGTTTAAACACGGGATCATCACAGAAACAGACTCACAATGAAGACTGCAGCTGTCCTCGCTTCGGCCGTCTCCCTGGCCGCCGCCTTTCCCCAGTCTCTGGGTAGAAGGGCTGGCAACGAGACCATTCTCGTCGACGAGGCTCCCCAGTATGCTCGGCCGTACGCCCTGCGCAAGGGCAGCGGCCAGGCGGTCCAGGTCGGATCCCAGATCTACCGCTTCTCCGTCACCGGCAACTCGTCCGACGGCGCCTTCACCCTGATGCAGACCAACGCCGCCACCGGTGCCGGCCTCGGTGTCCTGCCTCACATCCACAAGACGCACTACGAGAACTTTTACTGCACCAAGGGCCGCGTCCAGCTGTGGGCCGAGACCGACGCCGCTGGCGAGTCCGCCCGCCTCTTGTCCCAGGGCGACTACGGCGCCGTGCCGCAAAACACCACCCACACCTTTCAGATCATGGACCCGGACACCCAGCTCACGGGCGTCATCCAGCCCGGCGGTTTCGAGGCCCTCTTCATCGCCCTGGCCTCGAGTGAGTTCGACTCGGCCGTTGGTTCCGAGTACATCCCCGCCGACATCTCCGACGCCACGGCCTCGGACTCGTCCGTCATCTCGGCCCTTGAGGCGTTCGACGTGTACGCCCAGCTCGACTACAACCCCAGGCGCGACCTGGTCAACGGCAGCGCGGGAGGCGTCGGCAACTGGCACAACGGATCCAACACGCTGACCGCCGACTCGGCGACGCCCAACTTTGTCGCCAAGGGCTGGGGCCCCAAGTACCTCAACACGGACGGCGGCATCTACCGTCTCATGTCGCCTCTCGCCACCGAGGCGCAGACGGCCGGCAACTTCACCATGGGCAACATGGTGGTCAGCCGCATGATGTCGAACCAGACGGCGTCCCCGGTATCGTACGCGACGGCCACGGCGTTCCAGCTCGAGGAGGGCCAGCTCGTCGTCGACGTCGACGGCTACGAGAGCGTCTCGCTGATCCAGGGCGACGTCGTTTTCATCCCCGCCGAGACCACCTTTTCGTACTACGCCACCGCCGCCTACACCAAGCTGCTGTACGTCTCCGGCGGCGGCGAGGGCTTCGACTACCAGATGATGTCGGCCGCCGAGTCCTGGAACTACACGACCTACCCGGTCGAGGCCGGATACAAGGCGTCGTACTAATCGTGTCGCGCGTTATTTTGCGACATGGTTATTTCTTTTCCAATGTAAATACCGGTTTCGAGTTAATACTGCAGTTTCAACAAGACAGAATAAGAAAACAATTGTCATACAATCGAGAGTGACGCGCATAACTCATAATATTTCGTGCAATGTCACTAGTTAATCAACGGCAAAGCATCGCAGCACCAATCATCATTGATCGAGCACGCAAAAGACGTGAATCGCGAACCGAACGGGAAGATAACAACATGCAACAACGAGGTAAACAGTGAGTGTCCCGCATCTCCCGCCGGTCCGCAACGGGCCGTCAGCAACAGCCAAAACCGGGTCCGTATCAGCTTTCGAATCCAGAAGAGCTGAACAGTGAACACCTTCCACATTCAGGGTCAACTCGCGTTTCATTGCACGGGGACACGGTAACGTGACAAACGTCATGGCCCATCGCGAGATGACGGAGTCTTTCCAGACGAGGCCGCCATAGATACAAGTCGGCAGCATAGTCTCTGTTACACATTTTAAACTCCATCCAACTTGGAGCGGAACCAGCACTATACGGATTGAGATCGCTGCTACTATTGCTGCATCGCCATTTTTAGGCTTCCGCTAGACGACTCCTCTTTTGGTGTCGCTCGGACTATATATAAGCTCGCTGCTTTGAAGTCATGTCAAAATCCTCTCCCATTACCAAAAGGAGCACAAACAGGATGATAGGACAATTCCCGCCAGAGCCGGCCACGGAGCTGGGCCGGCACAGGATCTTCTCGTCCACCGCGGCCCTGCGGGTGTCGCCGCTGCAGCTCGGCGGCATGTCCATCGGGGAGAAGTGGTCGGGGTTCCTGGGGTCGATGGACAAGGAGGCTTCCTTCAAGCTGCTGGACGCGTACTGCGAGGCCGGGGGCAACATGATCGACACGGCGTGCAACTACCAGGACGAGGAGTCGGAGGCGTGGATCGGCGAGTGGATGGCGCAGCGGGGGAACCGCGACTCCATGGTCGTCGCGACCAAGTTCACCACCGACTACCGCAGCCACGCCGTCGGCAAGGGCCCGCAGGCCGCCAACTTCAGCGGCAACCACCGCAAGCTAGTCCACACGTGCGTGCGGGACTCGCTCAAGAAGCTGCAGACCGACTACATCGACGTCCTGTACATGCACTGGTGGGACCAAACCACGTCCATCAAGGAGCTCATGGACACGCTGCACATGCTCGTCGAGCAGGGCAAGGTTTTGTATCTGGGAGTCTCGGACACGCCCGCGTGGATCGTCGCCGCGGCGAATACGTATGCCGTCGAACAGGGCAAGACGCCCTTTAGCGTCTATCAGGGCAGATGGAACGTGATGAACCGGGCATTCGAGAGAGATATCATCCCCATGGCCAGGCACTTTGGCATGGCATTAGCTCCGTGGGTGTTTCCAATTTCATCACATCAGATACGTGTCGGTTTCAAGGGCTAATCTAACTTTTCACGCAGCTGGGATGTCATGGGCGGAGGAAAATTCCAAACCAAGGAGGCCATCGAGAAGCGCAAGGAAACCGGCGAGCCGCTGCGCCTTCTGTCCGGGGCGAACCAGACGCCCGAGGAGGTGCGGATGAGCGCGGCGCTGGCCAAGGTGGCGGCCGAGCACGACGGCGCATCCGTGACGGCCGTCGCGCTGGCCTACGTCATGCACAAGGCGGCCAACGTCTTCCCCATCGTCGGCGGCCGCAAGGTCGAGCACCTGCACGACAACATCCGGGCGCTGAGCATCAAGCTCACCGACCAGCAGATCGAGTTCCTCGAGGGCGTGCGGCCGTTCAACTTGGGCTTCCCGCACGATTTTATCGGGCCGGACCCCAACCTGACCGGCAAGTCGAACTGGCTCGCGCGGACGAGTCATGTTTCTTTCCCGAATGCGCACAAGCAGAAGTCGATCTAGTTCAAGCGTCCAAAATGTTGTAAAAAGATGTCAATAAAGTGAAAAAAGAATCGGGCATCATATTTGGTATATATCATCTATAAATATTGCTTCTTTCATGACAGATGCATCAACAATTGAGCACATGAAACACTTTTCTAGTCCCGCTTACCAAACTTCATGGCGCGCGTCGTATAGTTGCTGACCGCGCCAGTATCGAGAACGGCGACGCTGAGATTCGGCAGCGAGAAGGCAAAGGCGCCGGCGTCGTCGGCGGTCAGCGTCGTCTTGGTCGTGGCGACCACGTTGACGCCCGTGAACGGGTCGTTCCAGCCGTACGGATCCTCGGGCCCCGTGAGAACGGTGAGCTCGGCAGTGGCGCCCACGGCCACGCCGTCAAAGTTCAAGAGCACGGGCACGTCGGCGCCGTCGGTCGAGTTGTAGACGGCCGCCTTGAAGATGTACGCGCCCGTGTCCTCGTTCTTGCCCGCGACGTAGTAGGCCGGGTTGAAGTCGGCCGTGGCCGGGAGGGTGTGCGTGAAGAGGTGGCCGGCGAAGAGCTGAGATGCAATCGTTAGAAAACATGTGGTGAAAAGTCGATATGGATCCAGTACTTACTTCCCAGACGTACCAACTCGTCGACTTGGTCGTCAGTGCCGGGTCCGCGGCAAACTGGACCATCGTGGTCGCCCATTGCCATCTGTCCAGGCTTCGGATGATGGGAGCCTATTGGGGATTAGCAGCATGTACAGGAAATTGTTGAACTAGGCAACATACGTATAGAGCACCCAAGATCCTGTCCGAGTTTCTCTCGTATCCGATCAAGGACGCAGCCTCGCCGATGGCGCCGCCCCACCAAGGATACTGAAGGAGACCTCCGTCCCAAGCCGTTCCGCCGTTGGGATGAACGGCAGCCGCCTCGCCGATCAAATGCGGAATCGTGACATTGTCAAAGAGGTCGAACTGGTCGACCATGTCGTCCGGCGTGCCGTAAATGTGGTAATCCCCGTCCGCCGGCGCTGGGATGTCGTACCCGTCGTAGACGGAGCCCGACGAGATGACCTGGATGTCCGGGTAGGCATCGTTGATGGCCTGCAGGAACATGGGGAAGCGGTACGCCTTGTACGTCTCCCAGCCCTCGGGCGCGCCGGCCAGCCAGTCCTCGTTGCCGACCTCGACGTACTTGAGCGTGAAGGGCTCCGGGTGGCCATACTTGGCGCGGACCGCGCCCCAGGTCGTGTCGACGGAGCCCGTGATGAACTCGATCTGGTTGAGCGCGTCGTCGATGAATGGTTGTAGCTCGTCCTCGGGTGTGACATCGCCGTTGAGAGCCAGACCTGCCCAGACGGCGACGACTGTTTGGAAGTGTGTCAGACGTTGAATATCACATGCACGTTGTTGCAGGTAACTTACCCAGTTCAAGACCCATGTCTTCGGAGAGCTCCAAATACTCTAGCATACCCAGGCCATTGGTTTGTTGGTAGCCCCAGACACCGGCATAACCTGGGCGGTCCTTCAGAGGGCCAATGGAGTTCTTCCAGTCCCAGTAGGAGCTGTTGACAAGACCCTCTAGCATGTTACCTCCGGGGACGCGGAGGTATGTCTGAACAGACGAGTCAGTACGGTGCGCAGCATGTGAACGTTGCAAGACTGACCGGGTGGAAAGCTTCGAGCACTTCAGCAAGATCGACTCTCAATCCATTGGCACGATTCTTGTAGGTCGGAGGGAACAGGCTGATGAGATTGAAGTCCAACGATCCATCATCGGCTTCCTAGAAACGATTAGCTCTGGTGGCAATTGTAGTGACCTTGACCACATACTGCAGAGTCAAATGTCAGGGCGAAGGAGTTGTTCGAGTTGGGTGCATCCACAGTTGGGATAAGCTCGAATATGTGCTCGACCCATTCGTCAGGAGTGCTATTCGAGGGAACTGCAACGCTTCCAAACACCTCGCCAGTAATGTTCGAGACGAGTGAAGCATTGAAGCTGCCCGAGTAGGATCCCTTGACCCAGAAAGACCCGGTGTAGGTCTTTTGCTTGACGTCCATGCCCCAGTATCCGTCATTGTAGAGACCAACGGGACCGTCAGAGTCACCGGCGGCAACATTGACAGAGGTCTTCAGGGCGTCAGACAGGGGCGTGCTCAGGTTCTGCAGGCTGAGCGCGGCGCCGTTAATGGAATACCAGCCCTCGAGCGTGGACGGGTACGAGTAGCTGGACTGGAACGCTCGGTTTCGAATCAATTCGGCATAGAGTCCGCCGTCGCCCGAGTTGCTAATATCCTGCATATGGTGTTAGATAGCCGAGTACACAATAGCAAGTGAATTGAGCTCACCTCGTGAAGAAAACCATACTGGTGGCCACTCGTAGCATTGCCGCCGTCTGAGCTGACAGTGATGTTCAAGGCACTGCCAATTGGCAGCGCAACGGCCAGGAGACTAAAAGCTTGAGACCACATCATGGGGGAGCTGTTACCACGTCAAGGCTGGGGAAAGTCTCTCCATCATGAGGGGGGCATGGACTTTTGTGCAATTATATATCCTCGCCCCATACGACCAGATCAATCCCCGAGCCGGCCCGGACAAACCACCGGGTTGCCCAGACACGGACACGCAGAACGAGATTCAAATCTCTTGGGTATTTGGAGCTCATGAGTGGAGAACGTCCATGCAGACCATGTTTGGAGAAATATCGTCTTTCCAACCTGCAGGTTCATGCAGCTTGCGAACCGAGCATTGAGGCTCGTACGTGTATGCGCGCCTATCACAGGCCTATATTCGCCGTGATTAGTCTCATTGATCAGGATGAGGCTTGCGCGCCGGCCCAAGCGGTAAGCTCGATATACATCATTGCAGCACGGCAAGTGTAACCCCAGCCGGTACTTTAAGCAGGATATACCCGATTCGGGCTCGTGATAGGTGGAATACTCACGATGCAGACGCGATCCTGGTCCTCGACTTTTGCGGGGTACGGGGTGTTTGCGGGGGAGTTGGAGAAATGGCCAGCAGGTCGTGAAAGTGACCAAACTTATGATCTCTCGTTACATTGCGGGGATTCGAGTACGCGATGCTGCTCGGCCACGTTCCCGTCTCTCCCATATAGCTGGTAAGTGATGGGAATATGCATACAATCGAGTTCACGTGCTTTGCGACACTCGATGACCAGTAGGTACCGATCATCCCAGATAAGTAATAAACAGAGCAACGCGCAGAGTACAAGACCCAAGGTTTTGACGGGCTCGTAGTAGTACCAATTTTACCACTGGCGAAGTTCTAGAGTGGATTTGGTATTCAAAATACATGTTTCGTACCTTTTGAACAGCCACGATGAGTTTCTGCACTACGAACATTTCTTCTAATTTTCAATTATGGGCTTGGCAAATTACGAGTGTCCCTAGTATGCAATTCGCAGCTGATGTTGCGTCGGAATCAACTTTCCTTTTTCCTTTCTTGTCTTTCTTTTATCATATTGAATACTCTTTGTATGAATCACCAGACATACTGCAAACGCGGTTCTTCATGCTGACATAAAAACCAGATTGTTGCATCGTCATGACGCATTGAATAACTAAAGATTCATATTCGAAGGAAGGAGCAATCACCAGCGAATGTCTGAGAATCCAAGCACCAGAATGCCCATACAATGTAACTTTCGGAGTCATTCTGAAGCTATAAACAGTGGTGGCTGAACGATAAGATGAAGGGCTACCTAAGGGCAGTGCGTGCGGCACTATGCCAAGATCCACTGGACTGCCGACGGGCAAGAGATGAAATACATCCGAAACCAGCACACCTGGACAAGTAATACTCCAAGAGAACTCAGGATTCTAATTGGAATGTGCTCAGGAACAGTAGAAAGAGCAAACCAGGAAGGACGTCGATTGTTCTTGCCCGTTGCACGTTTGCAATGACAGATCATCACAGCAGCTGGCAGATTGGGCGTCTTTCAGTCATAGAGGACCATTTATAAAGGTGACCCTCGACCGCCCCATTACTTTAGCTTCCGATCCACCAACCGTTATCTGGACTTTCTGGGCCAGAACGACTGAATCGCTTGGTTTCATCTCAGTCAATTGCTCGCTCATCTAGCTTCATCAATCGCAATGCCTCTAGGCTGGTATCTTGCACAGGGTCTGATCCCTCTCGGACCAAGCAGCAGCGATGACGAAGAGGGCCCTTGTGAATTGCCCAATGGCCGACTCGTCTGTGGCCCGCACGGTCTCGTGGTCTGTGGAAAGTGTTGCAGCGACTATAGCTTCATGGAAGATGTGCTCAGCAATGACGAAGACGAGGACGGTCATTTCGGCGAAGACGAGAGGATGCGCAATATGATGCGCGCCGCCGGGCTCGGCGGGTTTGCCGATGATAGCGGCGGCGACGAGGAGATGGATGCCGCGACCGAAGCCATGTACTGGGACCTTGACCCCGAAGCTAGAGCCGAGATAGACGGCAGATGGGGCCCGCCCCCTCCGCGTCAGTTCTCCGATGCCCATGCGCGACAAACCCTCGCCACGTTGCGACAGGAGACTCTACCACAGCCCTTCGCTCCGGCGAAGACGAGAGGCACCGGTCGCGTCTTCGCTACCAAGTTCTTCCCACCCAATGGCGTCGTCAAGCCGGCGGAGCTCTTCCCCGCCACAACCACCGACGATCAAGGCGTCCGCAGATACACGCACCGTAATGACCCCAAGAAGGTTCTTGTTTTCACGGACGGAGCATGCCTGAACAACGGCCAAGAGAACCCCAAGGCCGGCTGGGGTGTCAATCATGGACCGGGTACTGCTGGCGTTCCGAGCCTGTGGACCGGCCGTCTGGAGAGTCAAGGACCCTTTGGCGATGCCAGCGCCCAGACGAGCAACCGAGCAGAACTGCGCGCCGTCATTGCCGCCCTACGCTCGTACGACTGGCGCCGCCACCGATACCATACCATTGTCATCGCCACAGACTCGGAGTATGCAGTAGACGGCGCAACCAAGTGGGTCAAGACGTGGGCTAGGGGAGGCTGGATGACGAGCGGTGGAAAAGACGTCAAGAACAAGGACTTGTGGGAGATGCTGCTGGGCGATGTCGACAGATGGGACCGCCAGGGACTCACTGTCCATCTCTGGAGGATCCCACGGGAGTGGAACACTGCTGCGGATGCGGCTGCAAAGGAAGCGGCTTCTCGTGAAGAAGTCCCTGCTGAGTGGAAAGACAATTAAAGGTTTTGTTCAAGCATGCTGGGATCATTTCCAAGCTGTCTGAGGGATGCCAAAATCGGTCAATCTGGAGGATGTAAATTCAAATTGTGCGTACGGCAACGTTGGAATTCATTGTGAGAGGATCGAGGCTTGCAAATTGCAGGGCTATATCGTTTCTCTCACTAAAAAAAAGACATCAGACATAGATAAGCCAAGATTTGTGTCACGTGAATAGAAATAACACAAGGCCTGTACTATAACTCCCAGTGTCTATAGAAATCGCACATGCAATGATATGTGTCTTGGTCGCTACACGTCAGATCTTGATTCTGACAGAATGCCGTGGCCAGGTTCGCCTACTTAAGAAGTAGAAGATGCAGAGGTTGCCGACCGGGCTCAGCGCATATTGGACGCCAAAGCCAGACTGGAAGCCGCCGAAGCTGAACAGGAAGACGAAGAAGCCAAGACAATGAGGCCAAGTATTGGCTCCTGACTTCCCAAACGAGGGCATTACGAGACGCTCAGCCGGGGCCAACTGCACGCAGTATTTCACTCGAGGAGGCGCGGCAAAGACTTCGCAGAATCAATCGAGACAATGGAACTACCGGCACGCTGAAGTGGCGATTCCGTGGCTGCTTCTTCCCGAAGAGATTCACCCCGCCCAAGCAGTCCACCACGCCGCTATACCTTTTTTCCGGTACAAACTCGAACAACGGGGATGCTCAGAGGCAAGTCCTCTACTCAGCATGATGAGAGCTCTCATGATGGAAATGAAAAGATGTCTATTTGCGAAGAATTGAATCGCTGACAATATGAGTACCTAGATATGCACATCGGGACGATCGCAATACCATACTGGTCTTCACCCATGGCGCGTGTACCAATAACGGCCAGGCGAATGCGAAGGCAGGTTGGGCCGTACATCACGGGCCCGGCACTCCTGAATGGCCACGTCTTTGGCTTGACCGTCTAGAGAGCAAAGGTCCGTTCGGCGATCTCGCGCCCCAGACAAGTAACCGGGCAGAGCTTCGGGCAGTTGTTGCTGCCGTGCGTACCAGACATTGGCGTATTGGGAGATATAAGGGGCTTGTTATTGCCACAGACTCCAAGTATGTGACGGAAGGCGCAACGAAGTGGGCCAAGAGCTGGATCAGGAACGACTGGAAAACAACAGCAGGAGAGCCCGTCATCAACAAGGACCTATGGCAGCTTTTTCTCGGCGAGGTCGAAAACATGGCCCAGGAGGGCCTTGTCGTGCAAATATGAAAAATCCCGAAAGATTCGAATACGTATGCAGATAATGCTGCCAAGAAGGCTGCTGCGTGGGAAACTGTCCCTTCGGAGTGGATGGACATGTGAGGACTCTACATGTACAGGAAAGATAGCTGTGCACATATCAGCCTCGAAGAAACGTCATATCACAAGACTGCGGTTCAGAAAGAGTAGTGCGCGGATGACCATGAAAATTGGAACCATCTCACAAAGTCTGCATCATTCTTGTGATTCCATAGTGACACAGCTTTGGTATCATGGGAAGCCAGTGCCGCCCGCAATCAAGTCAGACACAACGTTAGAATCAAAGATGACCATTGCGTACTACATATGTACTCAACCTGAAGCTGACATGGAAATAAACGAACCAGCTGGCGGCCAGCCTAGCTAGGTAGTCTTTGCGCACTCGCCGCCAACCATTGTAATGTCAACCTCCACTCACTTCGACTTCAGTCATTTCCAAGTGGATCTCGAGTATACTCGTTTTTTGGTAAATGACTCACATTTGACAATGGATCCCAGTAAAAAGCTTCACATGATATCTACAAGGCGGGTATCGATCAAAGCCGTCTCCATCTTGTCGACTTGACAGACGATAGGTTGACTCATCTCAACAACAAGCAACAAGCTCGGCTAGCTCAGTTGGTTAGAGCGTCGTACTAATATTTCCATTCGGAAATATGAAGTCAATGCGAAGGTCCTCAGTTCAATCCTGTGGCTGAGCAAGTTGATATTTTTACCTGTTGACACTGGTTTTTCTTTTTGGAGAACAATCGACTCCTTACAGAGCGCGCAGTAAGGCTGGCTTCTCAGAAACGAAATACGGGAATGCTGATCAATACACAATACAAAGTTTCACTTTCAGTCTGCCATATCTGTGACAATCGTGCTTCTCAATCATTTCCTTTTTCTCGTTCCTATATAATGCGTGCTGATTATGTGCACCGAGAGACATGATCAACCAATAGCATTGCCAGCAATGTTCGGGCAGTTCCGAGAGAGAAAAATTCTGCCAAAAATTTTACAGTCATGTCCCCACATTCCGCATCGCCCAGCCTGGGGTCTCAAATTCAGACACCACCAAAAGGTGGAAATGGCAAAAAGAAGGAACCAGATGATATCTCAGTTGATCTGAGNCATCGCCCAGCCTGGGGTCTCAAATTCAGACACCACCAAAAGGTGGAAATGGCAAAAAGAAGGAACCAGATGATATCTCAGTTGATCTGAGATGCATTGGGAATTGAGCCCAATGCGGGGGTCGAACCCGCAGCCTTGAGATTAAGAGTCTCACGCTCTACCGATTGAGCTAACCGGGCGTGTTCTTTGCTATTGGAAAGCTGAGGTCTTATTCCTACTCATGTCATATGCAAATAAAATAGCCGAAATGGGATTCGATGGACGGGGACCCCGGCGTTGGGTATCCGTTTCGGTCCGCTTGGGTCCTGGTCGACACAGAGTACCCTGCAATTATTCACGACGGATGACAGTTCAGTCTACATGGCTCGCATCCTAGCACCGGCATCTCCCGTCTACCTAATCAACTGTTCCCCTCAACAACACAGACAGTGTTGTGATAACTGGGATATCTCAACCGGCGCGTTATTGGTACTTGGTACTTCCGTGCCAAGTTTTGAAGATGGGCACCTGGCATAATGAAGACTTTGACCGTTCTTACGAAACATCACCATGACTACCTTCCTCGGATGATGATTCGGACGGACACGACCCTAGTCAAGGCAACACCAGGAAGAGGAAGAGGGTTGAGACCGGGAATTCGCTCGGCGGCTCCAGCTCGGGGGCTCTGACGGCCGCGGAGGCTGCCCGGGCCAGATGGGGCAATCCGGGGGGCGCCGCGCCTGCGGCTACGACAAGCAAGCCGCCGGCTCCGGCTCCAACGCCGGCGCCTCGCGAAGCCGCTCCCGCCGCCGCTCCTGCCGCCGCCTCTGCTTCCGCAGCGTGACCAACGCGCCACCGTCGGCCTCAACCGCCAACAGACCGCATGGGACGTACCATTCCATACGCTGGTCGCTGGCGGAAGAAGATATTCAGAGCTCTCGACAACCTGATCGGGAACTACGAGAGCTCTCCGGGCTCGGTTTACGTGGCCCTGCACTCATGCCTCGAGGGTTTCAAGGGCGGGGGCCCGAACTCTTTTGACCTTCTCGGCGTCTTTGGCTCGTTCGAGGACGCAAACGTCAAGGCAATGGAATACGTCTGGAGGCATCACTCGGATTATATGGAGGAGGGGCGGCGTTTGAACTTGACGCCTGAAAGGCGACCCGACATGGATTATGGAGTGATGTATTGGTATATCGACCCTAGTCATGGAACGTTGACCTTGGAAAGTGTCGACTACAAATGGGGGGGATTTCAAGGTTTGGGTCGAAAAACGGGAGATAGAGACATACGCTACATGATTTTTGTTGTCTAGAGCTCCCAAAAGCTTTGTCGGTGATCATACCGAGAAAATAGCCGATATGGGATTTGATGGACGGGGGAACCCCGGTGGGTACCCGTCCTGGTCCGCTTTGGTTGTTGCTTGGCAACTTGCAAACGAGAGGAACACGCAAACAAGCCCTATACGCAAACTATGCTTCCGAAAATTTAACACAAAAGTCGTCCAGTGTGCGTAGTTTACATTTTTACTTTCACCACCGGCATTTTCCATCTAGTGACGTCGCCCTCCAACGCAAATCACTTCAGTATTCAACCAACTGTCAGCACTGTGATAGCTATACGATCGATCTACTCTGTAGGTCAGCGAGTTGTTGGTACTTCAGAGAATCACATCCAAGCTCTCAAGATGTGGGCCTATGGTGTTCCAATGCCATACGAACAGTATGAGGAAGAGTCATCGTCGAATGACCACGACTCGGAAGAAGAATCCAGCGATTCCGATGCAGACGGAGAGTCCGAGGATTCCAACGAAGACGAGCGAGATGAGGAGGATGAGCAGCCTGAAGAGAATCCTCGGAAGAGGGTCAAAACTGAACATTCGCAACAAAACGGCGGCGCGACCTCGGGATCATCTGCTGCTCCGGCGCGGCCAAGGACTCACCGTCGTCCTCAGCCGCCAAAAGACTACGAGGGAGAGATTGAGCCAGATCCCACACCTTGGCCAAAGAAGATCTTAAAAGCTCTCGATAAACTCGTTGGCAAATATGAAGACCCCGAGGGTTCAGTCTACGTCGTGCTTCACTCATTTGCCGGAGGCTACAAGGGCGGCGATGAACACACTTTCGACTTCCTCGGTGTGTTTCGCTCATTCGAGAGCGCAAACGTGAAGGTCATGGAGCACGTCTGGCAGCATTACTCGGACGAGCTCGGAAGCGAAAATGTTGTCAATTCGACGGCTAGGCAGTACAATGGCGATAACGACGGAGCTTTGCTTTGGAGCATTAAAGCTAACGATGGATCGTTGACGGTGGAAGGACTCAGTGGCGCTTGGGGAAACTTCAAGGTTTGGGCCGAGAAGAGAGAAATCGAGGCATAGTGATATGGTCTTTGTTGTTCAGCGCGACGGCTTTGTTGGTGATGGCACAGGAAAATAGCCGAGATGGGCTTTGACGTGGGGTCCACGGTGCTTGATTGGAATTATGTTGCTCATACGGGTTTGCAGCATTATCATCAAAATGGGATGCATGAAATTGATAATGTGCAAACTTCACGCAGTGCTTTATGCTTTCCCCCTCTTCACTTGGCCTGGCTCGGGAGTCGGGAGCTGCACCGGGCACCTGGCCGGAAGCCTTTATCGCGCCGGTGAAAATAGTAGTTCACACTCTAATAAAGACGCGTCACGCTTGACCAATTTCACAATTGGCTTTGGCGATCAACTAAATTCTGGCGCGAGAAAAAGGGGGGCACAATGTCAATTGCCGTGCAATTCGCCCGTGCTTCTATAAAGTTCTAGATTTGCGACTCGAGAGTTTTCGACGCGAATCTCAACCCATCGCGTAGTGGAGACCGCATGCAAGACAACTTGAACAATACAACATCACATTTGAAGCAGCAAAATTTCAAGACATCATGGCACTGGAGATAACACAAGACATGAGACGCAGTGGTTCTGGGGCGTCGCCCAAGCCGTGGGCAGCTGATGGATGCTCACCTCGGAAGCCAAACAGGCCTATGAGGAAGAATATGGTGCCGTCGAGGAGTATGGCTGCGATTGCGACTGCGGATGTGGTGTCGCCGAGGAGGACTGGGATGATCATGTCTCTCCCATCGAGCATGACCGTCCCGAGGATCCGGATAAAAGCAAGCAGAATGCCTATACGAACTATGTGAGTAGTGTGCAATCTGCATTTAAAATTGTATTTATAATCCTGCAACTGCGCCCTGTTGTGCTTGTCTCGTCGAACGTTACAAGCTACAAAAGGACGGCCTGTGGATGTTTCAAGCTCTGGATCGACGAGTAGTGATGCATTTTCTTCAGAAAGCCCAATCGGCCAGGCAGAAGGATCTGACGCGCGAATTGGACAAGTTCAATAAGGATTTCTCGGGGTTTGAAGAAGATGAGGAGATCCGGGCGGCACAAAAGGCGGAGAGGGACCGCAGAATCGATGATATTGTGAACGCCAAGTACCCGCTCACCGGCGACGAGACCGAATAGGAGATCAAGGAGAGAAGGCACTTGAGGATGCGCACGCTGGTCGAAATACTGCAAGACGACCGCGCACAAGCGCAGCGGGCAGCCATCGATCGCATCATCAGCCTGCCGGACCTCGTGTTTAACGACTGGGCCGAGGGCAGGTTTGGCCAGTACTTGAACGGGACCAAACTGCAAGTCGATGATGATGACGACGACGAGCAGTACTCCAGCGATGACCATAGCATGCCCGCGGTGTTGCAGAAACTGGCGCGCGACAAATACTTTTTTTGGGGGGGGGGGATACAAAACCAAAGAGGCCGAAGAGGCTACGGGTCGCTTCTTGAAGAGGAGAAAAGTCGGCGCTCGCGTTAAACGTGCTCTGGTCGAGTTTGATGATGAGTTGAGCAGCTTTGAAGGAATCGCAGGTCGCGTCTCGAAGAGGCAACGAATGGAGGAGGATGAGTCCGACAGCGATGAAGAAGACGCGGGTCGCTTCTCCCAGAAGCAAAGGATGGAGAATTCTCAATCATCCGGCTATGACGGCTCTAGGTCTGTCTCGCCGGCAGAGGCTGTCCGCATCAGACTGGCCAAGCCGGCAGGCCAGACAGCATCTGCCAGCCGAGTCAACGCCATCGCCGGTCCCAGAACGAGCATGAGTGGTGTTCTCTACAGGCGGCTGGCCATGCACCGGCGACCCAAGCCTCCACGCGAGGGCGAAATCGACTGGTTTCCAAAAGTCATATACAGAGGACTTGACAAGAATATGAAGCAAACCGACCACGCTGTCACAGAGGATCACGTTTACGTCACGATGCACACGTTCACTGGAGGCCCCGGCAACCCCACGAGGTCTTTTGACACCCTCGGCCAATTCGATACCTCTGAGGATGCCAGCGTCAAGACCTTGGAGCACGTCTGGGAGCTCTACGGTGAATATCTCGAGAGGCACACCATCAACGCCAGACCACTCGAATTCAAAGACACCGAGGACATTTGCCCGTTGGTGTGGTGGGTTGGCCCCGAAGATGGTTGTTTGGATATGTCTGGACCAGATCGTATAATGGGATCGTTCAGGGTTTGGGTCGAGAAGAGAGAGCGAAAGGCAGAGGACGCGGCTTGGCGGAGTAGATACCTGCAGCGTATACCGAGGGTGTCTGCGCTGTAAGGTACAACAAGACAAGACTTGAAGGAGAAGTGCATTGGGACTATACTCTTTCTAGACCGGAGCCCAGTCTAGACGTCAATGTCCATATCGCCGTGTAAGATGTGATCTGGCGAGGGAGTAAGCAGATTTCTTTTACGAGGCCCGTATAGCCATTCAACACTAATACCATGATACTATCACGAATAAATCGATTCCAGAACCAGTGAGCTGCATTGTCGAGAGCGGCGCTCAACTGCCGTAGCCGGGCCTCATGAAGAAATGCTCAAAAGAGGAAGTGCTTGACCATCTAACCCAGGTAGTATAGGCTGTTGTCAGCCATGACGTCTAATCCCTAGTATCTAGTCCTCTGTGGTGAGTAGTACGATTAAGATCCGCAAAATGTCTTTTTAGGCTCGACTTCATTCAGCTCCACCCGGTCAAGTAAAGTATCTGAGGGGTCATGATCGCGATATTCAGTCTGCAGATGGCAGAAATGGTGCCATGGACAGAATAAACCATATTCGGCATGTTTGAACATGTGGTAGTGATTGAAAATATGAGTTGTGGGTTCCGTCATACTGACAAAGAATTGTGAATCGATATCGAATTGTGCAGGTTGCACGAGCTGATGACACCTGCCAATCAAGTCAATCAGAACTGGAGCTCTTCAGCCCCATCGGGAGCTGAGTGCGTGGGAGACGCGCGTACGCCGCCAAAATTCGGCATGATGCCATCTTTTCCAGATTCCAAAGTGGCATTCAATGCCCGGGTGTACAGCAGTCAAGCATTTTCCAGGCATACCTAGGTTTTATGCTTATTTTCGAATGCTGGTCGACGAAATCTTTTTGAAACAGCCTGCTCTCAAGTGACAGCTTTCAAATTGCCCACCTAGCTGTCAGACATCGGATTCTTCGCCAATGCTGCCAAATGCCATCCCATGCTAGGCCATGCTGCCACCAGAGCCGACGCTTGTGGTACCGTCCCTCGTCTCACGCCCCGTGGAACCTGCCCTCATGGTTCTGATGGTTCTGGCAGGGTTGTGCCCCTGTGGGAATCATCAGTCAGGACTCGAGACAGCTCAGGCCAGCGCGAAACCCCCCAACCGGCACGTTCGGTAGGCGTGGATCGTTGCTGAGTTCCGCCGTGGGAGCTAATCTCCGTTTTTCTCAGAGCCACGCACGTCGGGCAGCTGGCCAGACTCTTTTGTCTTCTGAGATCGGCAGTTGGCGAACGCGGCGCAGCAGCTTCTCGGCTCCAATGAGTGGGATGGAAGCACGGGCAAAGATGGACTGTACGTAGGGGTGAACTGGGGTGACCCGTGCCGCGCTTTATGAGTTCCAATAAATACTGTCCCCCATATCCCATATATTATATTTAGCAGCAATGTGTCGCGTCATGGGCCCTTCGACACAAGCGACGACGCGAACAATCGAGTGGCCAGCGTCCAACCAGGGGGTAATCAATCAATGGCCGGCAAAAGAGGTATTGTGCAGGAACTAATCTTAAAAAACCTGTGCCCCGCAGCCGTGGCCAGCCGTCGATTTGCCAGGCATGGATGCATTACAACTGCTACGCAGCGCCTAGCAGCACCTAGCAGCACCTAGCGTAGCGGCCGTGGGCCCCGTTATCGCCCGCCCATCAGCCATCAAGGCCTTCAGGCACTGACTGGAGCGTCCGGGGTGGTCCTGGAGTGAGGTCAGCAAAAAATAGAGAGCGACCCCCCTTGTTTCCTTAGCGAGGCCCCAAGGTAGCGCCGATTTGGGAACCCCAAGTTGGCTGGCGATCCTCTTCTCCTTTTCCGCTGCAGAAGTATCTTTCCCTTTCCAATGAAGGTTTTCCTGTCGCCGCCTGGGGAGCTACATACTTTTCTCGTAAACACCACAAACGCCCGAGAGGTCTGAGCAGTTCAGCCCCTCCCGTCACACTCGTTTTTGCATTTTGAAACTTTGTTGAGTTGTCTGTTGTTCTTGCTACAGCTCGTGTCTCTACTCCTGGCCCCCTACACTGCAGCTGCCGCAAACCCCCCATCGGTGCCGACCGACCGCCCGCCTCCCAGAACAGAAACCAAACCTTGAATCCTCTCGAGGCCTTGGCACATGACCGAACTCCATTGACAGCGGAGAATCAAAGACAACAAAACGTCGACGGCCGCCCACCCCAATTAATCATACTCCCGTCTCGCTGCTGCTCACCAGCACCAACCATGGGAATCGAGGCCATGGACAAGGGTGCACGGGTACGGAATTTCGTCTTTGCGCGACTCTCGCGCTCGCGGGCCGTCATCCTCGGTCTGCTCGCTCTCTTCTTCACCTTTTACGTCCTCTCGCCCTACGACAGCACCCTGCGCTCTGCCATGCGATGGCAATCGACCGTGGCCACCGACTACGTCCAACATCTTCACCCCAACGACAAGTGGCTGTACAAGGACCAGAGGTACCCCATTGACCCGGCCCAAGATATCGGCGTCATCGTCAAGACTGGCTTCGGAACTAGGAATCGAGTGCCAAACGTACTGGCGGCGCTGGGCAACGAGACATTGGACAATGATATCCTGATCGTTCAGGACTACCCCCTACCCACCAGGACGCCATACGTCACCGGCAACGCAAAGACTCTGCAGACCGTGGACATCATTGGCTGGATGGTTGCCAACAAGAAGCTCGTCGACCATGGAAAGAATGAGAGGATCATGAAGTATGAGCACCTCCTGGATGCCATCGAGGATGAGGACTACTTCATGGCAGACACGCTTGCCAAGGGATACGGCTGGGAATTGGATGCCATGAAGGTATGGGATACTCCGCATTCCGAACAAATCATGGTCTCATTACTAACTGATAAATGTCTAGTTCATTTCGGGTCTGCAGTACGCCTGGGAGAGCATGCCCAAGAAGAAGTGGTATATCATGTCCGACGACGACACATACGTCATCAAGTCATCGCTGGCTCTCGCACTTGGTCACCTCGACTACAGAACGCCTCAGTACCTCGGAAACCCAGTCGGTGACTTCTTGGGTCGATTCGCCCACGGAGGCTCGTCTGCTGTTATCTCCTACGCTACCATGGCCAAGCTCTTCGATAAGAACCCCGAGGTTGTGACCGCAGCTCACATTGAGTCTATTTCCGCCATGTACGGCGACAAATTACTGTCAACTACGCTCATGAAGATTGGAGTCTATCTCGATGAGGAATATGCCCGACTTTTCAACGGCGAGCCTCCGCACATGACCCGCATGTGGGCAGACCGCTTCTGTCTCCCTCTTGTTTCCTTCCACGGCCTCGGAAATGGCGATCTCATGGAGGAGACGAACCAACACTTCAAGCACATGGACCAGCCCGTGTCTTGGAGGCAACTGGGTAGAATTTATGGTGCTGCTGACTTTCAAACATTTGTCGCCGAGCCAGTCCGAGTCAACCAGGACTTTGTAGGCAGACTCGACGAGCACAGCGTATCAGTCCCCGGCGTCGAGACGCTGGATGACTGCGTCCGCATCTGCGGAGACCACTCGACCGAGTGCTTGGCTTGGACTTGGGACCAATTTGCCAAGGTCTGCCACTATGCCCCTTGGGCCATCATTGGCGACTTCCACGAGGGATTCCTCTCGGGCATCAACTATGCCCTGGCACAAAAATTGACCGACGGCTGCCATGCACCGCGGACACCGGCCGTCGCCACCGAATAGACTGCTTTCACGCACATTCCGTTACGTTATTGAATTTCACCTGTACATAGACACCTGGGGTTACGAGGCGTTGGGGGGTTTGCTCACAAGCTGAAATGCTGGGGAAAGAGCTATTGGACTGGTATATATACACAGAGCTGGCCGAATGCACCGGCTCTTACTTGCTGACATAGATCTCCTGAACGAGACAGATCAAGGAAAGGAATTAATGAAGCCAGGAACAGTCCGCCTGGGAAATGGTAGAAGTAAGATGGATCACGCCTACATCTAAACTTAATTCCAAGACATTTTTCACAAAGATTTCTTCTACGGCCTCGACGCTAGCAGCTGGGCGATGCAAAATCAATCCTGCTTGACCGCCAAGGTCGACAGAGGTCCCCCGCTTGGGCGTTATGTCGGGCTCGAATCCGTATATCACCCTGACAAAAATGTCCGTACTTCGTTCACCTACTTGAATTTTCATCCGAACCTCTGAGATGGGGGGTTTTTTTTTTTGGGAAATTATTCCAAGACTTGTTTGAATAGATTTTATGCTATTCTTGACAAGAGAAATTTTTGGCCTCACCGACGATGTGGCCGTCGAGCTCAAGACGTTAGTTCTCTGGCTGTCTATGCGATACAGGACACGGCCAAGCCCCGGGGATTATAACGCGGCCAACGACCAGCGCCTCTGGAAGATGACGCCCCACGCAATGGCCGCCATCACGCGGCAGACTCAACCTGACGATCTCATGGACTATACGTGGGACGCCTTCGGATGTCTCGATCATGACGTCTCGCCAATGTTCCAAGAGAACGACCTGGATATGCCAGACACTCTTTCATGGGCCAAGGAGGTTTTCCAACAACACTTTACCTCTGCCATTGTACAAAACGAAGACTACGACCCCGAGAAACATTCGTTCATCTGATTTTTGGCATGATCGGTCTCGAAAAGAAGGAAAGCCGTCGTTCTCATACCTCCAAACAGATGTCAATATATATAAAACAAATCACAACTATCCTTCCGTTAAATGCTCCTCTAAGAAGCGCTCAACTGACCCGTGGATGCCTTAGCATCTCGAGAAGAAACCCCGACGCCATTATTCCGGCGCCTGCGATTGGCCTGATGACTCATCGGGAAAGGATGGGTTGGACTGGGACTGGGGGACTGTATACATGAGGATGTGACTGCTTGCGACTGGTATACCGAGTGCCGGGTGTCGTGGAACGACGGCAAGGGCGCGGGCGCAGTAAGGATCTTGCTTCGACTCCCGCCGCTCCAGGCGCTCGTGCTGCCCGATATACTTGAGACCCTTCGAGCGTGGTCAACTATGGACCGCCCGAGGCTCGTGCAAGATCTAGTCGCAGAATTCCCAACATGGAAGTGTTCTTGGAGTGAAGCAAGGAGGTCACGGGGCAGCCCGGCACTCTCCCAGCTCGGCGCGCTCCCACTTTCGCGTTCGAGCGCCGGTCCCGACCTCGGGCTCTGCTGCCAGCAGCAGAAGACTTACTGAAATCCGGGACCGTAATCTGGCGGGCGAAGCCCATGCTCCCTAGGTCAGTGTAGACGAGCGCGAATGATGGATGGATCTCGGACTTGTCGGTGCCGAAGATGGTCGAGCACCGTCCGGTGGATACAGAGTGTGGTATTGCTGTTGGCCAAGAGGTGTTCTCGGTGCTTTTATATGGATGTTCAATGTTTCTTGTCGTGATAGACCAAAAGAGAGTGCAATGTCAATTGTTCGAGAGAAAGAGCTCGTCGCGGACCTTCTCTTATTGGATGAGGTTATTACCCTAGTCTTGGCACGGATGTGAACTCACTGGCTATGTCTGAGCAGAACCAGTATCCCCGGGGTTGTACTTGTGAGGTTAATGACATCTAGCGCCTCTGCTCGATCGAAAAGGGGCATGAATCGGAAAGAGGAGTTGTATATATACAACATCGGATGGCTATAGCTGAATCCAAGTCTTCCCCATCTGGAGCAACAAGTCCGACAAAGCACGAGAATCCATCCGGTCTTTTCACGAATTACTTCTTGTGCTCGTGCAGTGAATTCATATTGCCGCGATCGGACAATCTGCTGAGTGTACATCGAATGTCTCAAGGCCTCGTCAACACGTAGTCCTTGTAACGTAATACTGTGTTGTTAATCGAGTACAAGCCTCACCTGGCATCTCTAATTAAAACTTACTGGTGTTATCATTTCGCCTGGTATAAATAACTGTCCAAGTAAGGCTTTTCTCAATGCCTATTACCGTTGCTGATTTTGTACAAATAGAGTCTATTTTCAAACCGTTATGATATATGATCTGGCCAATGACGTGATCTCGTAACGGAGTTCAAAAGATACGGGGCCCAGTACACAGTAGTCAAGGTCGAGCAGGCCAGCCTCATAAAAATCATCACACGGATGGAATTATTCTAGAACAGTGAAAAAAGAGAAGAAAGGGAATCACAATCATAGCCGCCTTAAAGCAAGAAAGGCGGACTTACTGTGCAGCTGTTTACTATACAAACTCAATGGGGGAGTATCATATGGCCTGTGCACCCCAGTTCCAGTGGTGTCATGGCCCCCACTTTGAAGGTTCGACCAGTTGCCGTCCCTGCATTGATGCAATTGTTGGTTGGGCCCGCCCTGGCCTGACAGTCACCCCGCACCTCCGACTTGCCTCCGATCAATTCTGCATCAGGGTCTTTTCTGAGTCAATCCAATCATTTATTATCAACATCCATTCGCATCATCTTCTCGCGCCCGTTTGGAGCCATTTTCTTGTTTACTGGAGCATACTTTACACCTTCAGCAAACCTCACCCACACTCCCTACTTCTACACAGCCAAGCAGCAAACCCTCTGCTCATCATGCCTACCGTCATTCACCTGAGGGCCGACACCAAGCAGTTCGAGCGCCGCTCGTCACGTACGTGAAAACACATCACAGCAGGCCAATTGGCTGCCCGCGCCCATCTTCTAACCACCCGAGCAGTGTCGCCCGCCACAGCCAAGGCTCTCCTCGACGCCGGCTACACGGTCCGTGTCGAACGATCCCACGAGCGCATCTACAACGACGAAGAGTTCGCCGCTGCCGGCGCAGAGCTGGTTCCCGCCGGTTCGTGGCAGAAGGCCCCCAAGGAGGACATCATCCTCGGTCTCAAGGAGCTTCCCGACGAGGTCACTGATCTGCCCCACAACTACATTCACTTCCAGCACATCTTCAAGAAGCAGGACGGCTGGGTACCCTCCCTCACCCGTTTCGCCAAGAGCGGCGGCACCCTGTACGATCTTGAGTTTCTGACAGACGCCTCCGGCCGTCGTGTTGCGGCGTTTGGCTACGTATGTCGATTTCTCCCCCCTTTCGAAAGGCAACTATTGACCATTGTTGTAGTGGGCAGGATATGCTGGTGCTGCCATTGCTCTGTTGTCCTGGGCTCACCAGGTGCTGAACCCTGGCGTCACCCAGGGTGCTGTGCCCACCTTCGACAATGCTCCCGCTCTGGTCGAGCACGTCAAGGCTGCCGTCCAGCCCGCCGTCAAGGCGAACAACGGCCAGCTCCCCCGTGTCATTGTCATCGGTGCCCTCGGCCGTTGCGGAAAAGGTGCCGTCGACTTCTGCACTACCGCTGGGCTCGACCCCAATGCCGTTCTGAAGTGGGGTGAGTAATATTCGCTGTTTCTTCGACCCAGAAAGAAGTATGACTAACACTTTTGACTAGATATGGCCGAGACCGCCAAGGGTGGCCCATTCCAGGAGATTGCCGAGTCCGACATCTTCATCAACTGCGTCTACCTTGGTCCTAACAAGACCCCTCCTTTCCTCACCTTTGAGTCTCTCTCTGGGCCCGAGAGGAAACTGCGCGTCATCTGCGACATCAGCTGCGACCCCAACAGTGCCAACAACCCAATCCCCGTTTACGCCACCTGGAGCTCTTTCGATAAGCCCACGGTCCCCATTACCAAGGAGATCCCTGGCCCCGAGCTCAGAGTGGTTTCGATTGACCACCTTCCCACCCTGATCGCTCGCGAGTCCAGCGATGAATACTCTGGTCTGCTCCTGCCCAGTCTGCTCACCCTGGACCGCCGCGACACTGAGGGTGTGTGGACCAGAGCCGAGAAGATCTACAAGGACAGAGTAGCCGAGCTGCCCTAAACTCACCGAGAAGAATACGTCTTCACATGAGAGCCCTCAGCCGGTCTATGCGAGGGACATGAAATTCCGAACTGCATCGGAATAGATTTGCCAGATATACTGAAGATACCACCATTAGACAGTATGCTGGGCACGCGGAGGATAAGGATATATGGCGCGCGAGTCGCGATTTGGCTTTGACATGATACCGGAAAGATCTGAGGAATAGAAAAAACTGCGAATTGGCAGGCAATCAGCCTGAAAAGAACAACGTGCCTGAACACGTCAATATACAAAAATATACATCCATCACATTTGTCGAAGCCATCCAATTTTTTATTCGAGCTTCGTACAGCGCCTTTTCCATCTAGTGTTGTGTTTGGCGAAGTCGGGGATCGGTCCAATCGGCTTTCGGCACACGGGGAACACGAAGAGACAAGCGGGTTGATTCACTGAATCAGTAGACACGGGAATGGTGAGCATTGCGTTATCCAAGTTATGCTGACTTTTATCTCCCCGAGCCTCCTTTCTTCTTGCTGCCGCTTCCCCGTATCGAGGTGCATAAGAGGCCTGCTCGAGCGGCTGAAGGCCCTGTTGACAGGCGTTAAGATTACCCGGGACAGATGCCGGGGAAACGTTCCGGGGTGCAGCACACCGACGGGTTAGCGCCGATCGCGCTATGGTCTTAATTGACGACAACTGGAATGTGCCGCAGGGGGCGAGGGACGCTCAAAAGGGAAGCTCATTCCCGGGTGTGAAAATCTAGCATCTGCTATTTCTCTGAGAAGGAGTATTGTCGTATATCTACGAACTTGAGCCGCGATGGTTCAAGACCCCGAAAAGACGGAGCGGCGGCCCGAGGCTGATATAATCGCCGACGCCAGTAACGCCGAGAGTCTCGGCGCCGAACCGCCGCGGAGCGGGGTCTTGACAGCAGACGACGACAGCGGCGACAAGACGGGACTGCCGTTCTCCAAGGCGCGGTGCATCGCCCTGGTCGCGACCGTGACTGGTGCTTCGTTTCTCAATGTGAGTCTGTGTACCATGTCATTGCTGTATAATGCAGTTCCCTGCTGCTTCTGGTGGAACGCTTGTCTTACAATGAAAAAAAAATACTATGATAGACCCTCACCGTCCAGGCCGTGGTCATCATCCTGCCCACCATCGGGGAAGACCTCGGGATCCCGGAGAGTCGGCTGCAATGGGTCGTGTCGGCCTACTCCTTGACTTTTGGCTGCTTTCTGCTGCTCTGGGGCCGCATCGCCGATATCTACGGCAAACGCTTGATCTTTATTCTGGGCAGTGGCTTCTGCGCCGCGACACTTATTGTCAATCCGTTTATGCGGAATGAGATTGCTTTTGATGTGTTCAGAGGCTTGCAGGGAATTGTAAGATTTACCACAAGATGGATCTGTACCATGAATGACAACTGACATGTATCAGGGCGGTGCGGCAAACGTGCCAACGGCAATTGGTATTCTTGGTGTGACGTTTCCTCCTGGCAAGGCCAAGAACTATGCTTTTAGCACCTATGGTATGTGTGCACCCTTTATATCTACCGCCAAACGCCGTCAGCAGCTAAATCATCTATACACAGCGGCTGGCGCACCCCTCGGCTCCGTCTTTGGTAACCTGCTCGGCGGCCTGATCGCATCCTACGCGAACTGGAAATGGGTCTTTGGCGCCAATGCCGCCTTGGCAGTCGCAGTGACCGCAGCCGGCGTCTTCCTAATCCCACCGCCTCCGCCCAAGAAGCCTGCCGCGTCCGACGAGCCCAAAAAGTCTCTGGCCAGCACGGTCGACTGGTTCGGCGGGTTCCTGATCACCGCGGGCATCCTGTGCCTCCTGTTCGCGCTGACCGAGGGCAACGTCGTCGGGTGGAAGACGGTCTGGATCTACCTGCTCATCGTCGTCGCGCTGCTGTTCGTCGCCATCTTTGCCGCATGGCAGTGGTACCAGGAGACGCACACGGCGCGGCCGCCGCTGCTGAAGGTCTCGCTGTTCAGGAACAGACACTTTAGCATCGCCATGGTGCTCATGGCTATCTTCTTTTCGTCGTTTAATGATTATCTCATTTATGCTACGTTCTTTTACCAGGTCAGTATCAAGTGCCGCATTTATGCCACGCTTGTTGCGCTGACACCGTTTTACTACACAGGATTATCAAGATCTCGGACCCCTCCAGACGACTCTCCGCTTCATCCCCACGGGCATCGCCGGCATCATCGTCGCCTTCATCGTGTCGCACCTCATCTCCCGGATCCCGACCTACTTATTCCTGCTCTTCGGCAACGTCGCCGTGGCCGTGTCCTGCCTGCTCTTCGCGGCGCCCATCCCGCCGCAGACGTCCTACTTCGCCTACGGCCTGCCGGCCATGATTCTCTCCGTCGTCGGCGCCGACATGACGTGGCCGTCGCTGACGCTGTTCGTGTCCAAGTCGGTGCCGCGCGAGGACCAGGCGCTCGGCGGCGCCTTGATCAACGCGTGCGGGCAGACGGGCCGCGCTGTGGGCTTGGCTATTACCACGGCGATACAGACGGCCGTGCTGGCGCGCCAGAGGGGCGTCGCCGTCGAGGTGTCGGGTGGCGTCGAGGCGTGGGACGATGCGTCGCTGGCTAGCTTGCGGGCGGCGAATTGGTTTAATTTTGCGCTGGCTTTGCTTGGTGCGCTGATTGTCGGGCTTGCGTTCAGGGGGACGGGCATCGTTGGGAAGATTGAGAAAGTCAGTCCTCGTCCTGCGCCTGAGGAGGGGGAGATAGAAAGGAATCAGGATACAAAGGCATGATACCACACAGAATATTTGAACAATAGTCGAACAACAACATAGTCAATCTATGAATTGCATACAAGCAGCGAGTACCGCCCAATTGGGATAATCACCCACTGCACACACAAAGCTTGGTCTCCTCGGAGTTTCTGTCTGGCATGCAACCCGAAACAGATAACGTGCAACACGCCGACAAGTTGTTAACAGCCACTAGGCCTTCCGGCTTAGTGGTTGGGTCCGATAGACTGTTGGTTATGATGTAGACTCGACCCTCGGAGGACTGGAAGACTCTACCACTCGAATCCTTAAGACAGTCTGGTGCACCATTTTTCTTTTCTCGATTTCTTTTGCCTGACTGATTGCGGGTAAAGAACCCATATCGTGGCAGTGACGGTTCACTCTGCCTTTTTCTTTCTTGACACGATCGCCAGTCAGCCTGACCTGTATTGTAAGTCCATTGACTCCATTGAGGAGATCGCAATGCTTGTTACAGTCAATTATGCTGCATTTAGTTTGGTACACAACAAGGCAAACAACCAACCCAACATCCGCTTGAAAGGTTCCCATTCAGTCAAGTCAAAGGTTCACCCACCCCCAGAAACTCTGAGATCAGGCTACATGCATGTCATTGTTGATTTATCTAGGGACTTGAATGGCTGAGCTGAGTCGGGTCGATGGCGCCTTGGATCTGTCAATCGGGGATGATGTATCTCTTCCCGGCCCCCGGGTCGGGTCTTTCTTCCTGCATTGAACCAACAACCATTGCTCCAGCCATGGCCCCCAAAATATTCAACCCCATTGTCACATTCCATGCAACATACTTACAACCGCGCCTTCGGCCCCATACGGACCCAAAAGTCACACCGAACCCCCCTCCCCCCCTCCCACGCCCTCCCGTCAACCTCCCTAAAATCATTCCTCAGCCCCGGATCATGATGATCCGTAACATTCCACCCCGAAACCTCATCGCTCGCCAGCGCGCCGCCCGTCTGGTTGAACACGACCAAGCGATCATGGCCCCATACCGGCCAGTGCGAGAGGACGCCGGAGCCCGAGTCATTCGCCACGGAGGCAGGAATATTCGGCGACCCCGTAGATATAAACGCGCCCCACGTCGCCTGCATGGCCGCCGCGAACGCGGGGCCCTGGTACGCCGGCGGCGGCGCAAAGTACGCCATCGCGTCGTAGGCGTGCAGGGCGGGCGGGTTGGTGTAGGTGTGCAGGTACGACGTTTTGCTGTCACTGTGGGAGTAGGAGGAGTTGCTGCTGCTGCCGCCCGGGACGTACGCGTTGGCGAGCCAGTACGCCGGGCAGATGAACGTCACCTCGGCGTAGATGGCGTAGGCGCGCTGCTGGTTTCCGATGGCGAAGGGCGACACCTCGACCGCCGTAGGCCCGCTGTCGCCGGCCGTGGCGAAGAGCGGGTTCGAAATGTTCTTGCCGTAGTCGGAGAGGGGATATGTCTCCAGGACGGCGCTGATGTCGTCCTCGTCGAAGAGTGGGAATACGGTGTGTATGAAATCGACGAGGTCCTCGTCGGTCGTGATGTTGGCGGGGGTGAAGAAGGGGGCCTCGTCTGCGTTGTGGCTGGCCCACATGATGCGCCCGTTGACTGCCTTTTGCTCGTTCAGTTGCACCGATGGTGTAGTCCTGATCAGGTCGCCGTCCGTCACGGGCGCGAAGCTCCATGTTCCGTATAGACCGGCCAGCGTGACATTGACGTTGGCCTCGTCGAGGATTTCAATGTCTGTCTCGCGCAGGCAGGCGAGTTTGTCGTCGGCGTCTTCACAGCCACTCTTAGACACAAACTGGTCGTATAAGTAGGTGGTGTAGTCGTCATCATAGCTAGGTCTGGTCAGCTCTACATCACTCTCTAAGGGCTCAGCAATTGAACATACTTGTACTGTAGGGGCAGGTAGGGCGAGTCCCCAATCGCCTTGCGAGAATAGATCGTTAGCCAAGTCGAGATGCCAACAAGACAGCGACTATACATACCTGCTGGAACAGTCTGTCACCATCAGTACCGCCATATGCCATGGCATGAAGCATGACTGAGCCTCCACCCGCCGAGTCTCCGAAAAGAGTTACTCTAGACTTGTCACCGCCAAAGAGGTGCATGTACTTCTGCACCCACTCCAAAGCAAACCTCTGGTCCAGGATACCTGCATTCAGATCTCCGTCCTCCTTGACGTCCTCGGAGGACAAGAAGCCGAAAGCGCCAAGCTACAAACAGTCAGACAGCGGATCATGCAGGTTCCAAAAGGTGCTCTTCTTCTTACCCTGTAGTTCATAGCCACCATTACGAATTGACCAGCAAGGCGAGAGAACAGGTAAGACGGGTCAACGCTGCCATCTCCCTCGCCGTACCCTCCTCCGTGGATGTAGACAAACACAGGAAGGTCCTTGGCTTGAAATGGAGAATAGACATTGAGGAAGAGGCAATCCTGACTTGCGCCCTCGGTTATACCGAAAACAGCACCAGCTGGGTTGGCCTGGAGGCACGCGGGTCCAATGCTGTCGGCTAGGATCGTGTTACCCGTCTTCTCAGGCTCAACGGGAGCCCTGAAGCTGAGATCCCCAACTGGGGGTGCAGCGTAGCGGATACTTTAAGTCTTCAGCAATTATCTTGTGATTGATTCTGTTGGCTTACCCTTTCCATGTGTTCAGATTGGTAGACACATTGTGAACGCCTGTGTATTTCTCATATCCGAGATCGATTGTCAGGTTCTGCGGATGAGCCCGGCCAAGTATGGCGAGGCTCAATATCGTCCAGACTGGGAGTTGCATTTTGAAGGGAAGTTATTCGTATTCGTGATCTACCGCCGCCGGTCATTTGCGTCAACTGGAGATGCCTCCCCTTATATAGCTAAATCTTCCTCCTCGGCCCCCCTCGGACCCCAGGATTCAGCCTTGCGTGGTAATCATCGCTGACCACGTGCAGTTCTTCATCATCAGCCACGGCCCCGGATTAACGCGCATGCTGGGATACTTACATGCTCTCACCGGTTGTGCTATTCGTCTGCGGATCATGGGGCCGTGACGAGTTTTGATGTACCCTGTCAAATACCACGCTACGTTTCTGCAGAGGATTTGATCCATGTTTTCGTGACATAATCCAAGGATACGGTGATCTGACTCGCAGCGACCCCAATGCAGTGGCACATGGGGTCGAGGCAGCAATAGTGAGCACAGTGTTGAATGTATTGAAATCACATGGTGCTTGCCTCCATCGCACTGTGTTCTATAATTACCCGGCGGCATCCAGTGAGAGGTGGCAGCAGGGTTTCACAAAGTCGTCATGAACGAGCCCAAAAGCTATTAGAAAGTTTAATATGTAGCATTCTGGATAAATCGTTATGCCGGCTACCGAAATGAGTTGAGAAATCATGCAGTTGTAATACTTGTTGTCCCATCGTCAAAGCTACAATGCATCTCGCCTCAAGGTAGTAGATTCGTCAGATGACAATGGCAAAAGCGATCACACCAGCTGAGGACTGCCAGGGAGTACCGCTCGAGCTCCTTGGACATTCTTGGTGTATATATGGCTCGAGCTATTCCTTCGAGGCCAACGACAACAACTCAAGACACGGGCTCAGCCAATCCCTTCGAATATTTCATAGTCGCGACATGACACTCCGTTCCCAGCACCTCGTTCCCTTCGCCGTCATTTCCATCTGAAATTTCCACCCGACGGGGTGGCGGGACAGGCAAGCTTTCACCTCTACTTCTCTTGTCGTTGGCTGCAATGACAAGCTCGTCCCAATGATTATCACTGTGTTGCTTTTGTCGCAAGTAGTAATTCTTGACCTGAGAATTATTAGCACGGCTGATAGGATAACAGCTGTCTAGGTAGTTGAAACCAACCATAACAGGTGTTTTGGTGCCCATGTGTGCGGCAAGGCCGGCCCAGTCACTACCGAACGTTGAGAGTAAGTGCGGAAAATCAGATGCTTCCTTGGGACTCCAATAGCTAGATGCTTGTGAGCCGGTATACCAGCTCGTCGACGGGTTTCCTTTTGCCGCAGCATCGTCTTCGAAGGAGTTGGCGCGTCTCTCCAAGTCTTCTAGCCGTCGCTTGAGCTTCTTTCCTGTATCAATATGTCAGTCTTTTATTTCCCATACATTCCCTTCGTCGCTCTCAGAAAGGAAGTTTAACATACGATAGTTCCGTTGGGCGATTCGATTTTGAATTCTTCGGCGTTCGGCAATATCACTGATCTTCGTCCAATCCTGGTCCGGATCAGGATGAAATGCTTGAGAGGGGGTGCTGTGAGGGGCTTCTCTCGTGGTATGGTCTGCCCGAGCCACGTTCTCCGGACGATGGGCTCCATCGAGAAATGCATTATCTTGCAACGGTAAACGCACTGCTCCTCCGTCGTTTGTGTCTCGAGAATCCAAATGGGCGGAATATGGCATATAGTCATCGGGCCATGGTGTTCTATCGATCGAACTTTCCAATTCAGCCATAGACGGCAGTTTCAACGACCTCTCATTGTTTGGGGCTACAGGTGGCGGCAGCATCTCGTCCGAGGGTGTATACGTTGAGTATGGGCGCAATGACCGAGTCGGCGAGTCATCGGGGTAATCGTCAAGCCCACCGAACACAAGATCGTTATTGTAGGCCGTGACCTGGGAAATTTGCGTTACACCCTGGGGCAGTGTCATCTCCTCCGGCGGCGGATACAGTATGAAGTCATGTGGCTGGCACAGCGAAGAGGGCATAGTGGTGGCATTCTTTTGGCCCTTTCCGTTTGTTTTGGTTCGCACATAAGTCCATCCATGAGCCTTTTCCATGTGCTGCTTGCAATTGCTCTCTCGCTTCGACTTGTAAGGACAGGGTTTGAATGAGCACTCGTACATTGCAGGCGCTTCTTCGTGCTTGTCTTTCCAGTGGCGGTCTAACTCTTTCTCCGTTGGCCAGCCATGCTCTCTATATTTGCACGTTGGAATAGGGCACTTCCATGGTCGACTGTGCGTTTTCTCGTGTTTCGTGAGGTTACAAGGGCGTTTGAATTCTTTGTTGCAGCCGGGCTCTTTGCAGACCATAGGTGCTACGAAGAGGCTGTCGAGAGCGCGACTCCTCATCATAGCTTTCATAGTATCGTTCAGAGCTTCCGCGTCCAATTCGCCAGGAGAAAATCCTGGGGTGTCGATTCTCTGATGATTTATCATGGGGATCATGCTACTCGCATTTCGGCGGAGTTCCCTTTCTGCATCCAGAAAATATTCCCCGTCGTAAGGTCGCTCGCCAGGGCGGATCTGGGACGATTCATCTATGTTTCGAAAAACCTTGGAAATTGTATCGAGTATTGCGAGACCGAACATTTGATACATCCCGGCATTCTCTGTGTAATGCTGCCTCTGTTAGCTTTGGATCAGAAAACAAAAGCCATGAATAGGCTTACCTCGGCCACATGAAGTAAAGCCACCTCAACATCTCTTAGCACTGTACTCGAGTTAAACATGTTCTCGATTTGATTGAACCATTTTTGGAAGACGGAAAAGCCTTCTATTCGAGACAAGGGGTCCTTGACGACTGCCCAGCTCCTGGGGGTCGGTTCTCTTTGGACGGCATGCCCACTGAGCATATTCGAACGCGGGCTTCCGGGTATCTTCGCTGACCTACTCGGCGACGAAAGCTCCTGGCCCGGGGAAACCATGGCCGCGAAATTTGCAGTGGACGGCGACGCCTTCAGCCCCGAGACGTTCTCTGCCACAGGCTCATTTTCCACATTATGAGGCCAAGTCAATGCTTCCGCATCCCGGTTCACCTCGCTTTGCGAATGTTCCGACGAAGCCAAACCAGAGTCAGCATCGGTGCCGTCATCTGAGTCGGCATTAGTCGGTAGTATGGTCAGAGCCACTTCCTCCATATGTTTTGCCAGGTGAGTGCTGTAATGTTCATCTCCAGTGAACTTGTCATCTTGACACATCGGACATTTCAAGTCATTTGAATCTTGTCCCGATGGGTGTTTGAGGTCCAAGTGGGCTTTCCACTCAGACTTGGTCGCAAATTGCTTTTCATTCAGCCCACAGGTATTGACAAGGCAAATGTACGGCTTGAGGTCCATGAATAAGTGTTTCCTCGAAGTAATGTTAGCCACATTCAAGTGATTTTTGTCATCGGCGCACTTACTTCCATAGCGATTTCGTCGTTGCAGTGACGCTCGTGTTGCAGCTTAGGCAAAGGAATGGATGTCCATCTTTAGCCCCCACAGGAAGCGATGGTATTCGTACAACGTCTCCATGTTCTCCGTAGTATGAGACTGTGGTCTCGGCATAATGGATATCCTGCGCCTCTGGGATATTGGTTCGACATGGACGGGCATCTGACGGGACTGAGCTGCCAAGGGCAGAGTCTCGAAATGACGCCGTAGCCTCGCTCGAAGTAGCCTTTTTGGATTTTTCTGAGCCCTTTGCACTGTCCTGCTCCAGATGTGACCTCGCGGTAGGTCCGACAGCCTCAGAAGTGCGCGGCTTGACTTGAACCAGGCTGACATCTTTGAATGTCTGTTGTCGTAACACTCGCGACCAGTTGGCCCTCCCTAGCCGCCTTGCCACTTCAACTTCACACTTGGGATACCGCCAGCGCACACGGTCGATAAATGTGTGTGATGGATCCCAGTCCACGAGCTCGTCTGGATCAACAGCAGTCTCCTTCAAGACAGGGCCTACGGCTTCTTCCTTGAAACGCGAGCCAAGGTCCAGCAGGCACTCTGTATCCGTCTTCAGGTCCTCGGCTATCTCATCCAATTCTACCGCAATATCGGAACTTTGAGATGATTCGCTCTCAGTGTCGGATTCAGAGTCCTCCGCGTCATCTTGAGAAGCGACGAGCTTAAGGAGTTCCACCTTTTGGGTGATGTCTGTCGCCCTATCCTGCAGTCGAAGTTGCTGTTCCCGGCTCAAAGTTGGCAGCAGACCTAGCTCATCTTAGTACTTGGCCCATACATGCTCTGATGGGAGCATCCCACGTTTTGTCAGTGTTTGACAAATACTTATCAGAAGGTTGATAGTCGACTGCTTGGCTCTTCGCGATCGATCCAAAGACGAGTCGAGCTGCCCTTGCGCGACACCATAGCCATCAGCCCACAAGATCAAATAACTATGACTGCGTTGCAGTCTCAAGAGCAGTGATGGGTCCGTCTTCTGATCAGCACCAATCTGCGAGACGAGTTCCGCGTAAAAGTCCGAGCACACGGCGTAGAGGTGCGAAACGAGAGGTTGGTCGTCGGCATAGCGATCCTGGCTCACGGATTGCTGCCACTTCAACACCAGATCGACCTCGGCCATTGCATCCGTCCCAAATCCTATTGTGGCTCGTGAGTTTTCACGACGTAGATTTGGACGGAAGTTCAAGTCAAACTGGTCATCGCAAGCATTGAGCTGGGATTGAGTCTTGGTCAGCAAGCTGAGCCAATTCTACATGGGTTCCAGCGGACCATCGCGCTGCGGTTGGGGGGCGGGGCATGCATGAGATCCATGATTTGTGACTGGTTGCACCAATGGACTCAGCCACGCGACAACTGTCGCCTTCAAAGGCTTGGTACAGTGGTACAAGTGCTCGCAAGGCTTCGACTGCGTACTGATCCTCATCTCTACTCAAGGTGCCGATCTTGCAAGAACGGTCAAACCTTTGCTTACGAGCGCGGGCATGAGGCATTGGCACCATGGCTGAACTTGCGCTCGCCATTCTGCCATTGTGCTTCTCCGCCGTCAAGGGCATCATCATCGCAAAGAAGAAGCTCAAGATCCTGCGACACCATCAGAGAGAGATCAAGCGACTGCGGAAAAAGTTCAACTCACAGACGGACATCTTCCTCGACGAGTGCCAATTGCTCTTCCAGGAGTTCCTCAGTCTCCAAGAGGCTGAAGCATTAATCGATGATGAAAACAACCCAGAATGGACGTCACCGGTGTTGGGCGAAAAAGTGAAGATTTATCTGGGGAGAAGGTATGGGACGTTTTGCGAAGCGGTTGGTGAAATCAAGGACGCGATCAATTCCCTGAGTGACGCGCTGGACACAAATGTGGAAGTGGGTGATGGGCGAGAAAAGGTAAGAGCGACCGTCTGCCAGGCGCCATCTTTCGTGGCCGTTCGTGCTTGCTCTAATTCGCTTGTCAGCCCAAACTCTCAAAAACTGTCATGAAAGCGGTGGACATTACAGTCCACCAGGGAAAATACGATGCCCTCATCGATGGGATGAAAGAATCCAATGCAGAAATCAAGCGAATACGAAAAACGGCAAGCAGCTTACAGCGAAAGCAGGAAAAGGCACCGTGCACTAAACGGCCAAGACCTCTGCCAGCAGTATACCACCAAGTAATGATCCACTCGAGGTCATTTTATAATGCGTTAAGGACTTTCTGGTCGTGTTTTCAAGCCCAGCATACGAGTCACGATCTAAGGTTGCTACTTGACTCGAAGACGGACGGGAATCTGAGGGTAATTCTTCGTTACTGCACAAGCTCAGGATTCCACGTCCAAGAGTATGTCGTCTCTGAATTGTGTTTGGGTCAAGGCTAATGAGTTCGTCAGCGGCCTGGTAGATCTAATGGTGCGGTCGCAAAGTCTTCAACTAGTCCGTATATCAGTTGCTGGGAACCAAAGTACGAGTAACAGGGAAGCAATCGAGGAAGAAAGACCGGCGAAGAAAAGGGTCAGGTTCTCCGAGGATTCAGTTGCTGCAGACAGGAGATCTAGGCCAGACGAGGACCTTGAACAAGCTTCATCGTCGTCAACCTCATCAGACCTGTGCTTAACAGAAGATGTCTGCTCTCAGCTCTGCTGCAAGGCTGGCACAACACTTGGCGGCTACCTGGACACGCCCGAAGACCTCCGGCATCATCTGTCACCCGTATGTAATGCACGATGTGACCACAAAGAGTGCCTCCATACCAAGGCGCTGAAAGAACCCACTTCACTGGACCGCATCTTCAGCCTGCCAGTCGAGCGCACCATCTCGGTACCTGAACAAGTCCGACTGGCCCTCAAGCTGGTCAAGGGCGTGCTGCAGTTCCACTCGACGCCGTGGCTCCAGCCCTACTGGCGCCTGCAGGACCTGTCCTTCTTCCCGACCGACGACGGCCTGGCCACCTCGCTGAGCACGCTGCACATCAGCGCCGAGCTCTCGAAACATCACACGGCGCAGCAGCAGCTGTGCTGCGACGACGCCGTCATGCTTGATAACCACGACAATCCCGATGACGAGGACGGGGTCATGGACGCCCAGCTCGCCTGCGGCATCCGCAACATGACTATGCACAGCCTCGGCGTGGCGCTCCTGCAGATTGGACAGTGGAACGTCTTGCGGCCCGACGACATTGTTGAGATCCGAAAGGTTGCGGACCTGGCCGGTCGCGACTCGCGCCTGGGGCCGCGGTACCAGAAGATTACGCAGCAGTGTTTGGATTGCGACTTTGGCGTCGGCAAAAAGCTGGACGACCCCCTGCTACAGGCTGCGATATATCGCGATGTGGTTTGCGAGCTTGAAAGCTTGGTCTCCACCCTGGAAGGAACATTACCAAGGATCTAAAAGTTTATATAAATGATGACCATATCTGGGCTTAAAACGACTCTCACGTCTCAAAATCGGCTTGCGCCAGACGTGTCATGATCGCGATCTGTTAATGAGATTAAACATATATTGTCCGTGTAGTAACTTATATGGTACAAACACAAAATATGAGAAATAATTAGTGCTAATTCCTCAGCCAAGCCATCGCGTGTATTCCTGCAACTGATATTCTGAGGCTTGTGTTAGCACATGTGTGCGTCGCTTGGCACTATATCTGAATGCAATCCCGAGGCGGACAGTCAACCTCCCTACTGACCCAGCAATTCATTTGCCAGCAATGCCTTCTGCTCTCCGGCGAGTTCCTGCCCCCTGACCTTCTCAGCCTTGGGCACATCGAATCTCCAGAGGCCGCCGGTCTTGTCGGCATCTCCTGTTTCACTCAGACCGGCAGGAGCAGCAAGCTTGCTGAGTGCTGCATCAGAGCCTCCGGGGACGGCAGTGAAGTATCGCCTCTCCCATACGCGTCCTTCTTCTTGCTCCTTCTTTCGCATAGCGCGCTGGGCCTGTTCGATCTTGGTCTTCTCCTTGCCAACGGAATCCATGTCTCCACTAGCAATACCCTTGGCGACACCCGCCCAAGCGCGGCGCGACTCCAGGGGGTGCTGCTTGTCGATGGGAGCAACGATCAACTTGCTGGTAGGAACCGACGTCGGGTCCCAAGAGTCAATCAGGTTGCTGCTGCTGTTGTGCTTGGCAGCGCCAGAGTGGACCTCAAATGCCCTGGTCCATTGCCCCGAGACATTATAGAGGACCTCCTTCTCCTTTCCGGTGGGGTGCAGAATCGCGGTGAACGAATTCTTCTTGCCGCTAAGCCATCCCTTGCCGCTGTAGTCGATCTTGGCTGTAAAGCCCGTAGAGCTTGTGATGTATGAAGCACCGTCCAGCTCTATGAAAGGGGCACCGAACAAGAGACCCTCGACGTGCAAAGACGGGAGGGTGATCAGGTACGTGTCCTTCTCTCCTGGCTTGGAGGGGTTGGGCACCGACAAAAGTGCGTGTCCGATTTGCTTGATGTTGATCGTCTTGGAGAAGGAAGCCTTCTGTGCGTTGAATCCCTCGAGGTGTACACCAGACTTGTCGTTGGTGATGCTATAGGCGGTCGCCGGTGGGTGGTGGCTGACTCAAGGTTAAGCTTTCTGTATGCTGATCCAAGCTGCAATACTAGTTGCTTACCTCACTTGCTCGCTAATCAACTCGGTGGTGCCCGCGTTATCTTGCCAGGAGCCCAGAAACAGCTCTCCGAGGAAGGGGTTGAGCGGCTTCTTCTCGTTACCATATTGTTCGCTTCGGCTGGCGTACTGCTGCTTCAAAGTCGTCAAGAACCATTTGAGCACTAGGAGAGCTCGCTTTGCTGCGTCTGGCTCCTGGGCGGGTGCCGCAAAGATGGTAGGGTGTTCGCACCAATAGGAGCTGAACTCGGTCAAACTGGTAGAGGAGAGGATGAACGGCGGGGCCGTGAGGGAGGACAGGTCGCCGTTGAAGGATGCGATGGACTAGAGAGTAGATAGGCACATGTTAGTTGCCTAGAAAGAAACGCGACAGCCGAGAGTTGAGGCACATGAAGCTTCGTTGCGCACCTTGATGAATGATGTCCAACTGGCACCAGTGGCCTGGGGATGCTGCGCTTGTTGGCCGTCAGACATTTTGAGGTTTCTTGCGAATGTCTATGTGGTATGATGGGTATCCTGGTTCGTCTCTCGCAGCTGGATATGGTGTGGAGTGACGCAGGGTTGGAGAAGCAGGCAAATGATCCTCCCACGTGGAAGGTCGGACGAGCAAGGGATTAAGGTGAGCTGGGCTGAACTGCAGGCTGGAGCTGGCTGGTGGAGCGAAGTTGTGAGTGCCGAAGACTGGAAATTGCGAAAGGAGAAAAAAACAGTCCCACTGTCTACGTAGGCCTGGAGATTGTATTGGGATGTTTATTTATTATGGATCCCCAACAGCCACACTGACTGCTAAGTATTTATTAGTCGCAACGTCGCCCAGCTCAAAAAAGGCGGTGATGATAGAGCTCTATCCTTGGAAGGAAACTTGTTGGTGTGAGCTAACGTCGATTCCAAGGCTGCCACGGATTTCCAGTGAAGCTGCAACGACGTCATGAACGAAAGCGGCTCCCTCCCAGGGCGGGCGAATCTGGGATCTCCTAGGCACGCGGGGAAACGCGGGGCACTTAGGTGCGATAGATGCATAAATGCTCAAAGTGCATAAGTTCCAGTTTGTCCATAACCTCAAGGTCTTTATGCAAGGGTCTCAAGGAGTCTGTTTCGACTATCTTTCTATTGATCAGTCTCTAGAATCGAATTCTTTTTCGCTGTCTTCCACATAATTCTCTGACTCAGACATGCCTTTACGACGTCATTGCTCTTGCTCCCCAGACAACCTTCCTTGGAGGGTTACTACGCAGGCAGAAACTCACAACCAGGAAGTGTATCATGGTTTGAAGCAAAGTGGCTCGGAAGTATCTGAGGTATCATCACCGTCAGGACTGCAGATCTATCTTCAGGTGATGAGGTCTGTTCCCTTTGTTTTCGATCCTCCTGCGAGTTGTTCAATCTTTGCGGTTCGTGCTCCGAATTGTATCTGTGACCTTGTCAGTAAGGAAAAGCTTGACTCCCTGATTACCACCAAGACTCACAGCTCTCTTCTTCTCTCGGGCTGTCGATGGAAGATTCAGCTGATCTGCCATTAGACGCAGTACTCGTTTCGCGGGTTCGATGCCAGATGCATCTGTCGGATTGGCAAAATCGCACTTCTCCCACACGGGACATTCGATCGAGAACTTGATAAAGTCCTCATCTAGGAATGGAAAGCGCACTTCTTTACCCCAGCACGACAATATGCGGTCATCTCTCCCAAGATTTCTTTCTCCGATTCTGCTTACGTCGAGCTTCAGTTCGTCGATGAGACCCGCGTAGCCGTTGCGCTTGAATGCAACCTCATGCCGAGAGTAGCCGCCAAAGAGCTCGTCGGCACCGAGGCCAGAAAGCAATACGCGGGCCGGAGTTTCCGTTATTTGAGCGGCCGGCTCTAGATCTGTAGGATCTGTGCATGGATGGCCGACACCACGGCTGGCAAAGTACAATGCCAGTGCGATGGACAAATCCATCTCGGTGTTGTGAGGGTACATGAGCGAAACAACTCGGGGCCGATGCGACATGGCCTCCGCGAACGGGACGTTCACCTAGACACAGATCAGCCAAGTCGGGAAGCATGGTTCCTGGGTGTAGGTACTGCAATAAAGCGCCAAGCTCGCGTTGGACAAGCTGTCTTGAGCTCCGCAAAAGCGCGTCTGCCGGTTATTCTGTCAGGGCATGCCTCGTAAACCTCGGCCGTCGTCTCTGCTGATACACTCTGCTGGGAGGCGGCCTTGCGAGCATTCTGAAATGCAACATTGATGAGATCGATTGACTGCGAGCTGGGAAGTAGCTCATGAACCAGTCTCGCCATCACAGTACAATCTAGCCCGCCTGAAAATAGGACCGCGATGCGCGCATCATCTTCAACATCATTACCTGGTAGCGAAGGGGGCTTGGGCACATTGAGTACGCGCAGTTTCAATGCTTCGACGAGATGTTGACGGACCGCGCTGACAGAGGAAGAGTCATGATCAAGCTTCACGTCTTGTTCGGGCAAGATCTTGTTGAATTTACCAATGCTTGAAACCTGCGAGAGATGAGAATGAGACCGCGCCAGGTGAAAGAGTCTTATCTGGCACTTACCAGATCAGCTCCAGTGCTAGGCACCCAGTCATGCTTCTCGGCTACCAAGTTTTGAAAGTTGCCAGTGCCCAAAGAGATAGAATAGATGCCATCTGCAGCAACCTCTTTCCAATCGGCTACCAGAGGGTCGGCCACGCTGGAAAGAGCGATGCCGCCTACGGCTTCTGAGCGGTCGACGAGGAGAGAGCGACGACCAAGTCGGTCACGGCCATAGTACAGGCACTTGCCCAGAGCATCATAGTACAGGAAAGCGAAGGGACCCTGGATCTGCCTCAAGACATTGAGGGTGTGTGTCCTTCGCAGCTCGGTTTCCGGAGTGGTATCGACTGACAGACGTGCGAAGATTTCTTCACCATCATTGCCATCGACAGCCTGGCCGTCGAGCTTCCATGCTTCGCCATTCCAGCAGAATACAGAACCGTTCTCCGGGTGTTGGAATGGCTGTTGGGCGAGGTGGTCGCCTCTCAGCGCTAGCACGGTGGATGTGAAGGCGAGGGAAACGCCAGGGCCTTCAGCTGAAGGCAGGGTGCGCGTGGACTGGCCAAGAAAATCTGGTCCGCGATTGACGAGTGCTTCCCTTAAATTCTCAGGCAGCTTTTGTTCCGGATGCACGGTGACCACGCCATGGATTCCGCACATGGCTTGTAAAGCTGCGATCGAGCATCAAGGTCTCCCGAGTCCCTGCACTTTTGCTGCGAACAGGAGCAAGCAAGCAAATGGTTAGCGCACGCAAAATTGCCCATTGATGGAAACGCATTCTGGCTGGCGGACTTGGGCGAGGGTGGTGGGTGGGCCACAGTTGATGGCACCTGGCACTAGCTCTGAGCTTAAATCAACGTTCATGGCATAGTACCTCGGTCATTTCTACAGAGTATTAGGTTACATGACAGATGCTCCTCCTCGCCATTGGCCATGATTGATACGAAGGTTGGAAATAAAAAGGCAATAATAATGTAGAGCCAATTAACTGAGTGTATTGTCTTACTCCTACATGAACTGATGCATGACGCTCTTTAAGCATTGTACTCAATTACCTCGGCTGCGACCAATGGTGGTAACTTCTTTCAACTTACCCCTGGTCTGCAAGTAATATTCCGCACAGCTTCTGAACAACATTCGAACATCCAACTAGAGCGCATAGAGATACCGCTCAACGACTTCTTACGCGTAAGCCGCTGCTAAGAATCACTAATGAAAGGATCTACATTGGCTGGCGTACCGAGGCTCATAGCCTCTGGCCCTCTCCGCCTTCTCCAGGTTGGAGAATGCGGGGGATGGTCATAACTCCCATCATTGGCTGTCGGACTTTGAAGCCCTGTCTCGACCCCGAAGGAAGACTGGAGCCGCAGTGACAGTTTCATGGCATTGAAAGACCCGACCCTCTCGGTCATGTTCTTCTTTGTTGTACAAAATCAATCAATTCATTTTCACCATACATCAGCCTTTTGCAGACAAGTAGAATACTCTTTCAGCGTATCGTTTACCCAATATACCCTTCATCGGAGTTAATACATAGAACACCGTGAAAAAATGGCTTCCATTGTCGACAAGACAAGCGAGGGCATCGTGTACAAGCCGTCGAGGACGATGGAAGTACCCGACCTAGATGTCCTGACTTTGTTATTCGGTAAGTATAAGAACTTTGATCATCTCAACTCAGGACTAATTCAATACTATTAGAATCAAAACAGTGTTTTCAACCTGATGACACTATTCTTCATGCCGAGGCAGCAGATCCGTCCAACCATACCACCAAGGGCAAACTGCGGCAGGACCTGAAGAAGCTCGCCCATCTATTCCGGAACAAGTTTGGGATCGGGGCGTCTGGACCGTCCAAAGACGTAGTGTTCACGATATCCACCGGACACTACCTGCTGCCGCTCATGTTCTATGGCACGGTGGCAGCCGAGGGCATCTTCTCGTCCACGAGCCCGGGAGCGACGCCGGACGAGCTCGCGTTCCAGCTCAAGCAGACCAGCCCCAAGATCATCCTGTGCAACCCGGACACACAGGGCGTTGCCATCGCCGCGGCCCAAAAGGTGGGCTTTCCGCTGGACAAGATCATCTCGTACAAGGGCCAGAAGGAGCTGGAGCTCTTCGAGGCAGTGAGCGGCGCCCGTGTTCCCATTCCGAATCAGAAGTTGCAATGGCGGCGCATCAAGGACCGTAATGAGCTCGAGTACAGTGTCGTTTGTCTTCTGTTCTCCAGTGGCACGACGGGCCTGCCCAAAGCTATGAAACTCTCGCACCGGAACCTCGTCTCTGGAGGCACCCTCTTGCTTGAACCGATCAAGGAGTACAACGTGGCGCACAGGCCGAAGGGCTTCCGCTATATTGGGCTGGGCCACCTTCCGGTAGCCCATATTGCCGGCGTCCAAGGCTATCTCGTCAATTCTGTCTATATGGGCGGGACATTGTGTAAGTGTTGAGAAAGATGATATGTGATGCGATGGAATCATTGTTCGGATGATTCTTGATAGCTCAGAGCTGACCTGTCCTCGAAATCAGACTGGATGCCGAGGTTTGACTTTGTCAAGTTCTGCGAGTACTTCAAGAAGTACCAAGCGACATCGGGCTTCAGCGTGCCGCCCATCTACCTGCTGATCTCCAAGTCCCCGCTGGTGACGGACCAGTTCGACACGTGGGTCGACGCCATCGCGGGCGCGGCGCCCATGGGCGAGGACCTGCAGCTCGAGGTCAGCAAGAAGCTCGGCCGGGGCGCCACCAAGCTGCGGCAGACGTGGGGCCTCAGCGAGACGACGGGCAGCATCACGACGGTGCCCATCGACCAGACGGACCTCGGGCCCGGCACCGTCGGCGGCCTGGTCCCCAGCCACTACGCCAAGCTCATCGACGAGGACGGCAAAGACGTCGAGCCCGGCAAGGAGGGCGAGATCCTGGTCCGCGGCCCGCTCGTCATTAAGGGGTACTGGAACAACCCCAAGGCGGACTCGGAAGCTTTCAAGAACGGGTGGTTCTACACAGGCGATATTGGCGTCTTTCGTGATGGATGGTTGTACATCGTCGATCGGAAAAAGGTAATCGTTATTCTGCAGCTGCCAATTCGTTAGTGATCTGCTCACACCCGCTTAGGAACTTATCAAATACAAGGGCACCCAGGTTGCCCCAGCTGAGCTCGAAGCTGTCCTGCTGTCTCACCCGAAGATTCTGGACGCCGCCGTAATTGGTGTCGCTGGCGAGGGTACAGAGCTTCCCCGGTAAGATCCCGAATCTTGATTTGCGTCTTCCCTTGTGACTGACCTCTGGTAGCGCCTACGTCGTGGCCGACCAAAAGCAGATCTCCGCCGAGGAGATCAAAAGCTTTGTGGCCCAGCAGGTCGCCAAGTACAAGCAGCTGCGGGGTGGTGTCGTCTTCATCCCCGCGATCCCCAAGAGCCCCTCGGGAAAGATTTTGCGGAAAGACCTTAGGTTGATGGCGAAGAAGGATGTGCAGCCATCCAAGCTGTAAAATTCAGGAGCGAGTTAGACGTAGAAAAAACTGTTCAGGGTCACAGCTGCAGAGAATTGAGACTTCGTATTTGCATCTGGGTCTTCGTGTCCCAGAGGACACTTGAAAGTGTCATTGTAATCGCTTTATAGGCACGGAAATACTACCTAATCCATCATCATGTCTCCCTGTCCGTCCTTCTCCTCCTCGGCGCTACGCTCCTTCTCGTCGATGTCCATGGCAGAGAATTGAGGGACGAGAGCACGGACAACGCCCTCATTGTCGGCGGCTCGGGGGACGCGGCCGTCATCCTATCATCTGTTAGTATTGATTCATATTACTGTTGCTGTTCAAGGGCACTTGTGAAAGTAGTAGATGAGATGAGAAAGTTGACTTACTTCGTCAGCGGCCCCAGAAACAGAGGGGCCCTCGTCGTCCTCGTTCTCGCTGTCGTCTTGGTCCTCGGGCTCGACCAAGCCGCCGGCCATCTCAAAAAAGGCCATATCGGCCCGCACGCGATCCCAAGACTGCTGGCCCTCCAGGAACTTGTCGATCTGGCGAGCGACAGGGCTGTGGTTCTGCGGATCTGTTGGGACGAAACATTAGTCTCTGGTTCTTCTTCCATCTGAATACGAGGACGACGCGAGAAAGAGATGATGCGAAGCGTAATCATTGGGTCCATTATAACATACCAAAGGGGAAGCGCGGTGCCTGCTTCCAAGCGAGGCGGGCACCCACCAGCGAGTGGAATAGCTCAGCGAAGACGGACTCGCTGAGGCCATCGGCCCACCAAACGCGCTGCTTCACCGCAGACTCGAAACCCAAGATGGCGCCCTCCTCGACGTCGGTGGCAGGGTCGACACCGGCGGCCACGACGAAAAGGGCGACAAGAATATCCTCGATATTCTTCTTGCCGCGTGCAAAATCGGCGGTCGTCGGCTCGCCCTCGACGATGATTCCGCGACGACGGAAAGCGCGGAGGATGATGGCGTCGCGGGAGTTCTTGCCTAGCAGCGCCAGGCGATGGGCGAAGATCATTCCGCCCTTGTGGAGGTAGTCGACCAGGAGGTTGGAGAACTTCATCTTGAATTCTTTTTAAAAAAAGAACAAAAAAAAACAAGAAGAGACGAAAGACAGGGATTGGACGAATGTAGAAGAGAATTTTTTTCTTTTCGAGAAATGCGCGATCGGAGGGGGGAAAAAAGTGCGAATGTGGACGCGCCGGGTCGAGAAAAGAAGTTGTGTGCGCGCGACCATCAAAGAATAGAAAACGAGAAAGCTCGACGGGATTTATTACTATCGGGAAAAAGCCTGGTGGGCTCCAAGTGATGTCGTTGCAAACGGAGCTCTGCGCGTCTGCCAGGCGCAAGCTGTGCCTGCTCGCCCATTCAAAGCAATATCCAAGATATCGGATCATCAGAGCTTCAAGATTTCTCTGACCGGGTGTGGACAATTGCATCAACTGATCTCGCATGCTCTGAGGTACAGGCCAACCTTTCGCAGAACACCGCGACTGGTTGCACTTCTCAACTTAGAGGTTAGCAGATGATGCGCAAATAGGAGGTCACGTATCAACGTGCTGTATGACTCTCCTGTTCTATTGCGCCGGATATTGCATTTCCATTATAAAATAACTGCACTGGTGTGTATCTAATTGGGTTTTCCAGCATCAAAATGTATTTCAGAATATTGCATGTAGATATAAACAATTTGGATGGCCTAATACTTGCTGTTCGCTATCAGATCACTCGTACCAGCATGTTGGTAAGTCGATGCTCTCCCACCGACCAGTAGACAAGTTTATTATTGGCTACCAACAAAATGGCTGCGGACATATGCAAAAGAGATTGGCTTAGTAGCTGTTCCTGTTACTGAAAACCGTTGCCGGGCTACATATAGTGTCTACGGTGCATCGCGGTGTGGTTTGCACATCGATACAAATGACTGTTTGTAAGTGCTTAGCAACGAGTGATAAATCCTCTGTAATCGCATAGGGAGGAACTCTGCCAAGATACCAAGCTGCAACTTGGTTTCGGGGCAGTATCTTTATCTGCGTAAATCAAGTTCTCTTCCGGGGGGTAATATATAAACTGTCGGTAGATCAGTTTTAATAATATCAAAGAATGACAGGGAAAATTCGAACCTAGCATGATTGAAAGACTCATAAATGAATAAGTAATTGGCAGGCGGAGGGTAGTCACTTAACTGGAATTAATGGGCAATGTTTTCAACGCAGTATCAGGCTGCCTAGTCAAGTTGTCTGCAGAGCTACTTCTTCTGCAACAGTCGTGGGTTCGATTCCCACTAAACCCTGATCTTTGTGCGACACCGTCTCTTAGTGGTAGAGCATGGCTGGGGACCGCGTCGATGCCAATACGTACTGAAGGGGTTATTACGATAGTCCACTATGGCCAGTCTACGAGTGTCGGTGGTTAGTGGGAGCTTGGGGGCTTCACTTGACTCTTTTTTTTTTACTTAGCTTATTGTTTCCGCTATTTATTTCTCTAAAGGTTCTGCACAAAACTTGTAGAGGATGGTAGATGGTGTTATATTAATACGCTCATCGTCTTTGCGCACGGTATTGGCACTTCTGTAAGTGAATTTTCTCTCTTATCGCGTTCCTGGAGACAAAAAGACAAGTATTTCACATTTCGCAATCATTATTGCAAAGAGAACCAAACTGCCTATAGAGTTTCATCATGGGGCCGGTGCCCGAAATCATTAATACACAACTGCGTTCAGTGACACAACAAGGGCACAAAGCTGGCCTCTTGCTAGTCCATCATTATAACGTCGTCGTCGCCATTATCAGTAGCGATCTCGCCCTTCTGGGCCTCATTCTCCTCATCATTATCCTCGTCGTGGTTGTGGTCGTCGAGGGCATTACACTCCTCATCGATCTCCATGTTCGAGAGCTTGGGAACCAGAGCCTGAATGTCGGCCTGGTCGTCAGCGGCAGCTGCGGCACGGACAGCGTCATCGAAAGCCATGGCGGCAGCATCGCCGGCGCCCTGGGCGGCTCGAGTGACAGGGGCATCGTCCTATAATGTATTAGAAATTGTTGGGCATTAGATGATTCGTGAACAACAAATAGCATACCTCGTCACTGTCCTCAAAAGAGGAGCCGTCCTCGTCTGTGAAACCACCAGCGATCTCGTAAAAGGCCATCTGAGCCCGATTGAGGCCCCAATTCTCCTGAGCAGCCAGAAACTTGTCGATCTCCTTGGCGAGGGTGCTGTGCTCCGCGAGATCTGATAGACAAGAAGTCAGTTCTCACCCGAAGAACAAAATAGAAATTGTCTTGAGATCAGATGTTTTGCTTACCGAAGGGCGGGCGCGGGTTATCCTTCCAAGCCGAACGAGCGTCGACAAGGGCATGGAAAAACTCTGCGAAGATCGAGTTGCCAAGTCGATCTCCCTCGGCCCACCACGTATTCTCCCGCAGGATGGTCTCGAAGACCAGAGTCTCACCGCTCTCGATCAGAGGCTTGTAAACCTCATTGGTGGCGTTGAAGTAGAGGTCGACCAGGAACGCCTCGACATTCGACTTGCCACGTCTGAAGTCGTCCTTGGTGCGGCTACCTTGGGCAATGATGCCGGCCGAACGGAAGGCGCGAGAGATGGCGGCGTCGCGGCGGTCGTTGCTGAGAACGTGGTGGCGGTCGGCAAAAATCAGGCCGGCCTTCGGCAGGTAGTCAATGAGGAGGTCCCTCCACTTTGGTGCCATCGTTGAGGCTTTCGGACGGAACGGACAAGCGACAAGGCGAAAAAGAAAATAAAAAGAAAAGGATGGGAATGTGTTTATAGGAACGCGTCTTACTAGGCGCGAAAGCTTCGTCCGATCTGGTAGATCGAAAGAGAAAAAAACCTGTCCTGGCGATGGAAAAGGTGATGGTTGCGCGTGCAAGAAAGAGAGAGAGGGAGAGACAAGTGCGTTGCCTGCTCCAGAGAATTACTAGTACCCAAGAATTTCAGCGCAAACGGACGCGCCTCGAGAGAGCCAAAAAACGGCCGCGCGCAAGTCGTTCATGTCACCTATACGAAATATTAAATGGTGGGCTACAACTACCTGCACATCAGGTGACAACGCCTCAGCGCGTTTTTATCCAGTCTGTTTTTGAAAATATTTGTTTCGTCCGAGTAGTTGATCAATTGATTTAGCTATATAATAATCGCATTATTATGAACGGCATCGTTTTCAGTGATTGGGCTTAAAATTAGCATATTCTATTTCTATTGGATGAAGACAGAAAATAAGGGTAGATAGAAATCTGCCTTCATAGAATGACAGTAGCTCATGCTGTGTGGCGCGCTCCATGGTTGCCTGGACAGCGTTTTTGAGTAGAGTTGCCATGCAAACGACAGGCCACCCGAGGTTAGCAACATTGTCTTACCAGCCGCGATGATAATTTATTTCTACCCTTACACAAGAAAATAGCGAGTAGTGGTTACAAACTCACCGTACTGTGTGACAATCAACTTAGTTCTCCTGTTGGTTTAGCTCTTGTTTGTATGTTCCATCACATGAATATCGCACCCTGGATCACCATCGTAGCACAACAAGCAAAGACTACTTGATTGCTTTAATAACCCTCTGGGATCTTTTGACCCCGAGAACCTGTACTTGTCGTAAAAAGGCTATGTATTGCGAAGCATCATTAGATTAAGAGAAATTCGAAATTTTAATATGCAATGGAATATATGTAGGCCTCCAAGACTGAGGCATGGCTACGGTGCAAACGTGACAATGGTTTGGATATTTGGCATTGACTCGAGGATCGAGAGGCTTGACAATAACTCGGTGCCTAGGTAGACAAAAAAATAGCCGCGTGAATAAAAGAAAGTGGGATTGCATAACCCGAGGGCCCTGGGAGATTGTCGGGTGGGCAACGTAAGGTGTTAAATAGAATTAATGGGCAATGTTTTCAACGCAGTATCAGGCTGCCTAGTTAAGTGGTCTGTAGAGGTACTCTTCTACAACAGTCGTGGGTTCGATTCCCGCAGAAACCCTGATCTTTGCGACACCTTACTCTAGGGTAAGGCTGGGACCACGTCGGTGTCAATTATGCCTTGAGGCTGGGGTTACGACCCCGGGGATTGGACAAGCTAAAGCGTGCCGGTGGTTGTGAGAGTTGGAATGTGGGATCTGGGGGTTTACTTGACTCTTTTTTCTTTTTTTCTTTTTTTTCCCTATGGAATTCCAGTAAGATTAATTCACTGCCTAGGTCTGACCCTGCGTTTGTCGGTATGCTGGAGGCAACACTCCCTCGAGAGCCGCCTTGATCTGCAACGCCAGAATCCGCGAATGCCATCTGTGTTGCTGGGTATACCCTCCCATGACCCAGTAGTTCGCCATGCGCAGATGTCGCTTCCACATACCTCGAACCTCGCCTTCTGAATCGACTTTCCACGTAGCATCGAGGCGGGCAGCAATATCTCTCGGGAAGAGGACATGGTCTTCTGCAGGCTCGCTATTGACCGGGCTCTTATCGCCGCCCAGAATGCTTGCCGCAGTTTCGCGCACATTGCCATCCTTGAAGCCAGTGCACCAAATGATGGCATCCGCATCAATAGACGTCCCGTCCGAGAATCGCAAGCCAGTCTCGCTGTAGGAAATTGGCTCTGCACCGCTCACGACAGCCACTTTGCGATCCGCAATTAGCTGGGTGGCGCCTATGTCCATGTAGTGGCCGCCAGCTCTCTCGAGTAGATTGACCATCAACACACCCCTGGGATCGCGACTGTCAATGACGTCGAAACCTGCGTCTGCGAGGGCGGCGTAACGATCTGGCTCTGCGGCTGCCTGAGATGCATTCAAGGCGCTGGACAAGATTGCATCCACGGGGGCGGGCCCCGTCATGAGCAGGTGATCTCCGGCCGTGACTCCGAGAGGATCATATATGCCCAGACTCCGGTCGTCGCAGATGTACTCCGTTGGGCAAATGTAAGTCGGTGATCGCGCGACCATTGTGGTTTGTAGACCAGCATTGTAGCAGTCGTCTATGACATCGAAGGCGGTATTGGCGGAGCCTACTACAATGACTGACTTGGATTTTTGGAAACAGCGTCAGGACTAGAACTATCGCTAGGCGTAAGCGTCTCCGTTGCATGGACTTACCTTGACGTCTTTCTTTTGAAGCTGCTTCGGATTCTTATACTCAGCGGAATGCAGATTCAAGCCTTGGTAGGAGTCGCGTCCAGGTATACTGGGCACGTAAGGGATCTGAGACGTAAAGCCCGTGGCTTGGACTAGGTGCTTGCATGTCACCTTTCTTGTCCCCGCCGGAACCTCGAATGATATCGTCCATATCTCGTTTCTCGTGTCAAATGTAGCCGAAAGAGCCTTGACAGACGTCATTGTGTTCAAATGGAACTTGGCCGCATAGTTCTGCAGATGTTTCCCAAGATCATCCTTGGTCAACTTGTGTGGAGTCTGAAGACTGTCATCGTAACCTGTGGACCGTGGTACGTTGTCAGTGACTGTGTAATATCGTTCATTGATACAAGCACCTACGCATGTACGGCATTTCGCAGAACGAGGTTGGTACGTGAAAGCACAGCGAGTCGTATCGAAGAAACCAATTGTCGCCAATCCGAGCATTCTGCTCAGCAATCACGCTTTCCACACCGACGGCTTTCAATCGCGCTGCAAGCGCGGCCGCACTATCCAAGTGCTGTTTAGTATGTGATGTGAGAGGCCTAAATGTTTAACTTACGCGTTCCCGCCTCCGATGATGAAGACCTCAGTCTCAAAATGGTCTAGATCCTCGAAATCTCGTCTTGGCAAATCGAGCAGTACCGTATTCTCAGGATGCACATCCAGATTCTCCGCCCAAGTGCTGAAGATCCATATCTTCCACGAAATAGTGTCGTCGATTCTAACTGGTACCAGCTTCATACTGCCCCGGCAGCAGGCGGCTGGCGAGTTCGTACTAAATGTGAAATCGCAATTGATGAATTGCTTGATTCACGCATAAACATTGTGAGCGCGGCTAATTGTAGAGAGGAGTCACTCACGAGGGCCGGGGATGCTGGTATGAATAAAGGGCTTCCATCGACGACGAAGCTTTTATCAATGCCTCGTAGGGACGCTGTCTCGACCAGACTCGATGAACATGCGCCGGGCGTGTAGAAGGTTCGCAAATGCCAAGTGAAAGCAAGCTGGTCACGCCAGTAAGATTGCTCTTTCAAAAAGCAATCTGCAAGTCTGTCGACATCTTTCGATGCCAATGCACTGTTGACCTCGTCGAGGACCTGCTGCGCTTTGGTTGCAGCTTGGTCGCCGGCAAGGGCCGCAAGACCGATCCCTTCCAGAGTGTCCGGGGCAATCTTGGGGAGAGGCTTCTCACGCATCATGGCCAGCAGGCTTGCGGCTTGAGGGTATTCGCTCTCAGGTGAGATCATGGTGTCTGTTTCTACAACAAGGCATTAGGATTGACCTTGAGGCCCTTTTGGCCCAATCGACTCTCACCTGCCCCCATTTTGCACTTCGCGCCGTAGTGACTTGCTTGCAAAATAGACTTTTCCACAGAATTGAATATTCCTTATTTTGACAGGATGTTCGTAGATGGATTGGCCAGGACAGAACTCAGACGTATTCTCGAAGCTTGGTACCACTGCTGCTCTCTGAGACTGAGCTCATTCGACAGTGGAGAGGAAGGCGTTATCATGATAAATGTTGGGCCTCGTTCGTGGGTCGATACCCCCCCACCTCCACGCGACTGGCACTCGCGATCCACAGGAATATGCCGCCCCATGGCTCATGCAGCAACCATCAATGCTCGCACAAGTGCCATTCGGGACCAATAAGCTTGACTTTTACGAGAATGTGGACAATGGAGAATGTGGACAATGGAGTCGCGCGAGCATCGGCTCTAGACCTCTTCCTCGTTGTCCCCGACAACTTGCCCAGGTGCGCTCGCACCTGTGCTAGCGGCGATACTTCCAACGGTTTGTGGACCGCGACTGCACCCAAAGGCAGTACGGCGTGGCGGAAGCGAAGCCGGACACTAGTTCGACTAGGGGATGATCTTGACCCCTGCAAATCATCCAACCCTTGCTTCTTGTAGCAAACATTAATACCTATTGACTAGGTTAGTTAGGTGGTTAGCAAACATTGAATTTTCTCAGCCATGGTCACTACCTAGTCTGAGTGTCACCAACGACGAGCCGATACACTTCTCCCATCTCCCGTCCCAAGGGAATGGTTTGAAGCAATCTCGGGTGTTTGACGACGAGGGCAACCACACCACAACCCTGAAGTGTGACATGGAGTGAGTATACCTGGCCAGCTCGAGAAGGTCATTTGGCAAGTGATATCATGTCACGACAGCCGTTCTTTTGTCTTCATAAGGGGCCACATTCCAACATGCTGGATACGACACAATTGCCCCGTTTCATGATTCTCAAAGTTGTACATTCTATTTCTCCTTGTCATGGGGGCCTCTGCTGTTTCTCTCAACGATCTTTTGGCCCAGCCAGCACTCAATGCGCCTGACGGTATTACGCCAAATTTTGAAAACCCAACGAACAAAAATGTCCTTGCATGGTTTGTAACCACCTTTTGCATGGTGATTGCGACGCTCTGTCTCTTTTTACGGGCATACGCTCGTGGTGTCGTCCTGAAGAAAGTTGGAATTGAAGAGGGTAAAGCACGAATCCTGACTAATTGATTCGGCATGGACTACCAACTTGTCCACATTAGTGTTGATGATATGTGCCTACGTAAGTTGCGCAAACCTTTCTTATGGTCATTCAACTGTATTATATGGCGTCTTCGGGAATTAAACTGTGTTTAGGGAGCATATTGGGGCACGGCCTATGCGGGCTACAGCATGATCTTTGCTCCTGGCTATTATGTGCACACATGGAATCTAACAAATGGGGATTTGATTCGTCCACTTTATGTAAGTGTACTTTGCTGGGAAACTTTTGACATGACTAACAGAATAAGCTCATTCTTGTCTATGGATGCAGCTATTCAGCAGCCATGCCTTTACTCAAGTCCGCGATCTTGCTCGACTGGTGCCGAATCTTTGTACCTGACAGGATAATGAGTATGTTCTGGTGGGGATGCATGATGCTGATTGCTATTCAAGTGATCTGGGGCATCGCCGCCATCGCTCTTTTGAACATGCAATGCGTACCTCACGAAGCGATCTGGAAATTTTACCTACCGTCAAAGTGCTATGATCTGCCCAAGGTCATGCTTACTTCCGCCAGCGTTCAGGTTTTCACCGACTTTGTCATGGTCATGCTGCCACAACGAACCATATGGAGCCTGCACATGAACTGGAGGAGGAAAGTGGGAATGTCTCTGGTATTCGGCGTGGGAATACTGTGAGTGTCATATGGCCTGGGGGCGCGCGGTGACGCCAGACTGACTTGTCATTAGAGCTTGCGTCGGAGCAAGCGTGCGACTCTCGACCACAGTCACCTTTGCGAATGAAAGCGACACCATGTACTTCATTGGCCCACTCCTGTTTTGGGCCTGCGCGGAGATGACATGCGGCTTCTTCATTCTCTGCGTTCCGTGCCTACCGAGGATCCTCCACGAATCCGGTATTGCATACACGATCAGAAACATTTTCACCAAAAGCCGGAAGTCATCGTCTGAAGCGTCCCACGAAGCTCCGAAACACAACATTTCCAAACCTGCCCGGAAGCGTCACAGGTTGTTAATACCATCGGATACATATTCAAGAATGGAAGAGGAGGAAATCAGTCTGAAAGAAAGAGTGTCTCCAGCTTAGAGGATGGCGACAATGCTGAAGACCTATCTACTCAACTTGGCAACGCATCAAGGTGCGCATTCTGGGACGCGCATTTCATGTTGATGCCTCCAGTGGAGCCAGCGTTCCAAAAAGGTCATATTCAGCCCAATAGAGATTCGACGAAGCACCCTCAATCTTCCAAGCACCTTCAACCTTTCTGTACCAGTGCGTCGTTACTCCGTAGCCATGGCCCTTGTTAATCACAGCCGACGTAGGATCTTCCGTCTCATGCCGCTGGTGCGCGACCCGAATCTGGTTGTCCAGGCACTCCAGCTTTGTCGCGCCGATCAGGTGCTGCGTCCTCAGCCTCTTGTCTCCGATCATTCCGATGATGATGCCGGCATATTCATCCGGTGATAAGTTCTCGTGCCTTGCACCTTGAAGAGAGCGGAAGTCGAGGAATGTGGATAGTGCTAAGCATTGTCGCAATTGATCCCAGTTCTTGGTGTCGTAGCTCTCGGCCCAATCAAACGCCAGGTTACGCAAGGCGATATAGTCTGGTTGACTTATTGGTAAGTAAAGGACTACCATGTGAATAGCGGCGCATTACCTGAGAATTCCAGGTTGGCGGCCATTTTGACTTTTTGATGCGTGTGTCGCCAAGAAGAGTCGAATTGTAGAGGAACAGATGAAATGGCGCTTGATCACTTGATCAATCCTCCATGTGGTATTTACTCAAGAGAAGCCTTCCGAGGGAGTGCTGATCAGGTAAGTGCTGAAAACGCCACGCCTTCTTCCGGCGCCGTTGAAATGCACGAGAATGAGACCGTGAGCACTAGATTGGTCGAAATGCGTCATGTCAGACGTAGGTTGAGTTGGTTATACAGACTTTTAGCTTTGCTTCAGATCGAGACAGGCTCAGACTAGCTCGTATTTATAGAAGAGTTGAGTCTGACAACGATGCACGCTTGCCCGGCGTCCACCGATTGCCCCGGCTGAATCAAGCATTTGAGCACTTCTGACGCATCCAAATCCTCGTCAACCACGACATTGATCTCCATCTTCATCGCTTCCAGAATGGCTATCGTCTGGCCCTTCTGGATCTTGTCGCCTTCTTCTATGAGTACCTTCCACACATTCGCATTCACCGGCGACTCAATGGCGCGATTCGTTGATTCTGCGAGTGCGTTAGTAGTGTAACCGTTGAAGCGGTGAGAATTGCACCAAGATCTACTCACCTTCAAGGAGACTTTGGAGCTCATTTGGATCTGTTTCATGCGACTTCTTGTCCTCGATCCACTCTTCTAGGAGCCGATTCTCTTTCACAAGCATTTCTGCCTGGGCCGAAGCAATTCTCTTCTGAGTCTGGTCGACTTCGTCCGCCGTCTGCTGTAAGAGCGCATTGTGTTTTTGCATGTCAAACATATCGGGTTCGTACTGGAATTGATAGTCTCCGGCTCGGAACTGAAGCATCTGGCGATCATATTCCTCCTCGGACACTTCATAGTAGGTGATCAGATCCATGTCCTCGAACATCCAGGGTTTGGTCTCGCTGAAGCCGGCCTTGGACCCGTACACGTCGACGCCGGGCAATGTCATGCCCAGGGGCATGAAGCCTCCGGGGCTGTCCACCGGGTACACTGCGATGGCGCAGCCGCCCCACGAGAAAGTGCCCGCGGGCGTAAACGTGCGGCTAGGGTTCATCTTGGGCGCCCGCAGTCTGTGCCGCGGATCGACGGGAAGACTCTCCGGCAGCGCCATGAAGAAGCCGACGCCGATCACCACCGACTCGAGGCCGAGCAATATCGCCTTCAGCTCTTCCGTCGTCAGCCCGTTGTTGGCCGCGACGAACTCGAAGGGGTCGGGCAGGTAGCTCGCCTTGCTCCTCTGGTTCGTCATGTAGCGCTCCATCATGCTGTCGATCTTCTTGTGCTTGAAGGTGAGGGGCAGGCGGAAGCGACGGTTGGCAAACTTGATTGTGCTCATGTCACCAAGGGAGTTCTCAATCTCGAGGAGCACGTCCAAGAGGTGCGCTCTAGTGACTTGGAGACCATCGTAGTAGATCATCAAGGAGTTGCCGCACCCCACCATGTTTAGAACGTGCAGCGCACCGTCACCTGATGATGGAGCCTCACTGGAAAGCTCTTCTATTCTCCGTCTCAAGGCGGTTGCACGGTACTTGTAGTTGAGATCAGGCTTGCCCTCGCCATATTCGACCAGGAGAAAGTCGTCGCCGCCAGCTCTGTATGTAGCTTTTGGGCTGGAGTCTGTCGCCGAGATCAAATGCAAGAGATCCAGTCCAGTTTCTTTGGTCTCAGGAGCGAGCGGGATGTTTCTGAATGCCTGGACATTTTCGAAACTGCTATCCACAATGGCGCCGCACATAGCCTCAATGAAGGATTCGTTCTTCCTGCGACATTCGAGAGCGCCCTCCAGGGTAACAAGCCGGAATCGGATGCGATCGCCAGAGCGAACTTGGCCCAACTTCCAAAAGTCGGCCTTGATCACAGTCGAGCTGCAGATGAAGCCTCCAAAGTCGGGACAGTCGACTGGAAAGATCACAGGCTCATCGCCAGTCCAATTGAGCCCGCCGATCGGGTACCCGTACTCGAACACATTGCTCGGATGAGCTCCGCCCTCTCCACCATCAGAACGGGCAAACTTGGGGCGGGGACCAATGAGTCGCATGCCTCCTCGGGCTGCATTGTGACTGACCTGCCACTCAGTCGAGGTGATCATCTCGATGTCTTCGCTCGTCAGATAACCAGTCTCATACGGGCCAGACATGACCTGGATTTCCCAGCAGTCTTGGTGATATTGCGGCAGCAGCTGCTCCGGGATAGAGATGGCCTCAGTAGTGGACAGTGAAGATGCATCTGCGATCCGGAGGAAATCGCCTGCGCGAAGAGCACGACCCTGATAGCCACCGACATTGACCATGGGGTTCGTGGACTTGCTAACAAACCATTCCGCCACATTCAGAAATCCGCCATATACCGCGAGATATGAACGACAGCCCTCTGAGAGCTTGCCGATTTTGAGTCTTTGGCCTGCGCAGACGTGGATGCGAGTCCAGAGGGGCAGCTCTGTCGAGTCGACCGAAGCCGGCACTGGTGGACCGCAAAGCGCGACAATCGCATCCCCGAGAAAGAGCAGCTCGGGCCCAGTGAGTGTGATCTCAAGGGCTTCGGTATTCACGGGATTTCCAACCAATGCATTGGCGATGCGGAATGCGATAGGATCCATGGGACCAGCATGGCCGAATCCGTGGCCAACAGTCGGCCGCCCAGGATAGTCTTGGATCAGCGTATGTGATCCGCCTGCGAGAATGTCGATCGCGGCGGGGACATAGCTGAACCCGTCGAGTGTTCTTGTCAGTGTTTTGCCTTGACGAAAATCATCAGATTCGATGACTTTGACCAGGAAATCGAGATTCGTCGGTGGTCCGCAGACGAAACAGCCCTCAAGTATCTGGATGAATTGGTCGATCGCTTTTCCGCGCGATGGTTCGTGATGAAGTATCTTGGCGAGGAGAGGATCGTACATTGGGCTGATCACATTGCCAGGTCGAACCCATGTATCGATCCGGGATGATTCAAGGAGATTCCAATTGACTTGCTGCAATTGGCCGGGACTGGGCGCAAAGTTGTGAGCAGGGTTCTCGGCGTACACTCGCGCCTCAATTGCATGGCCTCGAGGCTCCAGACATCGTGCCTGTAGGTCACTTAGATCCTGGGCGTCAAGTCCACCCAAGCCACCAAGTTGACGATCGGCTTGCTTCAGCATCAAGTGGACCAGGTCTATGCTGTAGCACATCTCGGTGACACCATGCTCGACCTGGAGGCGCGTGTTCATTTCCAAGAAGAAGTGATCGCCGGTATGATCGTCCACGAGATACTCTACCGTGCCTGCCGAGCCGTAGGCAATTCTTCGGCCGAGGCTGATTGCGTCCTTGGTCAGTTTCTGACGAAGGCCCGGATGGCCGTCGACAAATGGACTTGGACACTCCTCGATGACTTTTTGATGCCTTCTCTGGATCGAGCATTCTCTTTCACCAATACTAATCACTTGGCCTTGTCCGTTCCCGAATATTTGCACTTCGACATGTCGGCTGTCGGCGTAATACTTCTCAAGGAACACTCCTCCATTCTTGAAGAGCGCAGTGCCTCTCGATTGGACTTGGCCAAAACTGTGCTTGACGTCCTGCTCGCTGTGGCAAACCGTCAAGCCCATACCACCACCGCCGGCAGTAGCCTTGAGCATGACTGGAAATCCCAGCTTCTGCGCCTCGGAGACGGCATCTTCTACTGACACCAGAAGGCCCTTGGAGCCAGGGATGACGGGTACTCCAGCTGATATGGCGAGCTCTCTCGCGGTATGCTTCAAGCCCATTGATTCAATAGTCTCTGCAGAAGGACCGACAAAGACGAGCCCGGCACCTTCCACGAGTCGCACGAAGTCTGCGTTCTCTGAGAGGAAGCCATAGCCTGGCAATATGGCCTGTGCACCTTTTCTTTTGGCAATGGCGATGATCTGTTCCCTAATGCGGCACGTTAGTCACCAAGTACATTGGAACTAGGGAATGCATACAAACCCATCCAAGTACGCCGTGCTTGCGTCGCCCGATAGCATTTCAGCCTCATGAGCTGCTATAACATGCTGCGACTCGGAGTCGACTTCTGTATATACTGCAATTGTCCTGATGCCCAATTCTCTGACAGAATATGTTAGCCAGTCCGACAACAAAGTTGGAAATACGATTGCCCTGTTGATGATGAGCGTGATGGATTGAAAATAAACTCACCTCGCGCCGCGGATCAGACGACATGCTATCTCTCCTCTGTTTGCCACCAGGACAGATTTGAGGAACTCCATGGTGTCATGTAGCACGCTGCAACACAATAACGAATAACCATGCAAGCTATTCAGCAAATTGATGATACTCTCGATGCACAACACTAATAAATTCTCAGCGACACGTAGTGTCAGTCAAAAGTCGAGAGACGACTCTTTGCATTTCCTATCAGAGAAGCGACCGATGATTCCGTCACCCCGAAGTTTTGAGGGGTAATCTCTTGGAGTATTGGAGTTGTTTGAATCATAGGGTAGAACTTCCTGTTTGGGACTGGCTATAGTCAGTCGATATGCAGATCACGTCTTATTGATCCATTTTATTCGTGCATTATCAGAGTTTCTTGGTGTCGGTCACGTCCGAAGATGATCGTCGAAGCTGCCCGCACTCAACCCACCTGTACCTACATGCGGCACATGGGGCACCCCGCACATACGGAGTACAAACTTCAACCCTTATCTAGACGTGAGACCCTGATCCCAAGACGGGGCTCTCGGCACGGCATCGCGACGTCATCTGTAGCTGATGTCTTGCCGATCTGTTGGACTTCGAACCATGTTCGTGTTCATACCTCAGACGTTCCAGATCTTGCTGCGTTGCGAATACGACTAGACGGGACACTATCAGAATGGCGCCTTCTCAGCACAAAGCCTTCATCAACGTCGACATGGGCGAGGGCTACGGCAATTATGTCTGTGGCCCTGATGAAGAACTGCTACCCATGATTGACCAGGCGAACGTAGCATGCGGGTTCCAGTAAGTTTGCATCGGAAGATGCTGGCTCACCAATCTCCGGGCTAAATGACCACTGCAGTGCCGGAGATCCCCTCATCATGAAGCAGACGGTCGCGCTCTGCAAAGCCCACAACGTCAAGATCGGCGCGCACCCAGGCCTGCCCGACGTCCAGGGCTTCGGGCGGCGCGAGATCAAGCTGAGCCCCGAGGAGCACACGGCCAACATCATCTACCAGGTGGGCGCGCTGCAGGGCTTCCTCGCGGTCGAGGGCGTCGAGATGCACCACGTCAAGCCGCACGGGGTGCTGTACGGCATGATGCTGCGGGACGCGGACGTGGCGCGCGCGGTGTGGGCCGGCGTGCCCCGGGGCATGCGCGTCTTTGGTCTCGCGGGCACGCACATGGAGACGGCGGCGCTCGAGGCTGGGCTCGAGTTCTGGGCCGAGTACTACGGCGACGTCAAGTACAACGCCGACGGGACGCTCAAGATCGACCGCAAGAAGCAGCCGTGGCGGATCGACGACGTCAGGGAGCACGTGCGGCTGCAGGTCGAGGAGAGCAGGGTCAGGGCCGTCACGGGAGAGGTGGTGGACTTGCCGGTCAAGAACTACCCCGTCAGCGTTTGCTGTCACTCGGATTCGCCTGGGTGCGTGGAGATTGTGAAAGCCACGAGAGAGATTGTCGACTCTGTTAACAAAGCTCGAGGCTTTTCATAATATGTATGACAAGCAGAACTTATGCCCAATAAAGCTGTCATATGTCCACCCAAATCCACGGTGCCACCCTCCACGTTGATGAGGGGTGCAGGACTTTGCTGCCCAGAACGACGTGTTGTTTCGGATCTCGATACATGGCCAACCAAGCTGGCGATCCGTTTTATGGTCTTGTTCGAGCGGATGACACTAGCCAGACGTTAGTTTGGCTTTACGAAATCATATTTGACGGCCAAATGCTCCCGAGTCAGTCTAATAACGCCGAAATCTCCGACTGCGGGTGATATTTGACACAAAGACCCTCATACACGCAAATTTACCACTCTGCAAGCCCATATGGATATTTCATATGCTCTTCTCGGGATCGTGTGTACTTGACGTCCTAGGCGGGCAGAATTACTTTGAGAAAGGCATCATTGAGCTGCGACTTGTCGCACGCTGAAGCAGCGAACAGGCGCCACAATGAGCTCCCAACACGGACCCACGCAACGGTCCAGCCAAATATCGCCAATGATGCAAGAAGCCCATGTAGAAGGGCCTGGGCGGTTGACATTAGCTACCACCATCGTGTCGGTCACCTGCGCAACGTTTGTTGGGTCTATAAACGTGGGCATGCTGACTATCGCGATTCCTTCCGTTGCCCAAGATGTTGGCTTGCACTCTAGTCTGCTTTTATGGTAAGTCGCAATGCTAGCACTGTGATGTTCTTTTGGCTCTGTCGAACTCTTGCTCAATTGGTTGACATCTTGTATTAGGCCGCAGTCGATATCATCTTTAGTATGTGCGTGCACATTGCTGCTCTTTGGGTCGTTGGCGGATGCTTTCGGAAGTCATAGGGTGTATCTTGGCGGAATCATCTTGCAGACTGCATTCACGCTCGGTACTGCCCTCGTGCGAACAAGTACCCAATTGCTAGTATGCCGCGCCCTGGCTGGACTGGCGCAAGCTGCCATTCTCCCTTCATCCGCTGGGTTGATTGTGCGGACGTGCCCAGAGGGCAGGGCTCGGAACATTGCCTTTGCGTCCATGGGCAGCGGCCAACCATTGGGCTTTTCTATCGGACTTGTCATGGCTGGTGGACTTATTGAGTCGCTTGGATGGCGGTCTGGTTTTTATGTTGCCGCCGGTATCAACCTCTTTGTCTGTATTCTTGCACTGTTCAGCCTCTCCGGTCCATCTCGAGCAGCGCCCATTGATTGGCAATCCCTCAAGGGATCCATCGACTGGGTGGGAAATGTGGTCATGACCACTTTATTAGCCCTGGTTTCGTATGTATTGACGTAAGTTGACCGCCTGCCCTTGTTTCGGAAAAGACTCGCTGATCGATCTATAGCATAATCACTGCTGAAGGTTGGTCCGCCTCATACAAGGCTAATATCGCCATGCTTTGCATTGCAGCAGCGTTGGGTGCCGTATTCGTCTGGTGGCAAGATCGTCAGGTGAAACTCGGACGACCGGCCCTGATCCCGAATTCCCTTTGGCGACAGACCAAGTTCAGCTGCATTTGTGCCAGTGTCCTTCTAATGTGGGGCGCATTCAACTCGTTCGAACAGTTCATGTCCCTTTGGTTTCAGCTGGTAGACGAGGTCTCGCTTCTTGACACCTCTCTTCGTTTCCTGCCTCAGCCTGTCCCCGCCGCCGCGATCGGGTTCTGCACTGGCTTCCTGGTGCATCGGGTCAGAGCAAACTACATGATTCTCATATCCACGGTGGTCAGCACTGCGGCGCCCTTGCTCATGGCGCTCGCCAGCCCTAAGCAGAGTTACTGGAGCGCTGCGTTGCCAGCTCTCACTCTCAACGCGATCGGCGCAGATTGTCTGTATACCGTCTCTAATCTGATCATCTCGTCGTTGTTTGAGCCGAACATGCAGGGCGCAGCAGGTGGCGTGTTCAACACTGTCGCGCAGGTTGGGAAAACTCTGGGACTCGCGATCGGCACCGGCAATCAAGGTGCCGTCTCTGCCAAAATATCTCAGGACCTGGAGGAATCGCAGAGGTTGGTGCAGGGATATCAAGCCGCATTCTGGTTCTGTATGGCACTTTGTGGAGTGTCGGTCGTGATTTGCAGCTGGGGACTTCGGTCTGTTGGGAAGATTGGGCTCAAGCAAGACTGATGACCCTCCTTGGTGGAATATTTTGTCTCCGGGAAAGGGCAAATACGCCAGATACATTCATGTCTACCACAGTAGTCGCGGTAGACTGGAAGGGTCGAATGACAAGGCTTCTTCGAGATTAAGGCCCCGTGAGGAGGTCATTTTACAGAACGGTCTTGTCTATCAGACATTCAAATTGAACAGATGAATACCAGTCACGCTGGCTGATACTTCATCATTATATGATGTACCGAGAATGTGTCTAGCTAAACCTATCATCCCTCCGTGTTACTATTGTCCGCACACTGAAAAGGACCCGACACCGAACCCTCGCGAAACTGCTCCATGATGACAATAACGTTCGCGTAAGTACCACCAACAGTGACAAAAAGCCCCATGATGAAGATTCCCACATGAAGCCACCACATTGCCTTCATGCGAAGCGTCCCGGTGCGAGACTCGGGGCACATGCAAAACCACATGATGGCGGGCAGACAAATACCAAGAGGCCCGAAGCCCAGAGAGCCGATTAGTGAGACGAGCGAACCGTAGAACGGGATGGCCTCACAGATCAGCCACCCCACGAGACCAGTGCCATAGGTCGACGTCAGCCACACGGCCCAGTGCTGCCACGTATTCGCCGTGAGATGCCTCGACCCGCGCAGGACCCGGACGAACACGGACTTGCCCGAGATGTGCACGCAAATCATGCCGCCCGCGATGAGCCCGGGGATGGAGATGGCGTACGACACGATCTTGATGGTGGGCCCGGCCGACCCGAGTGCGGGCGTGGCCAGCCACTGGCCCGCGTAACGATACATGACCATGCCGATGATCATGTACGACACGATGATCCAGGTCATGGTGACGTAGACGCTGCGGAAGTAGTGCCGGGGCTGGCGCATCTCCGAGATGACGGGGACGTAGCCCGAGGTGTTGGCGGAGGAGGCGTAGATGATGAGCGAGGCCGACCACGCGCTCGCGAACGTGACTGAGGACGACGGGAGGGCTGTGAATCCCAGGACGTAGTCTCCGGTCGCTGGCGCTGACGCGGGGCGGTCGCGGATGGCGGTCGCGATGAGAACTACCAAGATCGCGGCGACAATGGAGATGAAGCCGATCCAAGTAATCCACGCCGTCTTCTCAATCTTTCTGATGCTCCCGATCGTCGATACCACGAGGTATGAGATAAAGGCAAACAGCACAGTGCAAGTCCCGTGGTGGGTCACTGCATTGAGTGCAATGGACAGTCCCAGTATCGAGAGACCAGTACACAGTATCCACGAGACAAGATACAAGAACTCGGTCAGTTCTTTCGAGACGATCGCCCACTTCTTGGAGCCGTTGCTGAGCTGCAGGGCCGCGATCTCAGCACCATCGGCGACCGTGTGCAGCGACGGGTGCTTGAGCTTGAACTCTCCCTGCAGGACGGCCATGTACATGTTGACGAGGCCCCAGAAGAGGATGAAGATGGCGCCCGGGACGGCGCCGAGAGAGTTGAGGGCCGAGGGTAGCGATAGCACGCCCGTGGCGAACGTCATCTTGAGCATGAACATGGCCGCCCTGATCCAGCCTACATTTCGGAAGTTGACTGCTCCCTCGCCGCCGCCAAAGACCTCAGACTCGGTCTCTGTCACGGTGCCGACGATTTGTGGGCTTTCGGTGCCCGTTTTGGCATCGGAAATAGGTGGCTTTTCGCATTTCTCGATATCCATTTTCACAGGGATGTATGATGCGGCACTATGTCAAAATGTCTGTTGGAGTTTTGTTTTAGGCTGTGCCGACCATTCAAGAAATATCCATTTTGCACACGATCATCGAAGCAATTCTATATATGTGATCTCCGCCGACAACTCTGATACGGCTCATCATCCATTCCATAGCCAAAATAAGGTTGAACAGCAGTGATCCGGTCGCCATGAACGCATGCGATAAGCTTGATGAAATATATGGGGCTGATAGTATTCGATGCAGTCGAATCTGGTGCACAATGCAGATGATCGGCTGGAATGATGACTCGGCAGATGTCATGCTGATTAAAGAACATCCAAAGTAAGGGTGGCTACTGGCATTAGAAAGTATAACCGTTGGTGATTTGAACATTCCAGCGTTATCAGGAGCGGAAACTAAACTGCTCTGCCGACAGTCGCCAAGCTTGCTGGTAGCCGATGGAATATGGTATAGGAGCCCCGCGAGCCCCGCCGGACAGTGGCCGGCGGCGACTATTCATGCGCCGTATGATCAAACGTTACAGGGATCTTGTTGGGACTCGATCCGAAGCTGATAAGCAAGCACCCCATCCCTTGCTTTGACAATTCCGGTTTCGTGCATCGTTGCAACACACCATACATCTCCGGTTATCGCGGTGGGACGCGAATTAGAAGATCGGAACATGGGTAATAAAGTTCAAAGAAACATGTTAGATCATTCGAACCTAATCGCTTCCAAGAACTGTGGCATTTTCTTTGATTACGTTGAAGCTTTGATATTCAAGAGGAAATTTGATACAAGCTAAGAAACAAGTGCGGAGTGTTTTTACTTGAACATTCAACCATGGCGATAGTCTCATCCCCCAAGTAGGTCGCAATCATCGTTTTGGTCACGTATCTTCGCTCATAATTGTATCTTAGCGGCTCCAAGCTCAAGCCTGAAGAGATCCAAGCTCTGCTATCGAAGGCAGGCCTAACCCAGTCTGACGCCCTCGTGCAAGACTGGTGTGCACTGCTAGGATCCTTCGAAGATAGCATACACGATGTCTTGAGCCAGGAGGACGACCTTCCCCATCCCGACCTGTCCAAATACCCCAGGACAGAGGTCAAGATCCCCCATAATGCCGAAGAGAGCGACAAGGGCGCCTGGGCCACCACGTGCATCGCGCAAAGCACAGCGCCGACCAGCTCGCTCCTCTCGGGCAAGAAAGTGGCGCTCAAAGACAATATCGCATTTGCGGGCGTGCGCTGTCTCAACGGCATGGATCCGCTGGGCAAGGAGTGGGTGCCCGACTATGATGCCACCGTGGCGACGAGGATCATGGACGCCGGAGGAGTCATTGTTGGCAAGGCGACTTGTGAAAACGCTTGCATGGAGCCTTCGTCCGATACCTCGTGGACGGGTATCGTGCACAACCCGTATGCCGACTATTATGCGTGCGGCGGCTCGAGCAGTGGCTCCGGTCGCGTGGTGGCGACGGGGTCTGCAGACATGGCGCTCGGATGTGACCAAGGAGGGTAAGTTGTTTTTTTAAGTCTTTCCCGTACATTTGCTGACTCTCTTTGAAGATCTGTTCGCATTCCTTCGGCCTTTTGCGGTCTCGTTGGGCTGAAGCCTACATGGGGCCTGGTGCCCTACAGTGGCATTCTCGGTCTACACGGTGATATTGATCATTGCGGACCAATGACCCGGACGGTGAAAGACAATGCCCTGCTTCTCGAAGCCATCGCCGGTCCCGATGGTATGGACGACAGACAGCCCAGGATGTTACCAGAAGAGTCTTTGAAGTACTCGAAATGGCTGGAGTCATTCCTGAGCTCCACAAAAGAGTCATCAAAGCCGCTTGAGGGGGTCAAGATCGGCGTCCTCAAGGAGGGTTTCGAGATGAGTATGCTGGACGCCAATGTCGAAAAAGCTGTCCGAGCTGCGATATCAGACCTCGCGGCTCTCGGGGCCGAAGTGGCCGAAGTATCCATCCCGGAGCACAACCAGATCTGCGTCTCGTGGACGTGCACACAAGCGCTGGCTGGAGCCAGGGATGGGCTTTTGGGTGACAGGACAGGCCGCAAGGAGCTCTACATGACTGATAGAGCCGTAACTCCCGGAGGTCGCGTCAGTCAGGAGAGGTTCGAAACTTGGGGACCCGGTGCTCAGAACCTCTACATGAAATATCTCTATGTCACCGAGAGGTACGGAGCATCCGTGAGTGCCAAGGCGTCCAACTTGATCCGGAAACAGACGAGGGCCTACGACGCTGTGCTTGCTTCCCTGGACGTCCTCGTCATGCCCACAATACCGTTCCCCGCGACGACCAGTTTCCGGGAAGGAGACGCCTACTCTCCTCTGGAGAGGTTGTCGCACATGGCCGGCACAATCCTGAACACGGCCCCATTCAATGCCACTGGACATCCAGCTCTTTCATTGCCAGTGGGATTTGTTCCTGCTCCGGGTGATTCGTCTATTCGGTTGCCGACTGCTTTGCAGATCGTGGGAAAGCAGTTCGATGACTTGACCTGTCTTAAAGTTGCTGGAGCTTGGGAGCGGGTCAAAGACTGGAAGTCGATTCAAATCTAAGAAAGTAGTTGCTTCACCCCTCAATGAAGCTTTCCAGGAGATTGTATTCAAAATTATGAAATCATATACAACACATACCAGAGACGTAGTCGGATATTCAACAATGTGTACACGAGTAATTTGCTGTCTCAAAAGCGATGGCCTTCAGTTTTCGAATAGATTATGTCTGGATCTATATGTAGTGGACCCAGAGAGTCACCTGAAGACAGTCACATGGGTGCTGAGTCATTCGTCTTAAGAAAAGATAGCATCTTGCAAGCTTATCACGGTCATAGGACAATCGTAACTTCCAAGACTCAGATTTGGATACAGCACAAGGAGCAGTGGAGAGGCATCAGAAGCCAACCTTGGCACCAAAGCGGTAGGCTTTATTTTGGAACGTGCCAACCTAGAACTAGTCTACCAAAGCTTGTGCTGACCAGTATTTTAATCGAAATCGATGATGCCGGGGCCAAACAGGGCAGCACTAGCAACATCACTAGCATTTGCGAAAGGCCCAGATCCCTTTGTCATGGCGGCAATTGTCAGACCATCCATCTGGAACTGCTGGTAAGGGAATGGCGCAGTGAACTGAACCAAACCATGGTCATTCCTGCGAGTTATAACGAGTCAGTATATGAATGGCAATGATTGAAGGCCCCCCGAAGGGAAGGAGAGTAACTTACTTGACGTTTGACAACTTCTCGACCACGGGCAGGTTCTGTCCGTTGATGTACACGAGACTGAGACCGTCCGTGTCAACCTTGGTGTCGTTGGTGCGGAAGCTGAATCGGATCTCTGTGGTCTGGGTGCTGATCTTGTCCGTATCGACATTGAGCGCACCCAAGATGGGAACACCAGGAATCGTATCGGGGCACGACCCAGGCACGACGACCATCTGGTTCAGGACCGACAAGGCAAAGACGCCGGTCGATGCGGTGAGGAACGGCTGCGCCGAGGGCACCTTGGGCGGCTGGGCAATGGATCGGTAGAAGCCGTTCTGCTCGCCCTCCTGACCGATGACGGAGCCGACGAGGCCGATGAACTCGGCGTCGCCGTCGAGGCCAAAGTTGGTCTGCGCCTCCTGCAGGGTGCCCAGCACAATGTCGGTAAAGGTCGAGGCGAAGGTGATGGCGTCCTCGAAGTTGTCCACGGGGAAGACGTACTCGCACGGCGAGATGGGCTTGCGGCCCGCGGCCTTGAGGATGCCGTTGGCGCCGAGGGCGTGTAGCTCCTCCTGCGCGCGCACAGTCGTCAGCGTGTTGAGCACGAAGCCCGAGGCCGCGTTGCCGCCGACCTCGTACCCGGGCACGTGGTTTGTGATGTTATCGATCAGGCTGCTGAAGTAGGCCACCTCGAAGAGCTCGTTGAAGGCGATGATGGACCAGACAGTGGCAGTAATATCGGCTATAGAGGTCGGCAGCGGCCCATTGGGCAGTGTACCGTGTGCCTGTGACTGAATTGCTTGGAGGGCACTCGAGTTTCCATCGATGTTGGGGAATCCATCTGGAAGAGGGAATGAGAATGGCTTTTGGCCACTGCTTGACGCATTGTGCATACCTCTCGGCATACTAGGAGCACCCAGTGCCCCTAGGGCAGAGAGAGTGACGCCAAGCAATCCAGCGCGCATGTTTACTGCTTTAGTATGTCTTGGAGAAGATACTTAAATAGGTATGAGATGAATACTTTTATGTGAAAAAAGATGGAGGGTTGCGAGTCGTAATAGTGCTTAGCTCAGTGTTTCTTGAAACGGTTGTTGAAGATGTCGATCACGAATGAATGATGCGACAGTCACACACTCTATAAAGAAAGCCAAGAACCGGACTGCGATGCTAAAGGCTTCCTGCATTGAGTGTGCACTACGAACATTGAAGGTGGTGTTCTATTCACGGAGGGGCGGAAGTCCGGCTCTGGGCTGACCCGTCCTGCGAAGGTTTGACATGGCTGATGCTTTTTGTTCATGATCGAATATTCAGGAATATGATCATTGGTTCATTAGAGATGAGCTAAAAGCTATTTCTGGAGCTTTGCTTCCTTTTCGGGGTGGGTTAGGCGTAGCGCCGTTTAAACAAGCTTTCTGTTAGACGCTCACAACCCTCTCATCCCCCAAGTGGAGGTTAGTGCTTATAATGCTCAGCATGTGGTGTGGCTATGGGAGTTGGTTTATCACATCACTGGAGTACCGGGTTTTCAATGCCGGCACACTGTATCATATCACCGAGATACACACAAGACGGCTCCGGAATGAAGATCGCCAAGACTCTTACCGAGACCCACAGCGTGAGATCTATAGTCGAGCTGGGCTGTCAAATCTGCCCTTGTTTCTCGTCTTTTGATGATGAAAAATGTCAATACGACAGGAATAGCAGGATGCGGGCCTGAAATCGCCGACAAAAAAAACAGCCCAGCACATACACAGCTCCACCAGTGGGATGAAGCAAAGAAAGAAATTTGTCAAATAATGAAGTGATCATGGATCCGATTTCGCTAACACATAATGCAGCGCAGCGTAGTGGACCTCAGTCCCTACAGTAGTTTTATGCATCAATAGATGAACATCGTCACCAGGTATAAGAGGGAACATGATTTTTGTTCTTTCGAGTGCACTTATCTTACAACATCTCACAGCTTCATATCTACATCTTTTCTAACATGATGAAGTGGTTTCTAACTAAAAGCTCTGTTGAATATTGAGTCTGCTCCTATGTGCTGTTCATACTGCAGCATTGCCTCATGAGCAGCATGCCGACGAGTCAAAGATCTCCAATACTGAAGGATCATCTGTCGTGGAGGGACGCAGTGGCGGAAATGAGCTGCCTCATGTGCCCAGGAAGGCGTTTTGCCAGCACTACCTGGGCCATCGCAGCAAATTTCATCAGTTGGAGATTGATATCGCGACCGGAGAACTGACAAACCGAGAACATCTTGTCAGGAAGCATTCCTACACCGATGCCGAACAGGGAAGCAAGAGCGAGGCTGCTTGTCTCGCTGACCCTCGAGTGCAGGCCGAGATCAACGCTCTAAATCTCCCAGAGGGGGCTGAAGTCGTGGTCGAGCCATGGACTTATGCCCATGATAGTATGGAAGACATGAGCTCACGCGTTATCATGGTATGATAAGCCCCGGGCTAGAGAGCCGTACTGAGATCTGGGAATACCTAAAAGAATGACTGAGGTCTTCGCAGTGCTACATACACATGCGTTTGTCGTCTCACAAGGACTCCAACCACTTTGCCTATCCTCTGGACATCTGTGCCCAGATGAGCGGCGACTATGTCATTCAAAAGGCTTTTACCCTTCCACTGGGTGAAGGAGATCGAATGGTCGATTGTGGTTCCGGCAAGACCAGGAAGTTTGACCGCCGCAAGATTCACCACACGAGCGAGTACTATCCAGAGCTACAGACCGATAGGCGAACCACCACCAAGCCTTATCAGGTCATCCAGCCAGAAGGTCCTTCGTTCAAGATCGAGGGTAGCCTGATCAACTGGGAGAAGTGGAGAATGCGAGTGGGCTTCAACTACGTGAGTTGCCATTGAGAAGCACGCGCTGGAGTCAATGCCTTGCCGACAACAGGTTTCACACCAAATAGCGCGAGGGACTAACACTTCACGACATCACCTATGACGGTAGAGAGCTTTTCTATCGCTTATCTCTCTCGGAAATGTTTTTCCCGTACGGCGACAGTCGAACACCATACCCACGCAAGGCCGCTTTTGATTTAGGAAACAACGGCGCTGGTGTCAATGCCAGCAACCTGCAGCTGAGATGCGACTGTCTTGGCACTATCAAGTACTTTGACGCATGGCATCACACGCTTTCCGGTGACCCGCTCAAGCTGGCCAACGCCGTCTGCTGCCACGAGCAGGACGACGGTATCCTCTGGAAGCACACCAACTTCCGCACCAACAATGCCGTCGTCACTCGGTCCCGTATTCTGGTGCTCCAAACCATCATCACTGTCAACAACTATGAGTACATCTTCGCCTTCCGCTTCAACCAGGCCGCCGAGATCGCGTACGAGGCTCACGCCACGGGTATACTCAGCACAAAACCCATCGACATTGGAGGCTCGGTCCCCTACGGCACCGTCGTCGCCCCCGGCGTGCTGGCGCCGTATCACCAGCACCTTTTCAGCTTGCGCATCGACCCGGCGGTCGACGGGCAGAAGAACTCGCTCCTGGTCGAGGAGTCGCCCGCCATGCCGTTCAACCACCCAGACGAGATCAATCCCGCCGGCGTCGGCTACGTGACGACCAAGTCCATCGTGGAGAACGAGGCCGGCCTGGACACGGACGTGGCCAAGGCCCGCGTGTTCAAGATCATCAACGGAGATCGATGAACCCCATCACCACCGGTCCCGTCGGGTACGAGCTGGTGCCGCACCACTCGCAGATGGTCCTCGCGGACCCGCGATCGCTGCACGCGACGCGCTCCGAGTTCGGCGCGCACGCCGTCTGGGTTACGCGGTACCACGACAGGGAGCTATACGCGACGGGCATGCACACGATGCAGTCGCCGAGGGGCGTGGACGGGCTCCAGTCGCTCATCAAGAGCCGGAGCGAGGGCGTCCGCGACGAGGAAACTGTGATCTGGCACACGTTTGGCACGACGCACAACCCCCGCGTCGAGGAGTGGCCCGTCAACTTCTTCACGCGGAACCCGGCCATCGATGTTGCGAGTAGCAACCGATCGGCCAACAAGAGCGTCTTGGTGGAGGATGCGCAGGGTTCGTCGTGCTGCAACGGCGCTGCGGGCGAGCATTGAGGTATTGTTTCTAGTGCTACAAGGAGAGCCTCGGTCTTGCGTAGAGTAGGACTGTGTTTAGAGCACATGTCGTTTCCACGCGCATAGAATGGTTTTCAGACGGTCTTGTCTGGAGCAGACTACTACGCAATTCAAGAATTTCTTCAACATGTTTTCCAAAAGTAGCATCCCGAACAACTGCGTAGAGTGTTTACACACGTCCAAGATGACACTTGACTTGTTATGGCTTTGCTAGGGATTGTGCACTCCGACCACTTTTCATCGTACTTGGGCAGGAAGCTGCCAGTTGACTGTAATATTCTCACAGCCAGCTCGACGCTGGGTCTAGGCTAGCCAACCAAGTCCTGGGGTACGCAAACTTCATAACTGCTACGCAATGGCCACACGTCAGGTATTTTGATGTGATTGCCTCCGGAAGAGGAGCCGACAGCCCTTGCATAGAGACTCATCGAGTTGACTCAAAGCTCTCATTGCCTCTCTCCACTTGGAAAGCTAAGATTGGGCCGCATCACTCGATCCCTACTGCATTCTACGGACCATCCAACAGCGCCATAAGCGCCCACAGCAGTACTTCGTCCACTTTCAAGAGGACCGATGTAAGAGGGCACCTGAGTGTTCTGTCAATGCCAATAGATTGATCCCGACACAAGATAACCTTGCCATTTGACTGATGATTCCTCTGGACGTGGCCAAGGATCAACCACTCCGGGTTCCGAAATTTGGCAATCAATGGAAAACTGATGCCGAGCACCCCGTCCATCTTTCCATCGGATGTTAATAGTCTCCCATACTCTAGCTGGAGAGCGAATCCGTGAGCTATGGCAGACATACGATTCAAACTCAACAAGGGCGCCGAGATTCCTGCTCTCGGGCTTGGGACATGGCAATCCGCGCCGGGCGAGGTGCAAAAGGCCATCAGCTACGCAACCTCTATCTGATATAGACATATTGACTGCGGTATGTGACCTGCTATAACCCCCCATCAATGACATGCGCGGCTCTCCGCTGACACGTTGAAGCATGGTGCTACGGCAATGAGATTGAGGTCAGGGATGGTATCGCCCAGGCGTTAGCGAGCGGAGTGAAACGAGAGGGCCTGTTTGTCACAACCAAGTTGTGGTGTACTTACCACTCTCGGGTCGAGGAGAATCTCGACGAGAGCCTGAAGAGTCTCGGATTGGACTACGTGGATCGCTACTTGATGCACTGGCCGGTCGCGATGAACCCGAATGGTATGCGATACTCCTCCCTCCCCTGGGTCTTTCTCGTCCGCTTTTCTCATCGATATCACAGGCAACGACCCGCGTTTCCCCAGACTCGCCGACGGGTCCATTGACGTCGTAAGAGGCTGGTCGCACATCCAGACGTGGAAAGCGATGGAGAGTCTGCTAGCCAGCGGCAAAGTGAAAGCAATCGGCGTCTGCAACTACAGCGTCAAGTTCCTGGAAGAGCTTCTCGCTCACGCCAGCGTCACACCCGCCGTGAACCAGATCGAGAACCACCCGTCGCTGCCCCAGCAGGACGTGATTGATTTCTGCAACGCCAACGGTATCCACGTCACGGCGTACAGCCCGCTCGGCAGCATGGGCAGCCCCTTGATGAAGGAGAAGGCAATCGCCGATGTTGCGGAAAGACTCGACGTGAGCCCTGCCAATGTTTTGTTGAGCTACCACAGTATGGTCCCCCATTCCATTTTCTGTGGAGGAAAAAAACGACCGAGCTGACTCGTTTTCTCAAGTCTCACGGGGAAGTTCAGTCCTTGCCAAATTAGTCACCCCGTCACGTATAAAAGCAAATATGGAATTGAAGCGTCTGAGTACCGGCGATATGGAAGGCCTTGATAGATACTCGGCCGAACTCACCAATGCGGGCAAATTGACAAGATATGTCAAGCGCGACTATGGCATTGATCTCGGGTTTCCGGACGAAGCATCAGGGATCTGAAACTGTATTCGAAGTGGCTAAGGATCTCGATTGCGCCACACCGGCCGCTATGATTCTTAAACTCCCTGCGAATACTGATTGGAGACAGTGAATAAGCACTATGTAGTCAACGCCATGGATTAGGAATCAAGTGATACCCATACCGGAAATATAAGAGCCGCTTTCGAACTGATTATAGTATACTCTCAGATCACCTGCCAGCTCAGCACTAAGTTCTGCTAGCGGCCGAAGCTGCGCGGGAAGTCCCATAGCAGAAGCATACAATACTCATCGTCTCGGCGAAAGCTTTGATTCCAAGCTCGGTGAATTCATGATCAGTAAGGCGAGCAAAACAATTGAGCTGACCGGACTGATGCAAGTCAGCCGCGCTCCCACTAATATCCCTTGCGGCCTTCTCATCGCCGAAGCGATGGAAAAACATTTCTTGCATCACCGAACGTCCTCACGCCCTGTCTGATCTCAAGTCGACCCCCTCAACCCATCCTTCCTGGTTGCCTGTATATCACCGAGCGTCACATCCATGCATCGTATGCGCCGAAGACACAGGAACCCCCGCCCGCGAAGCTCGTGCCTCATATGCCATCAGCGCAAGGTCAAATGCGACACCAAGGCTCCCTGCGGCCAGTGCACCAGGCGCGGAGAGGCGTCCGAGTGCGTCTACCAGGAGCAGCGTGGACCTGGCGGCAACCAATGGCGCACGTCTCAAAGACGTTCAGCCGTGTCACCGCCGTCTAGAAGGGACAGTACTGTGGGCTGGGAGAATGGCATCGCCGAGCCACACCCGGGGGATGCCGCTGTTGACAAGGATGACGCGAGGCATCCCGGCAGCAATAATTCGAGCAATGTGTAGACATCGCGCCAGAGGATTGGGTCCCGGTCTCAACCCTGGCGACCTTCGCCTCTAGAGGCGCGTGAGCCATCCAGCCACTTGTCGTCCAGTACTTCGGACAGAGCCTCTCGTTCCGAGTCCGGCCTACCAACGCATAACTGGGGACAGGACGATCCCATACGCGGTCGAAGCCACTTCTCCTGGGCTGTGCAACAAGTAAGACAGTCAACCCATTTCCATACGGCTACCTAGGTAGTACTCACGCCTCCCCCCCTCTAGTTCGAACCTTTGCTCGCCTATCTAGGTGATGACAACATATCAAAGGGACGCCGCAAAGACAGGATCCCACTCCTCGAATCGACGTACGAGAAATGGAGACAAGAGAAGCTCCAGGCGCGCAACACGATACTCACAGCGTCGTTCTCCGATGAACTCCCTCCCGCCGCCACTGTCTACCCTCTGGTCAGGCGTTACTTTGAAACTCTTCATACCATTCTTCCTGTTCTGGATCAGACCACCTTCACAGCCGAACTGGATCGTCTTCTCATCGACCCGTCCAGTGCACCGATATATCTCTTGGTGCAAGTCCTGCTCATCCTCGCACTTGCAAACGGGACTTATCCTCTCGATGCAGCGCCAATCCCTCAGTCATCGGTCCAAGTGTGGTGCGACCTCGCCTCGTCGGTCCCCACGACTGCTCTCGAGCTGGGCGAGTGCAGCATCGACATACTGCGCGTCGCTGCTCTGCTCAACACGGCCAAGCAGACGCTCAAGTTCAACGACACGGCGGATTACGTCTACTCTGGGGCTGGTGCGCGGCTGGCCATGATAATGGGCCTCAATCGCACTAGTGAGGTCGATGCGCAAACGAGGCATTTATGGGACACGGTGCGGGAGCTCGATCTCCACGCTTGCTTGGCCTGCGGCGCTGCGCCAACGGTACCGCCGGGGACTGATTTGATATATTTTACTCGAAATCCGAGCTCGGCAAGGCAACATTACGCCAGGAGCGAAAGCCTCAATGGCGGTAACGACGATAATCCATCATCAGAGAATCCACTCGAGATCCTGAGGCAGTCGCTGGGCATCAGGACCAAGATTGTCGCGCTTGTGAATAACGAGGAGCGCCTCCGATTCGAAGACGCCATGCACCTCAGCCGCGAGCTGGCGCGATACATGAGCGCCAGCGACACGACCAAGGTCTCCGGGGGTCAAAGGAGCTTTGCCGACAAATACGTGTAATACATTTACCACAAATACCTGGTAGCTCTTCATCGACCCTTTGCAACCTTTCACGAGCCTGCTTTCTACCTCTCGCGGGATATCTCGAGGCACCGCGCACAGCGCCATTTGCAGAATGTATGTGCAAGCTATCATGATGGTAGCAGTGCAGATACCTTTGGGGCTATGCTCGTCGGCAACGGGACCATGTTTCGCGTTGAGTTCATCCAGTCGGCGCTGTGGTTGTCCTTTGAATTGTATCGGAGCGAGAGTTATGACACTTGCATGTCCATTTCCGGGTCGTCTTCCGGCTGGAAGGATCCAGTCAGCATGGAGGGGTGAGCTCGCCGGACTCGGCTATCTCATACCGTCTCTTGTCTTGCAACATACAGCTTCCCACAAGGCTGGGCCTGTCGGATCCGACGATTATAACACGGCAATGATCAGAGCAGGCAAAAACATGAGAGATCAGTTCGTGAATAAGTTTCGAGTGACCGCAACGGGGTGACAAGAGGGCACTTAGTAAGGCTGGTATCCAACTTGGCTTATAGAACTGGATGGAAAGTGTGATTGAAGCTGAATATTGTTTAGGTGCAGAAGTTGTCCCTCGATATTCATATTTGCATCAAATATGGGTAGATGCAAAGAATCTTCGGGTAGCATTGCAAAGGTGTCGTCGGCAAGACTGACACCTGGCAATAAGGGATATGCAAAGGGGTCCTCGATGGGGAAGTCCATCAGGCTCGAAGGTATCTCGTACTGAGAGGGGCCGGATACGTAAGCATGCGATCCCGTAACGACGCTATCCCTTGCAAGTGAGATGTCGGCCCCGGGCTGTCCTTCAACCTGAGTTGAGCGTGTGGCCGGTGACCACGCCTGCTGGGGGCTGGTCGAGCTCAGTACTGCCTGTAAAAAGGGGTTCGAGGCATTCGTCTTGAGATGAGGCTGTGTGGAGGTCGGCGCAGAAGCTGGAACTGTCCCTTGGTCCTTTGACTTGAAGCGGTCGGGGAGGTGGTTGAATAGTGACTGTAAAACGTCAGCTGACGCTAATCCAAGGCTCATCAGGCATGGTTTGCCTACATTAAGAGCTGTATTCACTCTGTCAGCAGCAAGACTTCTCTGAGTGAAGCCCGAGATGCATTCCTTGCCCAATTTGGCATCAGCGAAAAGGTCGAGGACGCCTGGCTGATCTGGATTGTTCAAGACGTATAATAACAGGCTAAGGACTGCAAAAAATTGAGTGTATGTGATGAACCAGTATGGCCCTATCAATACAGCCTGTTTGCGAATTTCTAAGCCAATGTGAACAATATTCCGACACACGTTGATGCCGGCCGTTGCTAGTGCAAAGTAGCGATCATCTACCGTCTTCACCGTGGACGTCTGCTGAGAATAGTATTGGAGAAAGGGTCTGTATAGCATCATTTGTACGTGGGCATATGCAAATCGCAGAAGGACTTTGATTCTGTAGTGTTTCAAATATTAGCACAGGACTTGCAGTGACGGGTGTGTTGGCATCGTTTGTCTATTGTAGTCATCAAACCTGGTGGGTGCAGTGAAAGAGTGGATGGCGTACCTGGCAATTTCCAAGTCTTCTTCTGGCCCCGGCCGCCATACAGAAGAAAGGCTTTCATGCCAACTGTGAAGATCTTCCTCCATCTCTCTAATCTTAGCGACACTAATCATGTAAGTCATGTCCGTTGATTCCCTATCGGCCATGGTTGGCGGGTAGAGGTGATCGACGACCTTGGCCAGTATTTGCATCAGTCTAGCATGGGCGTTGAACGCCTCAAGGAATGAAGCCCTGTCGTGCGATGGTTTGTGAATGGCCCTTTCGGTAATATACTCATCGTCAACTTCCGTAGGCCATGCTTGGTCAATGTCCTTATCCTGAAGTGGTAGCGGCAGCCCGAGAGTAGTGGAAAGGTAGATGTCCATCTGGCGAAGCGTATGAAAGACTCGCCTCCTTGTCTCATCAATTATGGGAGATTTGGAGGTGTGCGGAAGGTGACGGTGAAGCCCCATGCGCAAAGCCGAGCGGAGGGCAATGCCGACGAAAGTGTGGCAGCCATTAAGATTGCTGGTAGCCTGAAGGAACTGAATGATGAACGCTAAAGCTTGTAAAGTAGTTATGTCGCAGCATTCCGTGATATCGCCGAGATAATGCCTTGCGGATATGTAGTAATTATGCCTGATGGATATCAATCGATCAGCAATGTTGGGGACAATGGTTTCAGGGTGCAAGGTAGAGATGGAGGACATACCCTCTTTGAATGGCGACATCATAGTGATCGGGATTCGTGGGGTCATTCTCATCGACATCATACATGGAGCCAAGAGCCATGACAGAAAATAGAAGTCCAACAAATCTCCGCTGCTCGAGCGTGAATTTCTGTGGCCTTTCCTGATATAGCTTGTCAAATGATCCCCAGAAGGACGGGGCGTGAACGACTCTCAAAATGCAAGAGGCACGACTGAAAGAGTAGTCGCAGAGATCTTGCGCCAGCTGGCGTACAGGCAATTCCAAGAAGTCAGGCTTCACTGGCCACGATAGAGTCTCCGACTGTGCGGCAGACTTGGACGTTTCGGCAAGGACGGATGATTGCAGCGGAGGTAGAAAGGGCAGTCTGGAGTCGTAGCGAAGGCTTGGGAACTGCTGCGCAATCTGGCTCAGGAATGCGGCTCCAGACGAAAGGCCGTGAAAGTCGTACTCTCCAGTCTCGGTCAGATCCAGCTGGTTTACCCTATCAATCAAGGTGATAAACCTCCCAGGTTCTCCAGTAGGCTCAACAGGGGCGGCAGGAGGAGGAGCATCCTTTCGCGGAGGAGTTGGACGCAACATGGGCCGAGACCTCAGGGTCTGCGCTGAAGCGGCCACGGCGTTGGCATCGCCCAGATCAACATGAGGCAAGATCCGACGGAGAAGTGACTCGGCTGCTTGTAGCCTCTTCTGCAGGGCATCCGTATCAATGGGTCCGGGCTCGGCGTCCTTGGACTCGAGGCCCTCCTCCTGCCGACTCAACCTGGCGTAGGTGCAGTCTAGCGACTCGTGGGTTAGCTGATAAATTCGGGCGGGCCCCATCAGTCGGGCACATGGACCTCGTTCTCACCGGAGTTGAAGTCTGCGCAGCTCGAACACGGACGCTTCCCGTCGCATTTGATCTTCTTCCGTCGACAGTCGTCACACGCTTTGGTGATTCTCCGACGTTTGCGCGCCGCTTGTCTTGGAGGCTCATTCTGGTGATCGGAAATCGCTTCCGCAGAGGCACCGCCCAGCCTTGGATGTGCCGCAGCGTCCATCTTCGACCCGGCAGTTTGTGGCCGCGACTTGGACGGCAATGTGCTAGGCAGAAACACCGTCAACAATATGCGAGAGGGTCATACTTGAAGACCTCCTCGCTTCTGCTTTGAGATGCACTCCACAGCGTAGGTATAGGTATTGAAAAGTTCAGGTTTGTGCACACCATGGCTGATCAGCGCCGCGGCTGGGCGGGCAAGGGCGTTAGCGGACGGATCCAGTGAGCTAAGTCTCTTTTAGTGCCCAGTGGCCCGGCATCGCCAGCCGCTCGGGATCATTCAGGCGTCGGGGCACCTGGAGCCACCCCTGCAAGTTCAAATGTTGTTGGTGAGGCTCCTGGATGGCGAAAAGCGTCAGCACCATCACGTGCATAACCATGGCTGCGGCGCAGGCTCGCTTCCAAGGTTGTTCAGTAACGAAGCGATTGATTGAATGCCACTTGGCGCTTCGTACATTTGATTCTCCTCGTTCCGACGCTACGGACCCATAGTAAATTGACCTGAAGGCACGAAAAGTCATGGAAGACTGCTTTTCACGACAATCCAGCAGGGCGTAGAAAACGAGGTAGGAAGGAGATCAGGCCTTGTTTGGTTAAATTGCGCTGAGCTACCTACGCGACAACTCCAACTTCGCTAGATACAGGTAAGACCCCTCCTCCTTCCCTCTACAGACAGCTAGATCCAGGGAATCCGACCCGAGCTCAAATGTGCTTCACCCAGCCCACCTCGACGAGATTGTCGGGGTCGATGTTGAGATCCGCCAGCTTGGCTCTGGTGTTCTCGCGGAGCCACAAGAAGACCTCCAAGAAAATGTGTCGGAATGTCCGCCGAACAAGGCTGCTCTTGCTGTGCTGCGGGCGCATCATTTGCTTCCCCAGCACGTAGATCAGCTCAGACTGCCCGGCGCAGCTCAGCCGGCTCAGCTCCTGCTTTATGAACTCGGACTGGTCTGCCTGGTCTGCCTGGCCTGTCGACTGCGGCTCACCCATACGGCTGACAAAGTCATTCAGTTGGTCCACAATGACTTGGCGCAGATCTGTGGTGAGCACCTCATCCGTGTAGCCGTGGCGAAGCGTGATGCGGTAGCAGGATGCGAGTTGATGGACCCGGGTGATGACGAACCGCTCACCCAGAGGCACCGTGGGAACGGTCAGGGTCCTCAGGTGGAAGAACACCACGACCTCGGGCCGCGAGTGGAACTTGCGGACGAATTGAGTGAACACCTTGGGAACCACATCGCCGCCGGCGCCGACCTTGTCGAAGAATATGCCGAGGCCGGGCGCCGTCGACACCACGCCGCCGCCGAACTCCCCTGCCAACGATGTCACTGGAGCTCCCAGGGCAATATTCTGGGGAGACTTGAACAGCTGTAGGACTGTCAGGTTTTCTTTGCCCTCGGCAGCCCACTGGCGCTCTTTGCCCCATCGCCAGAGGACGAATACCGAACCCAAGATGACTGCCAACACCAGACTAAACCATGCACCATCGGGCACCTTGAGCAGTACTGAAGAAATGTAGGCGCCGTCGAGGACGCCAAACACAAGGAAAAGAAATATGACAACTGGAGATGGAATTCTCCAAACAATAATGGCAACAAAGGACACCATGCAGGTGGTTATGAAAGTAGTGATGATCACACAAACGCCATACGCGTTTCCCAGGCTGGTGGTCTGGCACGAAATAAGCTGGGAGAATGGCAGTGAAGGGAAGGACGACTTACGTTGTTGTAGACGGCCGTGACTATGACGGTTCCAATCATGAGCAGCCAATTGGCTATCGGCATGTACACCTGCTCGTGGAACTTTCGGCTCGTGTGCACCGTCTTGATGTGAGGAAAGTAGCTCAGCCTCATGATCTGCGAGAGCAGCTGGAACGAACTCGTGATCATGGCTTGGCTGGCGACAATGGCCGCCAACACGGCAATCACAATGGAGAAGTAGAAGCTGCCTGGTGGAACCGTGTAAAAGAATGGGTTGGTGAATGCAGTCTCAGTCGTGTCCGTCGAGATGTAGGCGGCCTGTCCGGCGTAGGTCATGAGAAGGCATGGGTACGCGAGGCAGAACCACGAAAGCTTGATCGCCCGTGCTCCAAAGGCGCCTATATCAGCAAAGAGGGCCTCGACACCAGTGAAGGCCAGAAGTAGACCCCCTAGAGACTTCCAACCATCTTCCCCGTTCCGGATCAGATATTGAAAGGCAAAGTACGGGCTGAAAGCCTTGAGAACGGTATAGTCGTGGAGTACCAAGTTGTAGATGCCGCTGCACAGGTTGAACAGAAGCCAGATGATGACAATGGGAGCGAACGCTGTGCCGACCTTTGAGGTGCCAAAGGGCTGCACCAAGAAGAGACAAACAAGGATGGCGCACGACACTCCTACGATGGTGCTTGTGCCTAGATCTGGGTTGACGACCTTGATGCCTTGGATAGCGCCCAGCACTGACTGGGCAGGCGTCAGCATGCCATCGGCCATGACCATGGACACTCCAAGGACTCCAAAGAGCTTGAGGACCGCCTTGGAGACGCCACTGTTTTCTATAAAGGAACGGAAGTTCCTGCTGTCTGACCGAAGCTCGTTCGTTTTGTGACGAGATAGATGGACCATGCTGGACTTGTTGGGATCGCGGGGGACAATATTGGCGTAGCGGGCCAATAGGGAATAGAGAGCGAATGTTCCGCCCTGGCCGTCGTCGTCGGCGGCGAGGACGATGAGGCAGTATTTGACGGTAACGATAAGGGTCAGGGACCAGATGATGATGGATAAAGCGCCGACTAGATCATCCCATGATGGCTGTGACGAGAACGTCGAGCTGTAGACGTACAGCGGGCTGGTACCGATATCACCGTAGATGACTCCCGTACTCTGCCAGGCAAGCCATAGCAGCACAAACCCTCGGTGATCCTAGACAACAAGTATAAGCGATTGGGAATGCATGCGATGGGCAGAGGTTTGTAAACTCGTACCTGTTTGTGAGCTCGATTTAGATCTTCCTCTGCGATGCGATGCGCCTTCTCCTCGTTTTCCGAGTCCCATGAACCTGCCTCCAGACTCTGGACATGGACATTTTTCTTGTCGGAAGCCATGTAGAAGCTTTGTGTACAAGTTGCGGAGTCAAAATGATTAGCCGTATGCCCACGGCGAGGTCGCTTGTCTGGTCAGGTTGCGGTTGAATACAAGAGGATAGGTAGACGGGCAATGAGCGCTTTATGTGGTTGCGTAGTGGGCAGAGTCGAGTCTCAGCCGCGACTTCACGTGAGTGACAAGCATAGGTAGGGACGACTTATCGGCGTATGGACGAATTCGTAAGTGATCCTGGCTGAAAGAACCCCATCACACCCACTCTTTCACAATGGCGTCGCCAGCTACAAGTCTCATAGAAGTCATTTCGCACTGTTATCTTGGTGTGGCCCGGCACCACTATTGCAGTATTACTCCTTGAGGCCATATCAACCTTCGAGGGGGTCCGAGAAGTAGAGATAGAGACATTAGCGAGAATCCTTCGGAGGACGCGTCTTGAGACTGATGGGATGGGAGCATATAATTGCAGGGTCCAGAACTGGGCTGATCTAGTAAAGCGGATGTAGTATAGCCTCGGTGTGACACGTTGGCCCGTGGTGCTCCAGACCCCCGCAGTCTCCCTCTCGGATGCCAGAGACGTATACATGTTGTTACCTCCACAACCAAGTATGGTATTTGTCTCATTCCAAGGTGCATGCTCCGAGGTATTTACGCGTGCAGATTACCAGGACTCTGATTGGATTGTTCCCCTAAAAAGATTCGAGGAAGACGAGCTAGCCAACTACTGTTTCAGCTGAACTTCTCACCAATAGATTCATGCGTACTGCACATTGGGACGCCGGGGACAATCAATACCCCCACGCTGCTATGTCTTTGCTGCTAGACACGGCTTCTATCCGGAGACGACGTGGGAACAACACAATTAAACACGCCTTCATACGACAGCAAAGGACGCCAAAGACAGATTTCATCTTTGAACAAGATTCCCAGCCAGATGACACCAAGAAAATATCTCATCCAGGCATAATAGTCACCATTCCAAGTCAACGAGAGCCTGATCTGACATTGGTCCATCAATCAATCACTTCCTTCATGGTCATGCCTTGATGATACCAAAAGACGAGGATTGTTAATGAGTTCTTCTGGTTTTAACTCATTCTCGCTGCTCCTCTGACACAGGTTAATCAAAACACGCTGTATTGCGATCACCTTGGCGACAGCAATAACATTTGTCGTGATTCTTCCCATAGTCAAATAGAACTACAGGATTCGTCGTCAATTTACATACTAACAATACATACCAACTGTGGGTGAAGTCCGGACTACATCTGCCAACTCGTACTTTGAAGGCATACGACACCGGAGCCAATAGTCACAAGATTCCGAGAGGTATTACGATTTGCTCGTCGGCCACAGGTGAGCATGCAAATCCGAGTTGTAGTTTCCGGGCATGGCAGAAGTACGAACCAACGGATTTTTTTATATTATATATACTATCAGTCGGACGTGATAAAGACGACGTGATTGGATTTGGGCACAAATACGCACAGATGCAATGAAAGCGGCATCTCTTGCGTGCGCACAGTGCGAGCAAGTATGTGCACAAGCAAGACCTCCCGGATTTCCCTAGGAATAAGTTTATTTGTGCCCTTGGTATTCCTGTCCGTACGGAATACCCAGATGCTTGGCGCTGCAGATCTACACCTAGAGAGAATGACCCGTCGTGACGACCCGAGAAACACCAATCATAGATCGCAGAGCCGGAAGTTCGGGCTTAAGACTCGATTCCGTGCCCCCGCAGAGCCGGACAAAGCCAATCAGAGACGCTAGAGACGGCAGCTCGGAGATGACCAAGTCTCACCGCGCTACCGCCGACTAGATGTACAATCGACCAAGTAGGTAATATTTGTTTGACCGAATTTGGGCACACGGTGACGCCCCGCCAGCACTTGGCACTATTCAACGCCATGCAGTATACTGAAGAGGTCACAAGGCAACCAGTCAGGCCGCAATGCTTCCCCGCCAGCTGCTATGTTGTCCGATCTGGGGTCGACTATGAGCTGAGGGTTCAACCGTAGACACATGTCATGCAGAATAGTTTCGATACCTGCCATCGTCACGACGATAGAAGCGTTCCCCTACAACCGAGCGGTTTGCCATCTGGGCGTATTCCCATGACATCTATTGGTGAGCATTCGATTGTCCGCTGACGGGCTACGGTTCAAAGATGCTTACCTGTTAGAACTACCATCAGATAGGGTATCGAGATATTCGCCAACTACACGTTTTACTCAAAATGCGAAACTGCCCGGTGGTCACAGACACTCCTTAGGGGACCAGCCTCCCCCAGGAAACCCCAGCCCGTGGAGGAGAGCATTTGTCAAAAAGTGCAAAAAAGTACAGAATGGGTTGTCGCTATCCATACTCAAGATTCACCCTCCAGCTGGGCCAGGGCCGAGTGTCAGCATAAAGACTCTAAGCGATACTGAAGGGACGTCCGCCAGGCTCGAGGAGAAATACGGCAAGAGATGGAAAACAGTTGGTCGGGGAGCATACGGAACCGTCAGCATATTTCGCAAATCAGATACCACCAGTCAGAATGAGGCATTGTTTGCCGTCAAGGAGTTCCACCGGCGGCCTCGCCAGCATGTCACTGCGTATCGCGATCAGATCTTGGGTGAGATATCCCTCGTGGGCGGCATTCATCACGCAAACATTGTGCGCATCCTCGACCTATTCGAAATTGGGCAGGACACGTTCCTCGAGGTCATGGAGTACTGTTCCGGCGGCGATGTGTTTACCCTGGTACAAGCGGCCGGACCTTTGGCGGCCGCAGAGGCGGACTGCTTTCTGAAGCAGCTGGTGCGCGGCGTCAAGTACCTCCACGAGATTGACGTCGCCCACTGCGACCTCAAACCCGAGAACCTCCTATTGACACCCCAGGGCGTTCTCAAGATCACCGATTTTGGCTTCTGCCACGACTTGGTTCCGCCGGACGGCGACGGGGTCAAGCTGCTCTCTGGGATGCGCGGATCTCTCCCATACATTGCGCCCGAGGAGCACACCGACAAGGAGTTTGATGCTCGCGCCGCAGACGTTTGGGCCTGTGGTGTGATCTACATGTTTATGCGGTCGGCCCACTACCTGTGGCGCTCTGCCCAGGCCGACGACGAGGACTATCTCACGTACGTCAAAGATCGCCGCGTAGAAAAGGGGTACGCGCCGATAGAACAATTGGATCATGTAAGAATGGGATTCCTCTGGATGGTCTTCTCAGCTAATATGGAAACAGCCTCAAACCCAGAATGTCGTATACTCTATGCTAGATCCGGTACCCTCTCGGAGGCTTTCAGCCTCGCAATTTCTCAGATCGGAATGGGGCTACGCGATTCAGGTTTGCAAGAGTTCAGACGATGAATAAGAAAGTCTTTCGGCATTTTTGGATAAGGAAAATAGCTAAACATGCATCCATCGGTGACATAAACAGAAGATCACACATGGGCAAGCAAAAGGAACGAAGATCTCACTCCATGATGGGTAAATCGTTCGGTTGTATACTGCAGAAATTGGTGAATTGGTGAAGCGTCACTGCTCCTCAGTTTGTCTGACTGGGTAGTTCAATTCAATTGAGATGATAGTTGACGTTGGTTCGCCATCAGGTAATTAAAGGCTGTCACCGTAACTTTATCACTTTTATCGGCGACCTATAGTGGGCTACAATCTGAATTACTGGCCATACTAGACGAGGACGAACCTCCACTTGACGAATTCTGATGAAAATCAATTTGTGAGAGTCCTGGTCGGCTCTAATCGGACAGGGAAAAAAAACATTTTATTCAACCCAGCAATTTCCGAATGGGGCTACAAATATGATGAACAGAAAACAGTATGTGCATGATGAGAGGGCCCCTCTCCCCTGCCTTCACAAAAAGATTGGGTAAAGACGGAATAAAGGACCATACCTGTATGCAATGAAACCCAGGAGCTGCATCATAACATTCCGCACGGCTTCTGCACAGTACACTGGGGTGATTATCAGGGCCTAGGCATCGGCAAATGGCATCCTTTTACATAATGCAATTCACGTAGATGCCCACTCTTACTGCTATACAATGTCGCTTGAAGCTTCCAGGCTTCGTCACTAGGTACATGAGAAAACCTACCCCTACTTACCTGCGGTGTACGATAACAGTTTTGCCTATACAATCGGGGTACAATATAAGTGCACTCCCATGACAAGTAGTTTGCATCCTGGCACCAGAACGTCTTACAGATAAAAGCCACCTGTCGATTTGACTTTCAGACTGATTCGCATCTGATACCATCAATCTTATCTTCTCCACTCAAGTTCTGACGTTGAGCCCTATCTATCAATTCGTCACGATGAAGCCACCTATCGAGTCCAACTTCATAACCTTGCATTGTCATTTCCCCCAAAAATCCAAAATCAATTGACGTCAAGCTGCTGCTGACTCACAACTAGACACTTGGATTCTATTCATGGGATTACTGTCCTTGGCTGTGATCTACCCGTACGGGAACATATCGGCTGTGGACTCGTACTTGTGCGTGTGAAGCAGATTCCTTCGCTTCCGTCATGTGACTGACTGTCTCCAAGCTTTGGAGCAAGCGCGTCCACCGAATCGGGCCTGAATACGTAAGAAATATCTGGTAACTCCGTATGATATTGGACTGCTGACTCTCAATCAGTGTTGACATCAAGGATCTCAAGACCTATCAGCAGCTTTGTTTGTACTTTATTCCCATCTTGACCAATTTGGGTTTCGTCAACATCGTAGTCGTGATCGCTCGGCTGTGGCGATTTGAAAAGTCCATCAAAAGAAACGGTGAGTCTTTTATGCTCGACTTACATGCTCGTAACCATTATGTTTAATTTCTTCTTAGCGCTTCTGGCCCAAACGGAGAGACTGTCCCACTTGCAACGTGATGTCGAATCAACACCCATCGAACCGATAACTAGAGACTCGGATGTATCCAGAGATCCTCGTATTGCAGATTCAGAGGAGCCTGCCCAGTTTGGAGAACGTCATGCGGCGAGGATCAAGTTTGCTGCAGATCTAGCTACACCAACCAGCGACAGCAAGGCCCTACACATTCCATCTCCGCGCGAGAGGGACAATGGTACGCTAATCATCCACACCTTGGCTGCCTCAATCTTGACACAATTCAGGGCATCCCGTGGTCGAATGCGATTTGCCTGGTGGTGAGGATGACGCAGCTCAACTTCACCCCGAAACTTCACGCGGGGCATCTGGGCTCTGGCGCCGGTCCACAGACGCAGGTCATCGTCTGTCGAACGCAAGATCCTTCGAGCGCGCCGTGGCGACCATGTTCGTCCTGGGACCGGATCGTAGCCGCGACAGAACCATGTCGACTGCGGGAACCGGGTCCACGCCTACCGTCGTGAGGCGGCTCCCTCGGCTCTCCCACCAGGCCACCGTTGGCCGAAACTCCAGTTTCGGCAACCTTAGCCTCCACGATCGAAAGCTGCTCGGCGGCATCGAGTACCGCAGTCTTCAGCTGCTATTGAAGATTGTTACTAGTGAATATGGACACGATCTATCATATTCGAGTTCTCGCTAATGGGCCCATGTAGTCTATTTTTTCGGGATTCACCTCTTTGGCGTCATTTGCCTCGTCCCGTGGATACACAGAGCTGATCCCAAGTACACTGAATACCTGGCTTCAGTTGGACAGGACAAAACATGGTGGTCAGTCGCGGCTTATGCTCAGGATATTCCGCCTTGCTTCATGAATGGTTCTTAGTTGACCTTCCAATACAGGGCATTCTACTCGGCGCAGACTATGGTGGACAACCTAGGTTTCACCCTCACACCAGACTCCATGATCAGCTTTCGCGACGCGACCTGGCCCCTGCTGGTATTGACGTTTCTGGCATTCGCAGGAGAAACGCTGTATCCGGTATTCCTCAGACTGGCGATCTGGACGACGTGGAAGTTGACTCGGCGCAAGTCCGCCATGCACGAGCCTCTCCGCTTCCTCCTGGACCACCCTCGCCGATGCTACACCCTGCTCTTCCCCAGCAAGCCGACCTGGATCCTGTTCGGCATCATAGCGGCGCTCAACTTTGTCGACGTGCTCCTGATCATCGTGCTGGACCTGAACAACCCGGCCGTGAACGACCTGCCCCTCGGCCCCCGCGTCCTCTCGGCCGTCTTCCAGGCGGCCTCGGCCCGGCACACGGGGACGTCGACGCTGAGCCTGGCCAAGGTGAACCCGGCCGTGCAGTTCAGCCTGGTCGTCATGATGTACATCTCCATCTTCCCCATCTGCATCAGCATCCGCGCCTCCAACACGTACGAGGAGCGGTCCCTCGGCGTCTACGGCTCCGAGCAGGCGCTCGACGAGGTTCGTGGCCGGTCGTACATCATGACCCACATCAAGAACCAGCTTAGTTTTGATCTGTGGTATATATTTCTGGGGACTTTCTGTATCTGCATATCGGAGTCTACTCGTATCGCAGACGACAGCCAGCCCGTGAGTCGAGGGCCATTCTAGACCTCGTGAGAGAAGAATATTCTGTTGACCTCGGCTTTCGCCACTAGGAATTCTCGGTCTTCTCGGCACTCTTCGAAGTGGTCTCGGCCTAGTATGTCGGACATTGCTTCTCTTGAAAGCCTCATGCTAACAATTGCGTCCACAGCGGAAACGTGGGCCTGAGTCTAGGGCACCCGTCCGTCAACACGTCCTTGAGCGGCCAGTTCACAACGTTCAGCAAGCTCGTCATCTGTGCCATGATGATTCGTGGCCGTCACCGTGGGCTTCCCTACGCTCTGGATCGCGCGGTCATGTTACCCGGGGGAATTGCAGTCGAGGATGACGCCGAGAATCGATCCAAACCAGATTGAGCCGTAGTTGTGTGCTGTTTAACTGGAGTCATGGCTTTGAGGCCTTTTCCGCTTAGCGTCAGAAGCGCTCCAATTCTGCTCAAATCAGGTACGAAACGGTATAATTCATCCATCCCCGCTCAGTCACAGCTTGTTTTGCCCATTGCGTCTTCACAGAGTGGCTCTGTGGCGGGGATCTGATGTTGCGACAAACCTGACTCACAGATGAACATTGCAACCGCAGCATTCATTTCGTTTCGATGACAGAGTATAGCACCCATCCTATTGTCGATACAGAAATGACATACGACCTTTGCATGAGTATGTGGATATTGGAATCCCGAATCACCATTGCTAATAAATCCTTTCTACCCAGATAGGCATCTCCACATGCACTCATGCTGAATCCTGCGATCGTGAGTCACGTACTAGCGTGGCATAGGCATAGGTAAGCGATATACTTGCATTCAACGCTTTCAATCCGGTTAGCGTTGGCATGCGAAGACCAATAATTCCCATAAACTCCAAATCTGTGACTCAAAGCTGCAGACGCATTTGGAAGCTTACTTCAAACTGTATACCTGCATACCTACAGACCTACATCAGTCATGCCTAAATCCTCTATGAAGCCAAAGTTGTCACCATCTGGTCCCAACGCCTCCAAGAATCATCTGAACGCCAATCAGGCAAAATGCCTTCCCCCTTCAGCCCAATACCCCTCACAGAGGCAGCGCATATAGCCTTGTACTCTCTGCAAGCACCGGACCACCCGGAGATCGAGGTCGCACAAGCGCAACACCGCATCCAGCTCGTCAACCTCTGGCAGATCGCGCCGGGCTCGCGCATCCTGGAACTCGGCTGCGGCCAAGGCAACGCGACCGCCGTGCTCGCGCACGCCGCGGGCCCGGACGGCCGCATCGACGCCGTCGACCCGGGAGCCCTGGACTACGGCGCGCCCTTCACGCTCGCCCAGGCGCAGGAGCACCTGACGCAAAGCGCCGTGGGAGGCCGGATCCGCTGGCACCAGGCCGAGCCGGAAGACCTTCTCCGACAGGCCCCGGCAGAGACCTGGGACGTGGCGGTTCTGTCGCACTGCGTCTGGTATTTCGCCACGCCATCGGTGCTGGCTGGCATCCTCGGGGCGCTGAGGGGCAGGGTCAAGAGGGTGTGCGTGGCCGAGTACGCCATGCACGCCACGGACAGGGCGGCCGTGCCGCATGTGCTCGCCGTGCTGGCACGGGGGATGCTGGAGGCGTTCAGGGCGGAGAGCTCGGAGAATGTGAGGAGTCCCCTGACGCCCAAGGCGATCAAGGACATCGCTGCAGAGGCCGGCTGGGTGATGAGCGGCACAGAGAGCATGGTGGTGCCTGAGGTCGGGCTGTTGGATGGGAAATGGGAGGTAGGGTCGATCAAGAGCAAAGGGTTCTTGAATGAGATAGCCGAGAGTATCACCGACCCGAGAGTCGAGGCGGTGGTGCAGTTGTCGAGAGATGCGGTTGTCACAGCCGTCGAACGGTTGGAAGATCAGCCTGTAAGGACTATGGATGTTTGGGTAGCCCAATTTGAGGAGAAATAGGAAGCCTGTTTCCTCATTTCCTTTCGCAGACTTATAGGTGCCTATGTAGATGAGTGCGGTCGATTGTGCTCCGATCTTGAGAATAAACCTTGTGGCAGTCTGGTCTTTTGATCGCAAGTCTCTGCTGGTAGTAATGTTGGTGAAATTACTACTGCCGCTTACAAGTCATTTATAGCATCCCGACAATCGACAAAAAAGGAAGGAGGTATGATATCTGCCAAAGATGGTGCTGAATATATAATCCAATCTTTTTGATAATGATTAGCCATCGTCAAACCTTGAACAAAATAAGAAGCAGTCATGTGGATTGACATTCAAGTTGATAGAACACGAATCATGAGGAGCGGCGGATATATGATTGTCGACGGCTAGTATCATGAGCCTTGGTGTATTGTCCTATAACAAGATACCCGAGTGGGTAGATATGGATGGTAATCAATGAAGAAACGAACCTATTTGGAGTTACCACGTACCAGTAATATGTCCCTATGGCAAGTTGTTCTATGTAAATGTGTCGCATATTAGTGCAGCATCGGTACAGTATCGCTACTGTCCTGTGAGCAAGAAAAATAACCCCCAGACTAACCCAAACGCGTAACTCGACAGTCCGGCCGAGTATACTAGGTTACCGCCGTCTAGGCTCCACTGCCACGCCGGGCGGTGCCTCTTTGCCGGGTTGGCATTGCTTGGCGGGCTCCGGTTAGACTCCACCGGCGGTCTCGGCGTTCACGCCCCTAGCCTCGCGGTGCGCCCACTAGTGCTACGATATACTCTCTCTACCATACAGGACGTGTCATCGGGAGGCTGATGTCCTGTAAAGAGCCAGGAATGGCTTGCCATCATTCGATGAAGACATTACCGTCATCGTGTCTGGTGGCGAGACTTTGCTTGGGGACTGGGCCCGGACCCAAATATGCGCCCCAATATGACAGCCGTGCCAAGAAAGGGCTGTTGTACCTCGTCATGGTTCGATAGACCTGTCCGCAACTTATAAAGACATGAGATGGCCCGACATTTGGTCGCTCCCATTGTTTTCTTAGAAGGATAAAGTCCATCCTTAACAACTACTCCAATCGTCGACTTGCCCATACCAACAGTCGACACAATGGGGAAGACCACAGACACGTCTGCTCCCCAGCATGTCTCCGGGCAGTCAAACTCGCCCCTGTCGAGGCCTGCTCACGCTCTCGGCTGGCAGGATGTCCTCGGCGAGCTGGGGACCGATCCATTGAACGGTCTTGACGCGACCGAAGCTGAAAGTCGCGAGCAGAAATTCGGTCCCAACGAGCTCGAAGGGGCCGAGGGTATCCAGCCAGTCAAGATCATCATTGCACAAATCGCAAACGCCATGACATTGGTGAGACTTCAACCTTTCTGGCTTCCCACTTTCCGGTCAGGCACATGTGACGACTTGGATATGCTAATCACTTCTCATTGTAGGTGCTCATCCTCGCCATGGCCGTCAGCTTTGGCATCAAATCGTGGATCGAGGGCGGCGTCATTGCCGCCGTCGTCTGCCTGAATGTCGTCGTCGGATTCTTCCAGGAGTACTCTGCCGAGAAGACCATGGACTCGCTACGTTCTCTGAGCTCCCCGACAGCCACAGTGGTGCGCTCTGGCGTGTCTCAGGTCATTCCATCCGGTCGCATTGTCCCTGGTGACCTAGTCGAGATCAAGATGGGAGATACCGTCCCCGCAGATATCAGGTCAGTTGATTCCATAGACGACCCTTCTCCCCATCACTGCGCTTACCATCTCAAGGCTTGTGGACGTCAAGAACTTTGAGACAGATGAGGCCTTGCTTACGGGTGAATCCCTCCCCGTGCGCAAGTCCCAGAACCAAGTCTTCAGCGACGAGACCGGTCCGGGCGACCGCCTCAATGTCGCTTACAGCAGCTCGACCGTCTCAAAAGGCAGAGCCAAGGGTGTTGTCTTCGCCACGGGCCAGTGCACCGAGATTGGCGCCATCGCATCGGCACTGAACGATAAAGACTCCAAGGTCCGGCCGGTCAAGCGCAAGCCAGACGGCCGCGCGGGTCCGCACCGCTACCTCGAGGCGTACACGCTGACCTTGGGAGACGCCGTCGGCCGCTTCCTCGGCGTCAACGTGGGCACTCCCCTGCAGCGCAAGTTGAGCAAGTTGGCCATGCTCCTGTTTGCTATCGCCGTCGTCTGCGCCATTATCGTCCTCGGAGCCAACAAGTTCGACTCCCAGCAGGAAATCATCATCTACGCCGTGGCCACGGGGCTGTCAATGATCCCCGCCAGCCTGGTCGTCGTCCTCACCATCACCATGGCCGCGGGAACCAAGCGCATGGTGCAGCGCAACGTCGTGGTCCGCAATCTGAAGTCGCTCGAAGCGCTCGGCGCCGTGACGGATATCTGCAGCGACAAGACCGGCACGCTGACCCAGGGCAAAATGGTGGCGCGCGCTGCTTGGATCCCCGGCAGGGGCACGTACACTGTAGAGGCGTCTGATGAGCCGTTCAACCCGACGCTTGGCGGTATAATCTTTGACTCACGCAGTCCGTCCGACATCAATCTAAAAGAATTCAAAAAGGGCGCGTCCGGCGGGGTCAAGGTTGAGGCCGAGCAGCTTCTCGAAGACAGCACCGTCACCCTCCAGGACTTTCTATCGGTGGCCTCACTTGCCAACCTCGCAACTGTCCACGAAAGTCAGGGCTCGTGGCATGCCCGAGGAGACCCGACCGAGATCGCCATCCAGGTCTTCGCGGGCCGCTTCGCCCGCAACAGGTTGAACCTGGTAGGCGACGGTATGGAGTGGTCCGAGGTTGCTGAGCTGCCATTCGACAGCGATGTCAAGCGCATGAGTGTTGTCATGAACAACTCGAGCACCGAAGAGACCTGGGGCTTTACCAAGGGCGCTGTCGAGCGTGTCATTGAGGCATGTGTTCGATACCGGTACCGCGACGTCGACGACGACTCGGCGTACCGTGAGATGACCGATTCCTACCGCCAAGAGATACTGCGTAACATGGAGTCCCTCGCCAGTATGGGCCTTCGTGTTCTTGCGCTTGCGAGTCGCCGAATTGAGTCCGACGCTCAGGTAGGGGCAGACGTGGACCGGGCACTTGTCGAAAAGGTCCTTACCTTTCGTGGTCTCATTGGACTGTACGACCCGCCTCGTGCTGAATCAGCATCTGCAGTGAGAAGCTGCCACGAAGCGGGGATCAGCGTCCACATGTTGACGGGAGACCACCAAGAGACTGCCAAGGCCATCGCAATGGAAGTCGGCATTTTGCCGTCGCACATGGAGCTGGTCAGTGCTGATATCGCGGCGTCCATGGTCATGACGGCGACTCAATTTGATGCCTTGTCCAACGACGAGATTGATGTCCTCCCTGTACTTCCATTGGTTATTGCCCGTTGTGCTCCTAGTACCAAGGTTCGCATGATTGAAGCGCTGCACAGGCGTGACAGATTCTGTGCCATGGTAAGTTCCTTACTTTCTTTTCGAATCTGCAATCTGTTCATTCTTCCTTCCTTTCGTGCCTTCCCATTTAGAAAACAAAATACTAAGAAACGTCTAGACTGGCGACGGCGTCAATGATTCACCCTCCCTTCGTCGCGCCGACGTGGGAATTGCCATGGGCGAGTCGGGCTCTGATGTCGCCAAGGACGCTTCCGATATCGTTCTGATGGACGACAACTTTGTGTCAATTGTTGCCGCCATCGAAGAGGGCCGTAGGATATTCGACAATATTCAAAAATTTGTACTCCACGTCTTGGCGGAGAACATCGCCCAGGCCGGCACACTCCTTGTCGGACTCGCATTCAAAGACGATCGTGGCCTATCGGTATTCCCTCTAGCCCCCGTGGAGATCATCTGGATCATAATGGTGACCAGTGGTATGCCCGATATGGGACTTGGGTTCGAGCGCGCCGTTCCGGGAATCATGCAGAGGCCCCCACAAAGCCTGAGGACGGGCATCTTTACTCTCGAGTTCCTCGTCGACATGGTCGTCTACGGCCTCTGGATCGCCGCCCTCTGCCTCGCCACGTTTTCTCTCGTCGTCTTTGGCTTTGGCGATGGCAACCTCGGCGAGGGCTGCAACGACTCCTACTCAGAGGTTTGCGATACCGTATTCCGCGCACGCGCGACCACTTTTGCCACGCTCACGTGGTTTGCACTATTCCTCGCATGGGAAATGGTCGATATGCGGCGGTCCTTCTTCCGCATGCAGCCTGGCAGCAAGAAATACTTTACTCAGTGGATGCACGACGTGTGGCGCAACAAGTTCTTGTTCTGCGCGATCGTCTTTGGCTTCGTAACGCTATTCCCTGTATTGTACATTCCGGTGCTCAACCACGCCGTCTTCAAGCACGCTGGCATCAGCTGGGAATGGGCCATCGTGTTCATCGCTGCTGGCGTCTTCTTCCTCGGAGTCGAGACTTGGAAGTGGGGCAAGCGTGTTTACTTTCGCCGGACGGCCAGAAAGTCCCAAGGGGCAGGATGGAAGGATATGGATATTGAGCACCGGGCCTTTGGAGAGTATCTAGGTAGTGAGAGTTTCCAGAAGAGTACCCAGGAAAAAGCAGACGCATGACTGTTGATTTAGATTAGAGTTCACTGGAGTTTGGATTGAAGGCAAGGAGACGGGCGCGGGTGTCTGGAGCGCGGATCAGCCGCCAGCAACATCACCAAGACATAATTGTCTGACACCTTGAGTGGCCGCCACATATATTCACGGGTACAAAACTTGTCGAATTGAGTAGCGTCCTTTGTGATACCACCAAAATCGTTTCGCAGCACATTTGTGATGTCAGTGTTCAAATTCCAAAACCAACTCGAAACATCCTTAGACACCTCAAGATGTCCATGAACGACAAGCGTTCCTGCTGATCCTTCTTCACAATCGAATATGTGAATGTCACGAAGCGTTTTCGGTTTTCCTTATCGAAGTCGTCTGTATAATCGCCAGACATGGAACTTTTCAATACTATTCCAAAAGTGCCTCGATCAGTTCGCCGTCTCTATTTTCTAACAACTTAAAAACCAACAGACGAGATACACTTAACCCAAGCGTTTTGAGAAGCTAATAGCCAGAGAAGTCTCAGGCAACTAGGTTAGACCAGTTCTGTGCTTTGTCCCCAACATGGTACAACAATCTGAAGCACATACATATTCCATGTCATTGTGGCGAGAGTGATCCACGATGCACATCTGGATGATCTGGTTGCCTCAATACGCATGGATTACCATAACTCGTGGCGCAATGGCGCAGACCAGATTCCTGCAACCAACAGCCATGAGCCAAGATCTCATAGTCCCCTCTATGCTGTGCCTCCAGATGCATAACGCTTCCAAGTATAAAACACCCCGTCCCTCCGGAGAAACCCTGCTAATTGCTTTTGCTTAAAGCACAAATTATATTTGTACCACAGTTTCTAAAAGTCACAATAGCCACAACAAACGGCAGCAACTGTCACGAGCACGAGAAACGAGCAACTACAAACATCGTGTCCTCATCCTTTTCAATGGACAGTAGCGATGAAAAGCCGTTCACAAAAGAAGCTCCGATCCAGAGACGCACGTCGCGAGAGGAGTATATCGCCCACATACGACCAAAAGTCTTTCTCCAATGCCTTACAACCGTTATTGCCGGCGCCATCACTATAGCCCTTATTGATGTCTTGGTACGGTGGTACGTTGTAGTAGAAATCGATAAGCCTGAGGGACAAGAAGAGTTAAACGAAGATTGAAAGCCTTGTCAAGGCGGCGCAAAGCGCTGATCTCAGCGTTGACCATGCCGTCCGCTGGTGCATGCTGTTACTAGACACCTCTTGCAGGGAGCCAATTGATTCTTCGCACAACCAAGCAGGTTTTGGAGTATCTACTCAGTCAATTGGTGAACATGAGGCTTTAAATGGTGTTTATTTTGGTTATAGGCATTGGAATGGGCCCTAAAGTCTGCCAGCTCGATGTAGCATCGCACGATTCGCACCAGTGCTGCCTGGAACTTCTGCCTGGCTCGCCCCCGGCCCTAAACTTGTTAGCGGATACCCCCCCTGACCTTGAGCGTTCGCCGCCTCAGCGGCGTGCTATAAAGTCCAAATGTCATTTCATCCCTGAGACAAATCAGTTCAGAACATCAACATTTTACTTCAGCAGAATACCTTCTCCAAGCCCACAATGACGACCCTGGAGAGTCTCCCCGATGAGATGCTGATGCACATATTCAGCTACCTCAGAGTACCCGAATCCAGCAGCGGGTATGAACATCGCATCAGCTTCTATCAGCTGGCCTTGTTGCTGCGTGGGCTTTGCCTCGTATCCAAACGCCTGCGGCCGATTGCTCAGCGGATGTTGCACTATTCAATCCCCTCGCTGCGTGAAACTCAGCGCTATCTTCTGTTGCGCACTCTGGTGGAATGCCCGGACCTCGCAAATTCCGTCCGGGCGATTGATCTGGGAGAATCCTTCATCTCTGCTTCTGATATTCAGGACCTCTTTGAGTTGGCTCGCCCCAGGCTCAACATCTCAGACAATCTGGCCGAAAAGATCATCCGAGACGCCGAGGAGGAGGAGGTAGGGTCAGATTACTCTTTTTTCCTCCTCCTCGTGCCCAACATCGAGCGCCTAGATCTGGCGTGCTGGTATGGAATAGACCTTACCATGCACGACTTAATCAAGGAGACACGAGACTCCTCGAACGGGGCGGCTTTGCCCCTGGGCCGTTTGGGTGAGATTCGGCTGCGGCATGAAGACACGGAGGGTTGCACGACTCTCGAGCCGCTTGGGTTGCTCGCGCTGCCAACGTTGCGCACCCTGAGGGGCCACGCCATGGAATGGACCACAGAACTTCAGCCGGAGATGGACCCAGAGGCTGAGGAGACTGATGACGAAAAGCAATACGCGCTCCGTCTCGCCTTGGAGCACATCGATCTCAGTTGGTCCCTCTGCAACGAGGAAAGCCTTGAGAACATGATATCCCGCTGTCCCGACCTCAAGACCCTGCGCATCGAATGGGGCTCGGCCACCGTCGGAGCGGATGACGACCTCAACTTTGATGGTATCGGTCACGTACTGAGAGAGTTCGGCGGCAAGCTCGAAGAGCTGATGCTCGATTGCCGGAGAGCATTCATGTACGAGGACCTGGGCGAGGTGACCTTTGAAATAGGATCGCTCTGCGAGCTGTCTCGCCTTAGAACCTTGGTCTTGCCGCACAATATCTTGGTTGGACAAGGCAGAGACACTGCCGACAGAAAGCCGCTCAAACTCCAAGATGTCCTGCCAACTAGCCTGGAGACCTTGCGTCTCTTTGGAGTGCACCACGATGAGAGGGCACTTGACGATGAGCTCTATGATATGATCACCAGCAAGAAATGGGGCAACCTTCGCAAGGTCATCATGCTAGGCCGGGAGGATCCGTTCCATCACGATCTCGCCGAGCATGGCTGGGTGTCGTGGAAGATGTGGGGCAAGGTGTGCTTGGCGACTGAGGCCGTGTTTCGGTTGATACCAAAAGAAACACATCAGTTCTTTCAATTTCACGGACAGCAGACGCCGAGAAACTGGATCAGGCCAAGGTGGGCCCAAGGTTAGAGCAGGGCGTCCTAAGATACCACGCCTTTACCGTGCAGACATTCTGCCCGCTCGTCAACGCGCTGTGAGTTTGGGTCAGCCAGCGATGAACAGAGGGCGAGGTTGCCGAGCGGACAAGCTTGACGAACCCAGGAAGATCTTGCGAGTTCTTGGAGGATTTCGTTCAGACCTGATTTACTCTTGGAAACGACGAGAAGCCGGACAGTTGAGCGGTGCCGAGTGGATGTCAAATAGAATCTGGTCAGCAATGAACGATTGGACGATATGATGCAGCAGCAGTAGGAGGCAAAAGAGAGAGTCAAAACCTGGAACACCGAGAAGGTCTTGATCAAGTATGACACTACTGTCCATGAACCTCATGCCCGCTTACCTCTACACAAGGACCATTCAGTCTGCAGCGAAGCCATCGAAGCTAGTTGCGACCTGCGCTTTTGTGTCGCTGTTTCCGTGGCGATGAAACACATATAGTGCAATTGTCCTTTCGCGCCAACTTATCTCTCCGCGAGTCAGTCATGCCCACGACCTCCATACGCAGTCCTTGGCCTGAACAAGACCGTGACGACCATGGAGCAATTGCAACAATTGCATTTGAAATTGTATACTGCAGTTCGTTCTCTTGAGCCAGATAGTTGAAAAACACAGTCAGTCATTAGTCACTCGAAATTCCATCAGACGGTGCGCCTTACTCTCATTCCGGTAGTCGTCTCGGCACAGTTCCGACGCCGTAATTGGCAGAGTACAAATCAACTGGGGCAGCTGAAAGGTTCTGGCATCAAGGAAAGTTTTACAGTCGTTGGACAACTCCTGTATTCGGCCATCAAGCGAACGACGCTATTATATCATCACAGGAGTTTTATACGGAGGTTATAAAATCGTTGTCAAATCGATGAGGTGATGAAAAGCCGATAGGTGTCGGCTTGGGAGCCGAGCAGCCCCACTGGGATTCAGCCCACCCCAGACACCTCCGATCTCGTCCACGATGGAAACCGCCGACGGTCGACTTGAGTATGTGAGGTGTCGGATTTCCAGTATATCGGAACTCACTTTTTTCAATTCTAATTCCTCAATGCTACTGCAGAACGATCGTACCTCTGTGGCAGTACACTAGCACAAAATCCAGGCCATCATCACATATCACCAACAAGCTTTGTCCGCCGCCGCCATTACAATGACCGTGGGTGCAGCGCCCAGAGTGGCTCGCATAGCGATGCTCAACGCCGACACGCCCGTCCCCAACGTGCTGGCCAAACGGGGATCCTACGGGACAATCTTCCACGGCCTCCTGAGCGAGGCTGCGCGCCGGGTGGCGCCACACCTCACCATCGAGTCGGAAGAGTTCAATGTGGTGCTCGGCGAGTACCCCGGGGACCTGACTGAATTCGACTTGTTACTCGTCACCGGGGCGGCCGCGTCGGCGTACGACAGGGACGACTGGATCCTCCGGCTGGGCGAGTACCTAGGGGATGTGTATTCCCGGCAGCCGCAGGTCAAATTGTTCGGGAGCTGCTTCGGGCACCAGCTCTTGTGCCAAAAGTTGCTGTCGGGACATGGCGCCGTCGTCGAAAAGGACGCCAAGGGATGGGAAGTCGGAGTGCACCCGGTTCACCTCAATAACGCCTTTGTCGAGACGCTCGGCTTGCAAACGGACGGGACAGGCCGGACGTTGAAGTCAGGAAACGGAGCAGCTACCGCAGACGCGACTCGGCCGGACACGATGCGGCTGCAATTTATACACGCGGACCACGTTAAGCTCCCGCCGCAGGGCTCCATGCCGCCCGACTGGCTCGTCGTCGGCAGCACCAACCACTGCGCGGTCCAGGGCATGTACAACCCGGGCCGCGTGCTGACGTACCAGGGTCACTTCGAGTTCGACCGGTTCATCAACACGGAGACGCTGAGGGTCTTTGGCACGGCGTGGAACGGCAAGGTTCTGCCGTCCGAGCTGGACGCGGTCAATTTTGACGACGATTCCCAGCTTGCGGCCGAGATCGTCGTCAAGTTTCTGGTGGAGAAGCCAAGGGAGTCGATAGCTTGCGCTTAGTTTTATTGATATCAATTTCATACTGGTCGACTTGATTGGGGACAGTGATTCTTCCGTGCCAGTCGAAATGCGCCAATGGCACGCGCGGGTTATTGCTCAAACCTGAAGCACGAGCTGATGATCGTATACAAGTCAGAAGTCAATCCGTTTTCTTTCATATAGTTTTCTACATCTGAGAATTGTGTAACTATTGCTTAGAAATAGAAATGCATTTTGAACTTCTGCAGTGCAACTCCTGACAGAAATAGAAGCCCAAAGCGGGGCCGCCTAGTGTGCGGCGCGTAACCGAAACGCAGGATTGGCAACTCGGTCGAAGCTGTCCACAGAACTCGGGTGCATGGAGTCTATTTCAGGCAGAATTGCCTAACCTAGCTCGGCATATTGGGGGCCAAGTATCGAGCGACCGAGCCGGTGAGAAAGGTCTTTGCACCACCCGAGCCTGTGTCACTTTCTGCTCAGCCGCAAAACTTGTGTAGCCGACGGGCTCGCATCGTCCCGTGGGATTGGCAACCTTGATAAAAAGCATATCGCCCAGTTGTCAACTAGATCCTGATCAGGCTGGTGAAAGTTCTCCTGAAAGAGTTTGCTTACCACATTGTGTCTAGACATTTCTAGCACTCTAGCACTCGCCGATATCTGCCGGTTCCAACATCTAGACGATGCTAACATCCTCGCAAGTATTCAATCAATGATCGTCTCGGGCCATTGCATTCTTTGACTTCGGCAACGTCGAAGAAGATCAAGGCCTCCAACCCGAGGCATCACTCAGTCATGGCATCCGCTCACTATCATGCCGGGACCAGCGACATTCCTCTCGGGTCTTACGAGCGTCAGAATAGTCATGTCCAGGATCAAACCCATTACGGGTTCGATAACGATACTTGGCCATCATACCAAGAACACGAGGGCTTGTATCCGACTGCCACCTTTCTGACTGCAGATAGCCACGAGCAATCTCCCCGGGAAACAGGAAAGAAACGTAGGTCGACATGGCCTGTCTTCAGGTGGTCATGGGAAGTCATCGCTCTTCTTCTCAGCATAGGTTGTCAGGCGGCTCTCATTGTCATCCTGCGGAGAATGTCGAACCGGCCCCTGTATGAATGGACAGCAATGATTTCTTTGAACGCCATGATATCCATCATCACACTTTGTTCGAGGTTTCTGCTTCTGTTTCCAGTCGAAGCCGCCATCAGTCAGTTGAAATGGCTTCATCTGCGAAGACCGCAGAGGACCTCTGATTTCGAATTGTTCGACCAGGCGACCCGCGGGCCAATCGGTGCGGTGCAGTTGTTGGTCAGACGTCCTCTACACATGGCCTCGGCCGGCTGTTTGGTCATCATCTTTGCCTCCGTCATGGCTCCCTTCATCCAGCAGACCGTAAGCTACGAGACTAGGGCAGTGAGCTCTGGCAACTCGTCGGCCTCGTTCGGGTATGCCTATGAGTACAACACAGGCGGCCTCAACGGATACGCTGGTACCGGCATCAACCCCACCGAGGTCGACTTTACCCTGCGCGGCGCGGTCATCAAGGGCCTCTACAACTTTTCCCTGACCCCGGAGTTCAACTGCCCGGGAACTTGCGAGTGGAACGAGACGTGGACGACGCTAGGCTTTGCGCACGAGTGCCGAGACGTGACGGAAGAGTCGCTGTCGAACAGGCGCTGCTGGACCTTCACCTACTCGGAAGAGGTTGTGCCGTGGAGTGAGGACGCCAAGCTCCTGAATTGGGTCTGCAACTTTACCACGCCGGGCAACGTCACTCTGCGACACACGTATGCCGCTACAGACTGGCAAGACACGATGAACGTCTCATCGATCAACCATGTCGGGGACAATGTGAAGGCTGTATCGACGGATCCCATGTTCCTGACGACGGCCCAGTACCGGGTCAATGATTGGCTCTCGAACCAGTCCGTCCCAATCGTCGAGAATGTAACAGAGTGCAACTTTTCCGTGACGGCGTGGAAGATGGCTGGCGCCTCCTCTACAGGCCAGAGCTTCCAGAGCATGAACCAGACAAGGATCCCACTCGACTCGCAACCGTACGTGCCCCAGGACGACACCACCGGCTCAACCACCCAGGTGGCAATCTGGAACCAAACGGATCTGCCAGAGGACTTCAAGCTGGGCACATGGGACTGGATGAATGTAGCGTCGATGATGGCAGATACCTTCAACATGACCGTGCGCGTTGGTGATTATGGGTTGACCGACTGGTTACAGGCGTCTCCGATGGCGGTTGGGACCACGTCCGGTGTAGACCTCAACGACGTGGCAGCGCGGGTCACTAGCGCCCTGACCGACGCCGTCCGGTCTGGCCCCGGCAAGCAGCTGGTATACGGAAACTCTGTGGATCAGGTCATCTTTGTCAACGTCCGGTGGCTATGGTACATTGTCCCGATCGTCGCGGAAGCCGCCGCCAGTATTTTGGTGGCGTTCATGATGTGGAGCGCGCACCGAAATATCGAGACGCCGCTGTGGAAGAACTCGTCCCTGGCACCCTTGTTCCACGAGATTCAGTTGGCGGAGGACGCGCCCGGGAGCTATGTGCTGCGGCCCCGCGTCGTTGATGTGCAGGATCTTGCGTATCGAGCCAAGAAGTCATTGATAAGTTTCGATTCGGGGAAAGGATCAATACAGTCAGTATGATGGCGGACCTCGTATAGCACCAAAGTCGTTTTCCGACCTCAACAGAAAGATCTTCAATTGTATAGGTCGTTTTGCATGAAATTGATGTCAGAATAAGTTCTTGCGAGGTGAAGGGTCGCCCGGTCTCAACAGTGACTCGTACCTGAAGAGATCCAATACTGGGGCAGTGACGCTGTTTTGTGGGGCGCGGGCTGGCATTAGCGGACAGCCCTGCAACTTACGGTGAGGCAACCCAGCTGAAGCCTGAAGCTCTACAACCCCTCCATCAATATACAGGGTCAATCGACCAGCTTACATCAATGCTAGTCCGAACTCAGAACTCGTAACTTTCACTTTCTCATTTAGGTTCGAGTCTAGGTACACGTTGACCCTGAACAACTGCCAAAACCATGTCTTCCCACGGCGTTCCAGAGGTGCTGATGAAAAAGGTCGACGAATATGTCGACTCCTTGGCGCCTCAGATCCAACCCCGCATCGCCACTGAGCTCGAGGTGTTCCAGACCAAGACCATTGACAGTCTGGAGGACCACGTCATCGACGCTTTCCGCTCTCTCTTCAACAAGGACCGATCTGGAGAAGATCGCTCGCGGGGACTGAGCGATGCGCCTCCGGATGCCTATGGTCACAGATCGCTGCCTTTCGCTGACGAGGTGGCCGAGTTGACCCGCAGCTTCAGCAAGATCACCGACGAAGCGGAAGATGATCTTCGAGATATCTTCAACCTCACAGAAGGCGGCGACTCAAACGCTCGAGGAACCGGTGACGTGCAGTCTCGAGGCTTCGACAGCAACGAGGGCTTGGCCAAAGGGTTCCTGTCCGCTGCCATCAATGTCGTTCAGGATCACATCGACCAAAAACAAGGCGGCGGCGGAGGTTCCCCCAAGTTTGAGCTCGACGGTCTTCTCGGTGTCATGAGCAACACCATCAAGGATGCCGCGCGCAGTCCCGAGGAGAAGGCCCGATCCATCACCCCCGAGATCAAGGAGCAGGTTGGCGCCAAGTTGAAGGAGCAGCACGGCCCTATTGCAGAGCAATTCACTCGCATTGCTTTGGACCACATCAAGAAGTGGCTGCGCGGCAACTCCAGTGCTCGAGACCTCGGCGATGGCGCCAAGGCAGAGATCAAAGATCACGTGGAGGACTTGGTCAAGGGTCTGGGAGGGCTGTTTGGCAAGAAGAAGAGCTCTGACGAGGGCGCCTCGAGAGACCTGGGTGACCGTGCCGGTGAAGACGGAGGCAGCAGCGGAGGTTTCTCCAAGGTCATCAGTGACAAGCTGACGACTGGTCTCGCCAAGGTCCACAGGGATGTCCGTATCGAGTTCCGTAAGATCCTCGGAGAGATTGAAAAGCGGCTGTTCGAACTTTTGCCCGATCAGTTCCAGCGGCCATTGGAGAAGATCCTGGGTGGCAACCCCTTCGACGAGCAGCTTGACCGTGACGCCGGAACATCGGCCGACCGCGGTTTCGGAGACGACATCAAGACCAAGCTGGTGGAGAAGATCCGTGGTTTGGTACGGAAGCTCCAGGAAACCCTACGCCAAAGCATCCTGGGTGTTGTCAACGGTGGCCACCGCAAGCTGGAGCTCGAGAGCTGGCTCTTCGTGCATAGCCAGGTTGAACAAAAGGTGCAGAAGTACCTACCCAAGGTCAAGATACAGGTACCCGATGACATCGGCAACGAGGGTGTCAGCGTCGGTACACCAGAACAGAACCTCGGAGGAGGCCACCAAGCCGTTCCTCCGGTTGCGGCCGAGCATCATGGCGGCCAGCAAAGCTACAACCCTCCTCCGCAACAGCAATCGCACCAGAGCTACTCATCCTCAAACGAGCAGCACAGTGGGCAGTACTCTCAACAAGGGTACAACTCGGCACCTCAACACCAACAATACCAGAACTATCCACCGTCCAATGAGCATGGTGGGCAATACGGATATTCTCATCAAGCCCCTGATCCGCAGTATCAACAACACCAGAGTTACCCGCCTCCACCCAACAACTACTACCAGCAATAGTGGAACGAAATTTGATCATAGATAGTCAATAGAGTGAAATATGGGTAATATTTATGCATGTCTGACTCATTTTATCGTTGGCGGAACAGGACCAACATTGAGCGCAGTCACGTCTATCACACGTATAGTTCCCGCGCCAAACTCGGAAACCATGAGTCTATTCCCGCTTGGGCTGATCGCGAGGGATCGCGGGAAGTCCGACGTGGGTATTTGCCCGAGCTGCTCCATGGTTATCGCATTTACAACAGTGACACCAGTGGTGGCGTTGTCGTAGTCGAACCGATTGGAGTCGGCTGTGAAGACATATCTCCCGACGCCAGCAATGCCGATGGGAGATGTGCCTGTGGTGATGGAACCCAGGAGAACCTGGTCGGTGTTATTGTTACCGAGGGCCAGCTCCTCGGCGTCGTAGATAGCCAGCACGTTGGCGTCTCGCTCCGTGACCCAGAGTTGTGTTCCATCCGAGGACACATCGCACCGCACCGGGCGGCACCCGTTATTCAACTTGGTGATCAACGCCGTTCCCGGCGTCACTTTTAGTGTTGCCACATCCAGTACACTGATAACGCCGGCGGTGTTGTTCACTGTGCCCGTCGTGGTGTTCAGCTCACTGGTGATGAACAGCTTCGTATTGTCGTTTGAGAACTGTTGACCGACCAGAGCGAAACCGAGTGCAATGAAGCCTACGCGACGGAGCCAAGGTCAGTACGAAAGATCTAGGCGCGTTACGGGCGGAACCGGTCAAGGTCATTCGGGGATTGTCGGGGCTGGTTCATGTCGAGCTTTGCCTTACCTCGCCATATGCTTGATATAGTCGCACTGCCCCGCGTGACTTTGAACACTTCGACGGCCCCGCGACCATACGAGTTGTTGCTGCCAAACTCCTGACTGATGAAGACAAAGTTGTCATCCGGCGTGACGGAGAGCTCGACAGCGCTGTGGCCAGCATAACCACCGCTACTTAACACTCCGATCACTGAATCGTTCCTCCCAATGAGAGCCCTGGCGACATCGAGAACTACCGCGCCGTACCCGGTTGCGACGTACAAGGTCTTCTTGTCGTGAGACAGAGCGAGCTCACGATACCCATAGCCATCAGAATTGATGTCCAGGTTTCCCATCTGGAGGTCCATCGGAAAAGGGATCATGTTCAGCAGCCTCGGCTCAAAGTTTGTCGTATCGAGCACGCCGATGGAGAAGTTGATGGCGGCGAACGCAAAGAAGTCGTTCAGATACACCAGCCCCCATGGCCTGTTTCCCACGCGAACGCTCGTCGAGTTGAAGCCGAGGACATTTTGCGGGGGAGCATTCGTCTCGCACCTGAAGTCGGGGTACTTGGTCCCTAGCACCTCGACGGCGGCGACGGTGGATGGTGAAGACAGGGAGAAGATGAGGATGACGACGACCCTTGCGATCCAGGAGGAAAGCAAGCCAGCCATGATGACAAGCGCTGGCGGGCCCTGGGGTAAAGGAAAAGGAACGAACGTGTAAGCACGCAATGCGAGCTAGTCTGATCTATGATCTATGGAGGCAGATAAGTCTCTCCAAATAATGATCCAGGATCCGGGCGCGTTCACTAAATAGAGTTTTGTGGTGCGCCTATAATAAGACGGTCCTGAGCCCAGAGAGAGCGGACCATTTTCCCAGTCGACTGTCAGGGCCCGTTAACCGGATCTCGGCTCCGGCACCAAAAACCGAGCAGCGTCTTTCCATATCTCTGGTGTTTATCGTGGGAGTGGCACAGAGGACGTTAAGCACATACTGCTTTGGGCCATGTAGCGGCGCATCCACTTCTTATAGCCGTTAGCGTCCCGGATGGGCACTGAAACAGGGTTGTGACGGCACTGATATGCAGTAGCTGCAAGCCAAGACGAGATGAACCAGTGAGTCCAGACTGATTATGTGATTTTATAGGGCTGCCTACCGGCTATAGTGAGATCTGGGGAAGTTACTGGGCATCGATAACAGCCTATACTTGGTTGCTATCTTCCCAACCACCACTACCCACTACCTCTCACGAGAGAATCGTGTGTCGGCCGTACCTAGGTAATTTAAGCTTATCAGCATACTCGTTTAATTATTTCTCTCATTTGTATAAACAGTTTTTACACTCGATCTGCGCAGCCCACACACCACGTGACTATCGTGAACAGTGCCGCTGCCCCGACATGTCCGACATATATGAGCATTGCGTGCGTCCAAAACACTGCCAAGAAAAAGGCCACATGTGTAGCTCGTGGGACCGATCTATAGGAACGATTAATCGGCGCCCACAATCGACCACGATCCAGTGACCATCTGCCTCCTCGCAGTCCAATTGACGTTCTGGCGACAAGGGCGACATGGCCGTAGGGGGAAGGTGGCGTGGCAGGAGGTGAAGCACAAAAGACCCTGAAAAGTCTTGGCCCGCATGTGAGCGCCACTTCTTTTCTGCTCGCTGAGCTTCTGGACCTTGGTAAAAGCTATCAGTTGACCTGGGCCCCGTACCAGAGATCTGATATGATATCATGAATTCTGAGCCAATCAAATGGCAAACAGAATTGCTGAATAGTGTTGATACGACTTGTTCGATATCGTCTGAAGAATACTTTTCCCCCTCTCCTGTACGGAGCATAGCCGTGATTGATACCTGGCACCCTCTACAAAGCCTGCAACCTGCCAACCCGCTCCGGGTGGCTTGCCGCCAAGGGTTCTACGCGTTCCCTCGAGGCTGGCGATTACCTTAAATGGGCAATTCGAATAAGGTCTCGTCATAGCAGGAAGACCTATGACCGCGTTCTCTTGTCCCCCAGACGGTAACCAGATCGTTGGACGCTTGCATCTGTCTTTCTTAAATTCTCGGGTATCTGGCATCTGCAGCTCGGCCAAGCGGCAACGCATTTCTTTCTTGTACGTAAATCGGGGAGTATTGAGATTCGTGGTCGTCTTGGCAATGGTAATGATGGAGCATCATCCTATGTCAGATGCACCATACCATTCAGTTACATATCCGAGCGTGGATCTGACTCGTACTCATCACTGCTTGCTTCCCTTCTCGTCGCCAATGACACATTGTGAAGCACGATAACCATTGTCACCTGAAAATGTTGACTTGCAGTTGTTGATCCGAGCCTATCGCCGACCAAAAACCTACTACTTGCCAGCTTGCAATTATAGGTTACATACAATGTAACGATATCCAATCTCGCAGCCGCCGTGGCTTTATCGATACCATACCGGTCCGTGAAGAGCTTCCTGTGTGTGTTCCCAGTGTCTATACTCCCCCTCCCGCAGTAGCACCCTGGTCTATCGCAAATCATAATCGCAGTTCATTTCCCGCCACTGCGCCGTTCATTACCGTATCCTTTTTGTTATTTCCTATCCCAATTCCCCGCAGACGTGCCAAAGTCAAGAAAAGAGAAGAAAAAACAACATCCTAATTGGGCCTGGCGCTCTCCTCGGTCGCCGAGATGGTCAGCGTCCGCGCCGTCTGCCCGTACGGCCCCGACAGCGTGCACTGCGTCGGCCTGAACTTGCCGTACGTCTGGCACCACAGGAGCGAGTTCTCGCTGCTGGGGTCGTTGGGGTTCATCTGCAGCAGGTGCGCCGCGTCCAGGCCGGTTCTGTAAGCATGTGTTAGCGAGTTTTTGTTCTGTTACCCCACAACACTCGGTTTTTTTCGTCGGGGAAAAGAAAAGTCGGTTTCTGGTTTTTTTTTCCGGCAAAAACTCACCCGTCAGAAGTCAGCGCCTCCCACAGCTCGACGCGGAAGTTGCCCGAGCTCGTCCACCCGTCGGCCGGCAGGCGGAGCTGCAGCGGCGCATCGGCGCAGTCGGTCCACTCGGTCGGCGCCGGGTCGGGGCCGCTGGCCCACGAGACGGTGCACGTCGTGGTGGTGGTAGTAGTGGTGTCGTTGGGGGCCGGGTACGTCACGCCGACGGTGACGAACGAGTCCACGTCGCCGCTGCCGTAGACGCCCGTGGACGGGAACGTCGCGGACAGGCTCGTGATTGTGATATTTGCGGACGCGTCGCGCTGCTCGACGACCGGGCGCGCGATGGCGCTGGACAGGAGGGGGAGGATGGTTGCGAGGATTGCTTGGCTGTGCATCTTGAAAGACAGATGAGTTCCTGGATCTTGATATTGTTGTACTGCGGTGGTGGGCAAAGCTGATTGGCAGTGGATACACCAGGAGATTTGTCAAAGGTGAGTATGGGTTGAAGAACAGGAGATGGAATGGATATATAAAAGCAGCATATATCCTTCTACTTATACTCGGGGAAAACGAGCGGCGAGGGGGAAAAGGCAAGAGAGAAAGTGGCCCTGCCTAGAATTCAATGGGTCAGTCGCATCATCATGGTTCGTGTGAGAAGAATCTAAATCCCATAGAAAAGCAAAGAATCTCCATTAGTTGTCATGCATCAATTTACGGGTACCTGCCTGCCCTGTCCCGGGTAGGTTATTCGCAAGCCCCGTCGCTGCACCGTCGATAGCGCCAGGGGCGTATACTGCAAACGGGTTTGCGGGAAGTTCGGAACTAGAAAAGACTTGCCTAGATACGAGTTTTTTCTCTTCAGTTTGGTTCCGAACCTGATTGGACTATGGCCGAAATCCTTTCAAAAAGTCGAACGCCCCCCGGGTTAAACAAGTTTGGCTGACGAGCTTAGACCGTTGAGCGCATCAATTTCGGTTCGGTCGGAGCTGGGCACCTAAATCGTGAACGGGGACGCCCGTCAGCGTGGGACGGTGAAGAGTGGGATGAGATCATATGCCTGGAAACGGGGAACGGGGGGAGGTCGGGGGACCTGGGACCTGCCCATACCGATCGATCTACACGCGTCCGCATTAGATATGATGCACAGGCTGCTCGAAATCTCGATACGCGCGGTCTAGTATGCGTCTGCTCCCGTGGTAGTATGTTGTCGCAATGCACCGAAGAGAACTATTGCTAATCCTCGTATTTTAGTTCGAAAAACATCCCGTATTCTTAAATGTAAGCTTATATCAGGGATATTTATATCCTAGTTGGATAGGCCTGTCAAACTGCGCCAAGGATCAAAAGTGGCGTCGAGAAGCGTTGTGCCACAAGAGTCTTCAAGGTTCCTGGCTGTCCATATTGGCCGGCAGAGTTCTCTCAGGCGATTTTTGCACGCGGGTAAAATATGTTTTTCAAATGAAGGTGATTTAGTATGGCCACCGGGTTCGTGGCTGGAACTGTAAGTATTACATCTCCCCCGTGATCCAATCAGGGCGCCGTATCTGAGTCACTGTATAAACCCGAGCTCAGGCGTATTCCGGGCACGCCAGCCAAATCTTGCCGGCTGCGCCCAGGCCGGTGCACTGTCTCGCGTCTCATTGGATTACTCCCGCCCGCCACGTTATACTACTCACTAATGCAGCGAATTTCAGCTGCCAACGTGAAATCCTACAACGGCTCTTGCTGTCACAACGTTGCTGGCTCGGGTATTTTGTCAAGTTCACAACCCCCTCAACACACGTTGCATTGATATGCAGCTGAACTAAGTAGAGCTTATGCCTTGGGCGCTGTCGTCAAGTGGCACCAAATTGGCTTTGGAAGTGTCTGACGTCGGCACGTGTTTGTATCATGCTGCCAAAAATGAGTTTCATCCAAGTCATTCTGTCTGGTTGAGAGTCGCTGACGAGGTTGTGTTGTAGACACAGTCCACGAAGCGCGTCATTCTTAACAGAACATTGTGTACAATTTAATTGAAGTGTTTTCATTTCGTAATGTTGTATATAGTGATTCATTAAGGAGTGTGTTGTGATCTTTTCCTACATCGTGCGGCGATTCTTCTTTTCGATTCTCCGATACCTTGTCAGCCTATTCCTGAGCTTTCCTCTTAGTCCTCCAATACTAATCCCCAACGGCGCGACAAGAATTATCGTTGCATTGTGAAAGACTTTTTCGATGCAAAGCCCGGTGCCACTAGTCATAGTAATCGTTGCACCATTCTTGCTCCTTGCCCTTCTTGGCACAGAATGTTACACACTTTCCGTTGTCCTTGCACTCCTTCTTGTTCTCGTCTGGGCGATAGTCAGCATCTGTTTTCGACTCTCTAGGCCTAAATCATGAGCAGTCGACATACCGTAAGAGCACCAGTCATTCTTGCCCTTGGCGCAGCACGCATTCTCGTTGTAGCCGCATTTAGGCTTGGGCATGGGCTTATATTTGCACTTGTTGTCCTTCCACTCCTTTCCGTCGGGGCACTGGCAGCAGTTCTGCTTGTTGTCCCAGTACTGGCCGCCGGAGCAGGACTGGCTGCCGCCTCGGGCCGAGATGTCAAACTCGGGCTCGGGAGCTGCCTGCACCACGGCAGCGGGGAGGAGGGCGGCTGTGAGGAGGTTGATGAAACGCATGGTGTGTGTATAACTTGTGTTGTTGATTCTCTTAAGTGTTTCTGATGGGTCAGGTCGATCGGGATCTTGCTTGACGAGAAAGGATGGAGTGAAGGAGCGGGGAGGCTGCCACATACTTATATGACATGGGACAGTGACCAAATCTGCCTTGATTTTTCACGTCGAGGACAAGATTCAGCCCATCGTCGACACTACCATCTGGCACCAGCACGGCTGAAATGCGTAGGTGCCTGACGAAAATAGAAAGATCGAGCGTTGATCGTCAAGCACAGAGCTAATGCTCGGCACCGGCATCCCGAAACTCTGAAATGAGGGCATCGCGTCATGAATCTGGTGGATAGAATCAACATCTGCCATAGCTACCCGGCGTCGAGGCCCTCGAGTGATCTCTGGTGGAGTCCCATGCTGGTGACAAGGTAATTCCGATCTGCAACTCCGCGGCATCCGTGACCAAGAGATGAACTCTGTTCAAGTCAAAGACCAGACGTGTCACTCTTAGGCTGTGCATAAACGAGCACGATCCGTCTGAATAGCTGGAAGGTCTGTAAAGCTTCATATGCTGGAGGTGAGGGTGTCATCGAGACAAGCGTGATCGGAGACAAATGGTGGTTGCATCCTTCAACTGTGCGATTGGCGTAAAACGATGAAAAGAAATTGTCCTACGAATGGGAGAATAGGTTTCCGTGGCGGACGCCAGGCTTGGCCGGCTCATGAGAGCTGTATGGAGTCTCGGTGAACCGTCTCTCGAGGAACGCTCTGTTCCGGTCGCCGGACCGTCTTGACTTGGGATCGATCCTGCTCCACATTGCTATGCATGTTGAAAGTGTCGGGGCCACCATCAGGGAGGTTCAGGTCAGATGTTCACGTCCATACTCTATAGCCATCCATGCTGGGTCTGTTCAAATACAAGGCCGTGTCATTTGTCTCGGCTAATGATATCATTCAGAATACTAGGAAACTAGTGTTGACGGAGCAACAGCTTGTGGGCTCCTTCCAACTGGGCCTTGTGTACGGCTTTACGGCAATCACGGTAGTTGAAAATGTTGATCAAATCTCATATTGGCTTCGAGGTGAGAAACAAGTGTAAAAGAGAAGAATTTTTCGTCAGGAAATCCTGCTAGGCAGTGGCTGCATGCCTCAATAAGTGGTTGAAACTTGGGACCACGGCGATCGTGGCTGTGCTTTCTTCTTCCATCGCAGCGATTCTTGTCGATCGATCTCCAGCATTTCAGAGAAAAGCCCCGAGTTCCGTTCACACAGTTTGCAACGTTCTGTATCATGATTTTCAGCCGCCACAGCCAGTGACGGAGCTATGCCATCTTACCACACGTCAAGCTTATAATTGGGTTTGGCACCGTCCTACCTCACACCACCAAGTAGCGCAACGTCTCCAATTCTTCCATGATGGCTCCAGTCTGGAAATATCCCGATTCTAGGTTCCCGTTATCGATTCTATCAAATCTACCAGACTGTCGGGTCAGAAGACTGCCGCATCGAGAGCTCATGGCCATTCAGTGCTCGGCTAATTAGTCATGGACTGGTGGGCGGCTGCTCCCTTCACCAGGCTGACTGCACCCTGGCTCGCCTGGTTTACCTGGGTCTTGGACTAAATCATCGCTGAAAGGTAAAACTTCATTACCACGACTGCTAGCGATGGCAAAGTGAGGGGAAATAATATGGTTCCAAGGTCGATTTATGCTGGTTATTTGGAATCTAGACTTGGATTTTCACCGAGTATAATGGCACGACACCCTCTTCGGCCCCCCAAGATCCGATGACCTGCTTTCCTTGGGCTCGCAGAATGAATGACGACGTTTTCTTCTCTGTGGCTCTCACCGTGGCGAGAGCCCGTCACGATAAATCAGAACGTGCTCGGATTCCGGGGGAACATTGGAGAATCGGAGGCTGACACCTGTTTAAGTTCGCCCGGCTCCCTGAGCTATAGACAAGACCTTTGCTGCTCTTGAGTGGGGACCCTTATAATCGTGGTTTTAATGCACTCAACCACTATATTTGGAATATAAGTAATAGTTCGTCACGGTTGTCGGGCTCGGGTCGGTCTACACGGCATATCGATCGGCCGTCCGCGCGCAAGGGCTTCGAGGCAAGAATGTCCACAGAGACGCTCCAGCTATCTTTGGAATGGAGATTCGTTGCGAGGCCTGGATGACACTGGAATGGGAACTAAGACAAGAATAAACGCCCATGTAACTCAATATACTGCATCTCGAAAGAGATTCTGGTCGAGAACATTGGCTGACGTGTTTTCTTCTATCTCTGATTAGAGGTCAAACGTCGCCGAGGTCAACGTCCTTCACAATATTTCGGCAAGTTGCGACCTAGGCTATGAAATTGGGTTTTTGAGAACACTCTTGGCCGTTCAAACGAACAGCTCGAAGTCTACGGTCGAATTGGCGCTTTGGACGCCGAAGGATTCAGATCATACACTCTCACATTTCCAGCGTCGAGGTCTTACATCTACTGCGGCACCTATTGGGGATCCAATTTCTTGGAATGATCAAAATCCAACGTCGCTACAACGCGTATATCTACCGCATAACAATCGTGCACTTTTAAAAACAGGTTGTGTGGTAGACGTACCCATGTTATTCGACTTTCGTAGGCGGCCATTTGCATTCGAGTTGCACACAAGTCGGGCGTAATCATATCATGGAGACACGAGTAGCGCTGGGCACAATTCATGCAGCCGGCCTCAATTCATGTAGCACCAAGTTCCTATCAGGCCAAGCTTCTGACAGCGCCTCACCCAGCTGCACTCCCCATACGGCTGCGCCGCGGGAGCGCATACGAAACTATTTAATCCACCTGAGCTGTCAGAAGTCAATAACATGATGAGCCTGGGCTATACTGAAGAGAATGGAGAGATGCGAGAGACTTTAGGCACAATGTGACAAGGATCAGAGGGCCTCGCACTTCTCGATCGCTGCCTCTTACAAATATCCTGCAGCTGGGCCGCCCTTGGTTAATCGCACGCATACCATCTCCATCTCTTCGTTCATTCCGCAAGCTCAATTTCATCACTCAGATAAGAGCCTCAATCATTCAACAATGCTGAAAAAATTGGTATTACTCCTCGGCCTGGCATCGAGCCTCGCAGCCGCCGTTCCCGCTCCAGAATATACCTCGGGCGGCAGCGGCAGCCACGAAAGCATCATCATCTCCGACCTCAGCCACCAGGGCTCGGTATCCGACAACGTGTGCCCCGTGCGGGAGCTGCCGAGCACGGCGCCGTGGTTCCTCAACCCGCGGGCCGACGTCTGCCTCGACATCGCGGCCTTTCGCAAGATCAAGATCTTCGCCGCGGCGACGTGCCGCAACGGCACCGAAGCGCTGTTCGTGCGCTACACCGGGCCTAGATGCATCGGGGAGCCTGCGTCGCTAGAGGTCGTCGGCGAGGACATGCTCAAGACCTGTCTGGACATGCCGGCGCGCGAAGGCGTCGGCAGCTATGGTTTCTGGTGCGATGGCATCGAGGAGCGGGCGCCTCCGCCGCCCTCTCCGCCAAGGAACAACAAAAGCGGTGGTGGAAGCATCTGGGGCCTCATTGGGATTCTGCTGTTGATCCTCGTGACCATGTTGCTCATAGCCGGGATCAAGCTGGCTTCTTTTATCTGCAGAGCTAGCGACACGGGAAACAGGTTCCTGGTAAGCTTCCTCCTTCCTCACTGTGGCATGTATCGTTTATCGTTTCCATGACTGACTCGCAAGCAGGGCATCTTTGGCAAGAGAGAGGGAGAGATTGCTTTGCGATGAGTGAGCTAGATTGAGGCGCAGCCGAAGTTGCATTTCGACAAGGGAGACATTCTAGATTGGTTACCTACCTATGAGTGATGAGGTTGGACTGGTTGTAAAGTTGTATTCTCCACAAACCTGCGCTTATGAGCGAGCCGCCGGGGGTCAAGTAGATGAAGAGGTAGAGAGGTGAAAGTACATCAATCGATAGGGCTGGCATGGAATCACTAGATCTGCAGCCATTCCTGACTGACGACCCTGTGCTATTGTTATTGTGAGGTTCCCCTTGAGTGAACGGACGGAAAATGTGGCCCTCGCTCAATCACTCAGGCCTGTCAGCGACACGACAGCGCTGAACATCAAGTGCACATGCGGGTGTGAGAAGAAACAACAGAAACGAGGCGACAATAATGCCTGTATGAGAGTCGAGGATCGCCGCAGCCGATACAGCGCACTCATTTGTATTGAGAAGCGCGCGGCCACTGAAGAAAAGCAATCCGGGGGATTTAGGCGCTGCACGTCTGAAGAATGGACGAATCTCATCCAGTCAAGACCCCAGTCAGTCGAGAGATCCAAAACTAGAGGGCGGCAGAGCACGGGCCACCTCCACATTGGACGGTGGATTCGTCTATTCTTTGGTTGGCTCTCGCCGCAGCTGCCGATTATAGCATCCTTCTTTGTTTCAAGCCCGCGTCAAAAGGTGAAGAAGGAAGACATGAACGGGTGGACAATGAAAGAGGACGCGGGGGTTTGTTCCTCTGCCTGTGAAGGACCAGAGTGGCAGACAAAGCGGCTTGAACTCCAGACACTTGAACTTAAAGGCTGCCCCTTCTCTGCTCGTGGATGTCTAAATCGTCCCATCATTGTTATTCACAGTGCACACGAACAAGCTGTCCTGGTCGTTCAGACGATTTTGCATTTCTTTTTCTCTTTCCGTGGTCATCATCACCTATCAGACGATTCTTAGAGAGAAGGGCGCTGGAAGTCATTCTCAACCACTACAACATACAGTCTCACGACATCACAACCACCACTCTCTAATAATATATAAGCCGCCTCCAGGCTTTTGTCGAGAAGCAAAATCTTTTCGGATCCGAAAACACCAACACTCGACGGAAGTTCTTTAGCATCAACACAATCTCTCGGCTACACCAAGACCAACACACACTACACAACCAACGAACAATCTCTCGACCACACCATAGCCAATACACAACAAATCAACAAACCAACACAAACCAAAGAAACAAAATGGGTTTCCTCACTGCTCGCAAGCTCGCCGCCAGAGTCGGCAAGGGCGCCGCCACCAAGCAGATCGGCCTGTACGAGAACATGGCCCGCTGGATCGCCCGGGGCATCCAGCTCATCTTCGCCCTGATCGTGGTGGGCATGTACGGCCACCGCGTCGACTCGGACCGGCGCGACGGCAACTCGCAGTCGGCGGCCTGGCTGTACGCCACCGTGGTCGCCGGCGCCTCGTGCATCACCTGCGCCGTCTACTGCATCCCGTTCGCGCCCGTGCACCGGCTCTGGCCCGTCGACGCCGTGCTCTCGCTCGGCTGGCTCGTCGTCTTTGGCGTCTTCGCCGGCATCTTCCTCCACCGCGAGTCCGGCACCGAGTACGAGGGCACCAGCGTCCGCCTCATGAAGGTCGCCGTCTGGATCGACCTCGTCAACTGCGTCCTGTGGCTGGCCACCACGGGCTACGGCGTCTTCCGCACCTTTCTCGGCCGCAAGGCCAAGGCCATCGAGGACAGGCTCGACAACAAGCTCGGCTCCCTCGAGGACAAGGCCATGGGCAAGATCTCGGAGAAGCTGCCCCGCCGCATGGACCCGGCCTACATTGTCTAGATCTGTGGGGTTGCACTGAAATTCAGTCAATGGCCTGATTTATTTATACCTAGCGAGCGCATGGGCCGGACCACGGACTTGTAATATGATTTTAATATGATTGTGTACCATAACGTTTTATGAATCTAGTGATCTGCATGTACATGCTCTTCAATCTTGGTCGTTGTGGATACGTGTTAGTTGGCCAAGACCTGTGAGACGTATAGAATTTTGCGGGAAACGGTGACTTGGACCGGAAAGTTCCATCATTTTGATGACTGAATTGATAGAACTAAGGCTACATAAAACACTGCCGCAAAATTGTAAGGTAAAGGAAGACTACTATTTCAAGCGAACGACGATGAGCTCCAGTTGCGGTGAGAAAAGGTCTTCCATTCAACGCAACTGGGTCTAATCCATAGCCATACCCGGAAGGTGAGTGAGCCCTAATGAAAAGTCAGTATAATACTCATCGAATCGACATCAACGGAAAAGAAACGCAAAACATACATCCATCGGTCTGCTCGCCAACCATATCCTTGACGGTGCACTTGTTGGCCGTCGACATGAATGACCTGCTTCTTGATGGACCCGCATCCATCATAAAAGCACTCGGACTTGTTCATGGCGCGCTGCAGCGCATCGCCCTGCCAGCCGAACATGTAGTCGGCGTGGGTGGGCGCGCCCGACGGCCACAGCGCGTTGAACCCCGTCGTGTCCCACACCGTCTCGTACGTCAGCTGCGACATGCGCACCGGGTGCGACGACGGGCACACCGGCGCGTTGGTGAAGCCGTCTTGTTTTATGGTGTTGTACATGTGCGACTGGTGGTCTGGGCGGTCGAGGTTCTTGCCGTCCCAGCATCTGAGGTACGGTTAGCTTACTACTCACTCGGTGATTTATGATTCAAGAATTAAGGGATACCCACGCCGGGAAGTGGTTCACGGCAAAGATGCCGGCCGGGCATGGCTTGGTGGGAAATTCGTCCATCTCCGGACCTCTGTTGATGAGCGTCTGCATGCAGTTGTAGCGCAGACCAATGTGGCCTTTTGCCTGGGCCTCGGTGCTCGTGGTCGGAGAGCCGACGGTCACGCGGAAACCCTGAGTTTCGGTCATTACATCTTCACAAGAGGGAGATTACCAAGGGAGTCTTACCGGCGGGAAGGCCCTGATGGGCTGGTTCTTCAGGCCGTCCGTGGTAAAGTCGTGCGGCGTGTAGTAAATGGTCATGCCGCCCGTGGTCCCGCTGGCGAGCGCGGCGTTGTTCTTGACGGGGACGCGGTGGTACGAGCCGTTGGTCGGGTGCTTAAAGTACAGCACGGCCGTCCAGTAGTTGGAAAAGTCCTCGGCCATCTCGCACGTCGTGCAGGTGCCGCGGGCGCCCACGTCGCCCGTCATGGTCGCGTTGAAGGCGTTGCCGCCGACGATGTGGTGCACGTGCGAGGACGGGTTCATGCCCGGCTCGACTACGGGGTCGAGGCGCTGGATGGTCAGCGATGAGCAGCCGAACCGGAAATCGGCTTGGACTGGCGCGGCGAGCGCGAGCGCAAATGAGATTGACTTCATATTCATAATTTTCGTAGCAGAACGAAATCTGGAGGATACTCTGGACTTGGAAAAACTGGGGGCGGCAGCGTGAACAACTCTGAGCCTCTGTCGGCATTATAAGCACGAGGATTTTCGGTCACCATGGTCGCCTTGCACATAATAGCCACAAGTGAAGAAGGCTTGGCATACGAACAACAAGTCTTTTGGTTGCACAAATCGGATTATACGGCAGTTGAAATGCAACCCTAAAAGAAAGTCGGCTGCTCTGTAGGCGAATCAGCGGACAATCCCGTGACGAGTATGAATTTGCCGGCAACATGGCGGATGAATTGATTTCCAGAGGGACTGCCTCTATTCGTCAAAGTTGGAGGACGGCAGATTCTGCGGCACTCTTTGCAGTACCGGCAAATACCACTGCTTATCTGAATCAGCATATAGGTTGGTCATACACTTTTCACGGTGGATTTGGCAATACTCATCGCTACACAAAAATTGAATTCAATGTTGTTCCGTGAATCAATGAAAGTCTAAGTATTGATGTATTTGGCGTATTACGTGCGGCATCTGACGAAAATATCGGAGGGCCCGCCCGGCATTCATGTGCTTTGGAATTTGTTACCATGTTCCGCAGATGCGGTACTGAAATAAGGTATCTTGTATTCAGTCAGTGTGACATCGATGTACTTCACTGTCTACCAATATCGAAAGGGCACACTATCATTGCTGAAGAAAGTGAAGCACCAATCTTTTGTAAGCAGCTATGCTGTCAATCAACTCGCGAACCCGGATATACTCATCGGGCCCATGTGCCACCAGTATCGAGCCCGGGCCAAAAAGGACCCTGTTCCCGCAGTACTCGGCCTTGAGCCGTGGTACATCCGTACCGAAAGCCACGGGAGCCGCATCAAACCCGTCAATCTCCCAGTCCAGCAGGGCCTCGGGGTACTCGAAGACGAACTGGAGCTCGACGTCGGGGTGCCGCGAGACGATGTCGGCGACCTTGGCCTTGATCCCGGGCAGGTCGGAGACCATGCGGACCTCGCACAGCGCCTTGGCCGACGGGGCGACGATGTTGTGCTTCTCGCCGCCCTCGAGCGTGCCGATGTTGAACGTCGAGGGGCCGAGCAGGTCCGACGCGGGCCACGTCGCCGCGGAGAGGTCGTTGAGGACGCTGAGAAGCGCCGATGTCGCGCTTTTTCCTAGGTGAGGATACCCCGAGTGGCTATGTTTGACTTGTTAATATCACCGCTTCGAAGGACTGTTCTTGTGGTTCGGAAATGAAAGACTCACCATGCAACGCCTTGCGCAATGACTTCGAAAGCGACCTGCCCCTTGTGTCCCTTTGCCAGCTTACTCTCCGTCGGCTCGGCAAATATGCCCGACTCCCAGGTCACACCCATATCATTCGCGGCGATCATGCCATGACCACCGTTCTCCTCGCCGACCACGAACAAGAGGCCGATATCGCCCTCGTTGCGGAGCAGACCGTCCCGTCGCAGTTCTTCCGCAGCCAGAACCTGCGCCGCCAGCGAACCCAGATCGTCGGACGAGCCGCGGCCGCGGATGACGTCGCCGTCGACGGTCAGCGGGATGTGCGGTGGCACCGTGTCCATGTGGGCGGTGAGCAGCACGCGCGTGGTGCGCAACGCACCGAGGTAGGCGTAGACGTTGTGCCGCGGCGAGCCCGGCGCGATGGGGATGCGCTCGACCGTGTAGCCCAGGCCCTGCAGGTGCTGCTCCAGGAAGAGGCCGATGGAGTGCTCCAGCTCGCTCGTGCTGACGATGGACATGAGCGACTTGAGGAGGTGGACGACTGGGTGGTCCATAATGGTGGTCGTCATCATTTCAATATATTTTGTGGGTTCTTGGGATGCCGAGACGGTGAGTGGTGAATCAGACTGTTGTGTTATTGCTCCTCTATATTCTCTTGGCGATGATGCGACTACCTTCGTCCTATTGGCGGTAACAGGATGATGGAATTTGATTATGCTATTGATTGATAGCTCAGTGCAATGAACTTAAGGGCAAATGCTCTATATCGCAGCTATTTTCGAATTGGATCCTGATATTTTTCGCCGACTTTAAACGGCATTCGGACTTGTAGTCAATTCTTTCGTCAACGGACACGGAGGAGTCACGGCATCGGACCGGTGATGGCGGGGATTGATTTCAGCCCTCGTCATCCCACAATAAGGAGCCACGATCGCGCTGACCGGCGGGGGCCGCTATTTTCTTGTGCAGAGAATTCGAGCGGCGCAGCATTCCTTCGTCGTTTTTACGTATTTTAAATGCAACTGATTTGAAAAGTTGATTGACAAAGATTTGGATGCCGGAGATACTCGGGTCTAATGCTCGATGTGTGACTCAGATACTAACCGGTGCCTACAAAGTTCCCTATCGCAGGTGCTCTTAAAGCCTCCAAGCGCAGGTCAATTGGGAAAGGCAATCACGATAAATCGGCCTCAAAAGATGCAATGAATCGGTGACATTCCATTCTCCCACGCCAGATGTTTTCCAGTGGCTCAATTCGAGGCCGGACAGACGAGGACGCTTTTCAACCAGCTGTGGAGCCGGTTGACGAGATTCCGTCTCCCAACGCTGACACTGATCATTGCCATCCAGAACGCAATTCAGTTCAGTCGCCATTCAGTTTGCACATCGCGTAGGCCGAGTATTGACCGGAAAATTGCTCTGGCTTTGTATGCTCAAATATAATCTTTCACGTCCAAGCAGCAGGCGAGATCTCTGAAGGTCCTTCGTGGCCCACAGGGCTCATTCCGCAGGCAGGCAGAAGCATTTAGCACTGCTTCAAGTAACGAGATCAGATGATGCGCAGATTGTCAATGATCGACTGGAATCCTTTTTTCCTGGTGCAACCGAGTCAATGCAACACTGATTGGAATTCGATGTTGATTCAGCCCGAGAACAAATGCCTGAACTGTTCCCGGTGCAACTTCGTAGGGCATCCTCTAGGTCTAGGTAAGTAATATGTTGCCAGTCTTGGTCCGACCAACCCTACGCGAACGCAAGCCGGAGAGATGAAGGCCGTTGCTTCATTACAGGGCGCGCAGACGATATTATCGCAGCAGGTTTGTAGATATAATTCAACCAAGAGAAATGGGTTGCAATCATATGCTCCCCCGTATTCTGACTCGGAGTAATGATATTATACAAAATTCGCGACTGACCGGGTGGTGCGAGCGCTTCTCTTAGAAAACCCGAATCTCCAGTCTCCACCTGCCCTCCGTGTCCGGCCTTCTCTCCGCGCTCGGTCTTCTCGCCGCATCCGGTCTCCTGATTGGATTCTGTCATTCAGCCCGGAAGCTGACTATGATTCTGTTCAGATTGGGGACATATTGGAGAAAGACTCAAGGGAGCAGGTTTGGAGATTGTGCGGTATGAACAGGAAGGTTCGAGATTTCAGAGTCAAGAAATGTCCCTCGGTGTCCCTCGTATCGAGCATTACACATCAGAGAAGACACCACGAATAAAGCCTAGGTAGACAGTGGATTATTTCCTCGAGAAAATAGCTAAGCAATTCATTGTTTCACGCAATACCCGGGTACTTGACCTTGGGAATCATCACGCGATCACGACAAACTAGTCGCCCGGCATCAAGGTACCGATAATGCGGTTGCTTGCGACATATTTGTGGAATTAGAAGATCCTCTCGGGAAAAGTTCCTTGAAACAAGCGAGACTTTGCCATACCGAGCACTCGCAGGCTGGAAAATATGAGAGCATGATGCCGAACGAAACCCTCGAGACGAGTATTAGTGACGACAACCCCGCCTTCTTTCTCCGCATGAAGACCCTCGAGACGCGGCCAGTAGTCTACTGACCCCACGATCTCCGCAGGCGTCACTGGGGTAGCGCCGAGAGTATGTAAGAGGCCTATGCTGCACCATAAAAGTGAAAAGAGAAAAAGGTAATTGGGAACTCCAATAATCGGTTCTGTCATATATCGCCAGTTCAAGGTTGATCAAGTTCTCTCAAATCAAAGCGCTGGAACTCACCTGCACACGGCTTCACCATGGCACCGAAAAACATCATCGTCACCGGAGCCGGCGGCCTCATCGGCCCCATGCTCTCCAAGAGGCTTCTCAATGACGGCTACAGGGTGGTCATGACGGACATTGTGGAGCCGGTGATCCCCAAGGGCGTCAAGCACCCGGAGAACGCGGTGTGCCTCAAGGGCGACATCTGCGACGCCGGCTTCGTCAAGACGCTCCTGGACGCGGCGCAGCCGCTGCACGCCATCTTCATCTTCCACGGCATCATGTCGGCCGGGTCCGAGGCCAACTTTGACCTGTCGATGAAGGTCAACGTCGAGAGCGTGCGCAGCCTGCTGCTGGCGCTGCGGCAGACGAACCCGGGCGTGCGCGTCGTCTACTCGTCGTCGCAGGCCGTCTTCGGGCAGCCGCTGCCGGCCGTGGTGACGGACGCCGTGACGCCGACGCCCGAGGGCACCTACGGCGCGCACAAGTTCTCGACCGAGATCATCGTCAACGACATGCACCGCAAGGGCTTCGTCGACGCCGTCATCGTGCGGTTCCCGACGCTGGTCGTGCGCCCGGGCAAGCCCAGCAACGCCGCCTCGTCGTTCCTGTCGGGCATGATCCGCGAGCCGCTCAACGGCGAGGTCTGCGTGCTGCCCATCGAGGACCGCGCCTTCAAGTCGTACATCTGCTCGCCCAGCGGCGTCATCGAGAACCTGGTGCGCGTGCTGAACATGGACAGCAAGGCGCTGCCGCCGCACCAGCGCCACATCAACTTCCCCGGCGTCGCCGCGTCCGTCCAGGAGCTCATGGACGGCCTGGCTAAGTACGGCGGCGAGGACAAGCTCAAGCTGCTCAAGGAGAAGGCGGACCCGGAGCTCGAGCGCATCCTGCGGAGCTGGCCGCAGGACTTTGACCCCAGCACACCCGACAGGCTGGGGCTGGTCAGGGACAAGAACACGGAAGATCTGGTCAAGGAGTATGTCGACTCACTAAAGGAGCAATGATCGTTGTAATGAGAGAAGAGTCTCCGTGTAACTTAGACGACTGAATGCGAAAATTGAGTTTTGCGTCCATCATGTTTCCGAATTACCAAGGAAGACGGCTTACATGGTTCTTGGGGAGATGGATACGCTGCACTTCGAGGTCTGCCAAGGGAATAGTACGCCTGGTCGGAAAACATTGGCCTAGAGCCGCCAAGCGATCAGAACAGCCAAAGTGACCCCTTAAACTGTGTTTGTAAATATATCTGAGCATCATATATGAGCTCAACAAAATGGACTTTCCGTGCATGCCTTTGCAAGAGGCAATTTTGCTCGAGCCGCAGTGGTAGCGGCGAACGAATGATTCCCCTTTTCGAATGTTGAGACTGCCAATCGATTGCGAAATCGGCAATCGAGTGAATTGCCTGACTCGACGAGTTTATTTGAGTGACAAGGCGCCTCCCTGATCGAGTTCCTGGCCTTTAGAAAGAGACACGGCGCTAGAGCGGAACGGCGTTGGGTGGAGGATCTACCGGCAACGGCGCCGATATGAGCGAAATGGGCCGGTTCTCTTTGGCTGGCAAAGTCAGCCCATTTTCGTCCGATTGTCGCCTGTTTCGGCGGTATACCCAAGACGGACTAGTTCCGCATCTTCCTGACAATATCTGTTATTTTTTCAATAGCATGCAAGTCTGTTGGGGAGTTATACACGGTGAATTCACTCAGGGGACTAGAGTGCGGCATTGGCAAGGGCTCTCCACAGAGAGAGAGCATTGCTTGAGCCGGAACGGACGTCTCCACATGAGCATAGGAAGAAATAAATACCTGGAACAACGTAGGTATGCACGACTTACGAACCGACAATTACGATTCGAAGTCAAGCGAGACAGCCCAGATGCAATGCTCCTGCCGTGCTTATCTAAACTTGGAAAGCCACAACTACAGGGAGAGGGATCCATCTGCAGGTTTGCTACCGGAATTCTTCTGCCTCCGGTCCCGTCGATAGGGATGGAGACGGGAGTGTCTTACGCACCATCCAACCAGAGCATCACACCGTGGAGGGAACAGGCTATGTTAGCGGTTGTGGGTCAGATAATATCAGGTCAGCACCAGCGACCGCGTCTACTTCGATCCACGCCCAAAGGTCCATTGTGCTCATCTGTCGTCTTATCGAAACGGAAACTAGTGTACACAGTAGCAAGATTGATGCTTTCCATGGCTATCATCTCGCCATTGCGATAATATACCGGCTGAATCGCGAAGTTTTGGAAGTTCAGGGCTCAGCGCTAAAAGTCAGCTGGCCCCCAAACGACAGGGCTGACCCCGCTACGACAGTGGACAAAGTGTACAGAGTACCGCGCAGGGCAACTCTCCAGACATTCTTGCGGGCCACAGTGAGGGGCAGAGGGGTCGTTGGTTCCTCGGGGCCCCAGGTCTCGTGCATCCGGGCCTTGGTCCTAAAAAGATAATATTGCTGTATTCCTTCTGGAGTAGGGGACGGCTATCAATCGAAATGAGATATGCGCGATTCCTAGATTTCCAGATGCCCTTCTTCAATAGTCTGGCGATTCTGCAGTATCAGGGATAAAAATAGGAAGGGGGAGCTTCGACACTGGGAGAGAACAGTAAGATCTAAAACCAACATGGTCAAGTGCACTGCAATCCACTGTGGCCCTTTGTTGGGTTGGGGGCGGTTCAGCCAGGGGTACCTTGTTGGCCACTATGAGAACCCGCCTGGACAGGTGAAGCTTCCCTCTTTGGGTCTAGGTTAATACATTATACCCACCTCAGTATTGGCCGTTATGGTCTGCTGCGCCGTAACGAGAGAAAGGACCCGGGCCCTGATCTTACATACCTGAACAGAGTATATCTCGGTAATTCTGTGCTGACTGGGCTGACTCACTTCGTCTTCTGCTTGGGAACTTCTTCCTTTCCTCATCCTCTTCTCTTCATCTTCTTACGTTGACCTGGCTTGTCATCCAACGTCGCTACATTGTAGTCCTTGACTCTTCGCTTATTCTGCAGCGAACCATACATATTGCCAACATGTCCAGCTTATCCTTCATGAATGTCCCCGCCGAGGTGCGCGGTCTCATTTATGAGTACCTGTTCGACGACGCCGGCAACGATCGATTGGCGATCAGGAGTGCCGAGCTCAGCAGGCTGCCCAAAGCAGAAGACAGGTCGAGGTCGAAATACTACGTGCTCGACCACTCCATCGTGCGGCGGTGTTGCGAGGCCACCTACCGCCTCGGGACCAAGGACGCCTACTTCTGCGCCGCCCTGATGCGCGCCAACCGCCAGATCTACCGCGAGACGTCGTACCTCGTCTACGGCCGGCACTCGTTCGACTTTGGCGGCGACATCGAGGCCGTCCAGCCCTTCCTCAGCGACATCACGCCCGGCAGCCGTGATCTGATCCGGGAGATCTCGCTCTACAAGCGTGGTCCGCTGCCCGGCGGCTTCGAGAACGATCGCAGCGAGTGGCGCAGCCTCTGCCGGTACCTCAGAGAAGGGGCGTGCGTCGTGCGCAAGCTGCGGCTCGTCGTGCAGGGCGGCAAGCCCGCCGCCGACTGGAAGGGCCCCAAGGAGTTCTCGGCCAGCGATCTGCAGCTCCTGGCCGACCTCAAGCACGAGAGCCTCGACTGGGTGAGCGACCTGGCCAAGGTCGAGATCGGGGAGCTCGAGGTCCTGCCCGACTTGCACTACGCCCCGCCGCCCACGAGCTCTCAGATGCTCATCTTCGCGGCCGTCTCGGCCAGCATAGAGAAGGGTCTGACCGAGTTTCTGAGGTCGCAGCTGCGTCTTGCTCCGAGGGTGGGATTTTGATCAGACAAAGTGAGGGAAGAAATATGTGGCCAAGGATGGATTGAAAGATTGCTTGGTTTTAACTTGAATTCTGGGGTTCTGTTTACTAGGCATTGCATTTTGGCATTGGAGAACGGCGTCGTGGATTCAAATGGGATATTCAACAGTATTGGATCTCAGATCATCAAATCTTATATAACAGGATGAAGCACGTATATAGAGATCTGCAAGCGAATTCGACTCACGATCATAAATATAATGAGTTGACGGCAATTCGAATACCTCAACTATACTCGTCCAGATGATCTAGCATACCCAGCCGCCATCCACATTGTACACGGCTCCCGTCACAAACGAGGCCTCGTCGCTGAGCAGAAACGCAATCACCCGGGCCACCTCGATGGGCTCCGCCCTGCGCTTCTGCACCGTGTGCTTGAGACTCTCCTTGACGTGCTCCGGGTTCTCCCCTTGCGACAGCGGCGTATTGATGGAACCTGTCCGATGGCGGCGGTGTTAGCTCTCAGGTTGTGAAACCAATTCATTCCGCGACCTATTCGGGGTCGTGACGAAGTAGGAAACGTACCTGGTGATACACAGTTGATCCTGATCTCTTGGTTCTCCTTGGCGGCCGTCCTCGTCAGCGCGATCACAGCGGCCTTGCTCGCGCAGTATGCCGCGTTGCCCGGCGCGCCGAACTGGCCAAAGACGCTAGCCGCGGAAACCTGTACATGTTGATTAGTTTTGTGTCTATTAAAATTTAATCGTTGGAAACGCTTACAATGCTTCCGCCTGGCTTCATGGCTTTAATTTGAGTCTTTGCGAATTTGGTGTTAGCATCATAATTCTCACAAAAAGCATGATCATTCCGTTCCGTGCTGTCTCAGAGCCTAGAAAATTCAAAACCGGGGGGAGTCATCATACCCGTATGCAAGCATAAACACCCTTTGCGTTCACCGCAAACGTAGAATCCCAATCATCGTCCGTGGACTCGAGAACCGGGACCGCAGGCCGGATGATGCCGGCCATGTTGACCGCGCCGTCCACCCGGCCGAGCACCGAAACGGTCCGCGTGATCCACTCGTCGACCGACTTACTCTGACGCACGTCGACGACGGTATAGATGTGGTCTTTGGCGCCGGCGGCCAGCGACGCCGTAGCCGTCTTGAGCGCCTCCTCGTTGATGTCGGCGAGGGAGATGGCTGCGCCGCGGGAGGCGAGGAGCTGTGCGGTCGCCAGGCCCATGCCTGACGCGGCGCCCGTGATGGCGATCTATTAGATCAAGTTAGATACCTCTCGCGTGCATACATTATGGAGGATGGCAGACTTACAACTTTACCCTCGAAACTAGACATGACGGTATGAAAACAATGATCCCCGAGAAGTGATACGATGAGAAATTCGCGATCAGCTGCAAATCAACAAAAAGACTATACTTCTAAGACCGAAAATTAAATCACGGTAAAGTCCAACACGGGATCAAGCACCGAAAAGTATAGTCCGAAATACCGGAGATCCCGTCCCGCGGCGCCGTCCGAAGGGGTAAGTAAACTCCAACCCCGCGACCCGCCCGATTATAGTGCGTCGAATCGGGCAATCGTCCCCAATCTCGGTATCCAGACGAAAGTTGCAGGCGCTAAAAGGACTATATTGACACATTTCCAGGTTATATGTTATTTTTCTGTGTTTGTAGGCCATGCATGCTGCCCGATGCCCGGGGATAGACCAAGTCATCTTATAATAACAACTTGCAGAAGTACATCACAAAAGTTCTAGCCGAGTGCCTTGAAGTCGAAAGCAATGTTGAATTGCTGCCAAATATTCCATACAGCTATGTCGCAAGTGATGTGTAGTAATGTGATGTTGTATTGTAGAGATTTTACGATAAATCTAATAGATAGATGAGATTTGACAATACAATGTTGCTTCAAGCTCTGCGTGTAAGCTTTTGCTTTACAGATTGAAACAGTCCCTTCTTTTCAGTCCTACTTGACTCTTCCTCCTGATGCATCGCGACATCAGCCCCAATCACATCCAGACCCGTCGTCAGATCGACATCCTCGGGCTTGTACATCCAGGGATCCTTGCGTCCGATCGTAAACTTGTGCACCAGCCAGATGAAGAGGAAGACGGGCACGCCAATGTACGACGATAGAAAGTCACCCGTGGACCAGTGGCCCGGGAAGAAGTTGGTGAACCCGTTGAGCATGCATAGCATAGCGAATAGGATCATGCATATCCAGGCGGCCCAGGGCTGGATGCGCGACTGGTACGGTGGCACCACGCCCTGGGCACAGCAGGCCTTGCGAAACCGGAGAAAAGTGACGCAGCAGAGCACCCACGACGTGTAGCCGGCGCTGTTGGTGATGCTGATGAACCAGTTGAAAACAGTCGACGCCTCGGCGCTGCACGCCATGTACGCCAGCAGCATAAACAGGCTGGCGCTCAGGACGGCGTAGATGGGCACGCCTTGCTTGTTACAGCGGGCGAAGACCCCCGGCGCGTCGCCGCACACGGCCAGCGAGTACAGCGACCGGCTCGACATGTAAAGGTACGACGTGCCCGAGGACCAGGCACTCGTAAGGATGCCGACGTTGACGACGGACGGCAGGCCCTGGATCCCGGCGTTCTTGATGGCGATGACCCAGGGCGAGGCGTTGGCGTTGCCGGCGCCCGAGACCAGGCCCGAGGCGTTGGAGGCGCAGATGGCGCCGATGGCCACGGCGCCCAGGACGTAGAAGAAGATGAGCCGGTAGAAGAACTGCCGCGAGGCGACGGGCAGGTTCCGGCGGGGGTTGCGCATCTCGCCCGACGTGACGATGACGAGCTCGGGGCCAAAGTAGAAGGAGAAGCCGCAGAGGATCCAGACGTAGATGAAGGCGACGAAGCGACCCTTGGCGCCGGGCAGGATGTACTCGCTGACGGCGCCGGGGTCGTACCAGTAGCGGAAGCCGAGGCGGTCGTGGCCGGGGCCGCCGCCCAGCATGAGCACGAGGGACAAGATCAGGAGCCCCAGGATGAGGACGACCTTGATGCTGGCGAACCAGAACTCGGCCTCGGCGTAGACGCGCACGGGGAACACGTTCAGTATGACGATGACGGCGATCATGATGGTCAGCCACACGGCGACGTGGACGCCCGAGGGCCAGTAGTCGATGATGATGGTCGCGGCGACGACCTCGTAGGCGCCGATGACGCCAAAGGCGTAAAAGTACAGGTAGCCCAGTGCGACTCCGAGGGAATTCGATACGTATCGGCGACAGTGCATAGACATGGAGGATCCGGGGAGGGGGAGATACGTGCCGACCTNAGTAGTCGATGATGATGGTCGCGGCGACGACCTCGTAGGCGCCGATGACGCCAAAGGCGTAAAAGTGCAGGTAGCCCAGTGCGACTCCGAGGGAGTTCGATACGTATCGGCGACAGTGCATAGACATGGAGGATCCGGGGAGGGGGAGATACGTGCCCACCTGGGATAGAAAATGTCAGTTCCTGTTTCTTGTTGTATCATTCCTGACGGCACAGGAAGAAAAAGACAACGATAGGATCAACTCGTTTTACTCACCTCTATAGCAGCAGTGACGATACCGTAAACCATCAATGACATTAAAATGTAAGAAATAAGAAGAAGCCCGGGCCCTCCGGCGGCGAGTGCCTGGCCCGTAGCAATGAAGAGAGAAGTACCGACACTCCCTCCAATTGCGATCATCTGGGCATGTCGGGACTTAATCGCTCTCTTGGTTCCGTTGGCAGATGACTCAATGACTTGGCCATCGCTGGAACTGGTGACCTTTGACAAATCTGCCTTCTTTTCTATGTCCTTGTTGTCTTGGCCGAGGTGGCCAATTTCAGGAGCCACGGTCATGATGAAAGACGAATTGAAAACAGATTGAGGTGGAATTGAAGTTGTCATCAACTCTGGCAGGAGAGAGATTTGAGAACTCTTACGCGGAGTAATGAAACTTGACTCAAGCCCTGATTTATAGTAGTTCTACTGATACTGTCCGTTGTGAGACAGCCGCGATCTATGCCTGTTCAGGACCATTTATGTTATCTCCATGTCGAATCCTACAGCAGGCGCGTGGCGTATACGTAGCTGGCTCTATCATCTCGGTATCCTCAAGCCACTCGATTCGGAGCCGATATCCAGGTATTCGTCGGCCAAGGGGCCCAGGTCATACTCCAGCCAAGCCACAAACTTATTATCGTCCCTGGCACTTGTGATGCAAACCTACCCCGGATGATAAGAACCGGGCCTATTCATGTCTGAACCAGGTTCGAACGAAACTGGGGAAGCCCAGACCC
>JACVEI010000785.1:84382-95278 GCA_018115615.1 Pestalotiopsis sp. DP-2020a | reverse complement strand
AAAAAAAAAAAAAAAAAAAAAAGGTGCGAAAGCCTCGTTCATCATCGAGCCGTCCAGGGGTCCGTGGGATCCAGAGCGTCTGCTCTGCAGGTTCTGGTCTTTCTAGATTTGCAATATGCGGGCACGTACAAACGGTAAAATAATGTGTGTATCCATGTCTTGATACGTACACACTTTGGCCATTGCTTCACTCATTTGTATTGCTTGTGCAGTTCGCGAAGCTTGCCAGAAACAGACTTTGCAAACTCCACATGGTCATTGTTTTTGTTTCCAGTTCACCTGTTCGTCGGGCTTCCAAGCTATGCCAAGTTCCATCGAGGAAGGGGGCAAGGCTTGGCCGAGGAAAGGGGCCGAATGGAAAAAGTAACACAGACACATAATTAGAGAATGAAGAAGAGAAAAACTTTATTTCTTCGGGTGTTCATGCTTGGCCTTCCGCCTCGCAAAACCCAGCACCAGTGAGCCTCGCCAGTGGAGAAGGATAGAAAGAGAAAAATAAGGGTCCTGTTTGTGTGCGTGTGTGTTTCTCTTTACGCCGCCTGCGGAAGCCTAAGTAGTAAGCATCATTCCGCTCGAGATCTTCCCACTCCCGTGCCTGGGGAGTCCCGACCATCGTAGGAGGAAAATCTACGAGTTTTCTGGGGACCTTGTTTATGCGCCGCCGCCCAGTTGTTCGACTTTTTCGCTTTGTCATGACACACGGCTCACGTCGAGAACACCAGCCAGCCCTCGCCCGCCGGCACCCTCCCTGCCCCGGCCCCCCCATCCGTAGGGCATAGCGGGAGAGCCGAAGCGGTCGAGCATGAATGAACGCTCTCTGGAAATGGCAACGGCGTCGAAGAACTGCATGAAGAACGCGGGCGATATTCCCCGGTAGCTCGGATCGTATTCGTCTGTCATTTGCAGTACTGTAGTTCCTGTGGGCAGGCATTGATATGGTCTCATCATCTTGACATATTTGGACAAGAAGGAAAGAAAGAAAACCCCGTTTCCATCTTCTTCCACCGACTACTACAAATTCTTCACGGGCGCGTCGCCCTGGACGTCCCCACGCCCGTACTCGCGCCGCGGCTCCTTGCCGGCGCCCCGGTCCGCCTCAAAGGCCGCGACCTCCGGGCTGTCCATGAGCCCAGACACGTTGTCCGCCTGCCACTTCTTGAGGGACGCGCCCAGGCCCTCGTTGGAGTAGTCCTTGTCGTTGGCCTGGTCCTTGTGGTACTTGACCCGGATGAAGTCGGAGTCGATCGTCGCCGGGTCGAGCGACAGGCTCACCAGCGCGTTGATCACGGCCGTCTTGGGGATGATCTTGAACGTCCACTCCTGGTTTTGTGCGTGGTTAGCTATCCCCGTGCATCCCGCGGTTCTTAGTTCAGCTTCTCCGGGCCCCAGTAAATAAGAGTCGAGACTCGAGAAAGCTTCTTGTCAGAAACAGGCAAAAATTCTCGCGGCTCCAGAAGGTAAAAGCAGGAATGATGGACGGCATGACCGCATCGGTGGGGCTGAATGGGGTTGATATGGGAAGATCTCGGAGGAATTTACTAGCATTGCAACCGCCAGTAGTATACAACCTGTGGGCTCAACTAACCTCTTCGTGCCGGAACTGAATCAGGTCGCGGTCGTTGGTGACGACCTGGTGCCCGTGGCTCTTTGCGCTCTTGAAGAGCTTGGGCAGCGCGAACCACTGGCCCGCCATCTTGTACCGGTCGTTGGCGTAGACGAACTGGTCGTTGTAGACGCAGTCGGGCGTGTACCGCTTGACCCGCTCGACCGTCGGCTTCATCTCGTACAGCGCGATGATGTCGTCGACCAGGGCCTGCCGCGCCGGCGACAGCGGCAGCGACTTGGACGGGTCCGGCGTGTAGTCGCCGCTCGGGTGCGTCTGCCGGATCTCAAAGTGCTCGCCTGGCAGCGATGCGTCCGTGGGGAAGTTGGTCTTGCCGCTGTCGCCGGATTTGGTGGCCGTCGTGGTCATCTTGGAGGAGTGGATAAAAGGCTGCTTCTGGATGGTGTTCGATACAGCTTGGAATCGTATCGGTGCCCGAGTTGAGTATCCCGGTTGTGCGAACTGTGCTCGTGATAGATTTCTTGCCAGGCGTAATGTCAAACGCATGATAGTACAATCAGTCTAAAGACGATAAATCCATGACTGCGAACGCGGATGATGGGTCTGGATCAATTATCTATAGAAGAGTCTGTGATGCTATCATATACAATGTCAAAAGTCATCATCACGTAGTTGTCTCGCGCACGGAATCCTTCCAAAACTCATGAACGAATCATGGTGGCTATCACCAAGACATGGTAGTCTATAACACGGGAATAGGAATTATGGTGATTCATAGATGGAGGCCATCATGCGGAGGAAGACGATTGCCACACGTCAGGGGAACCAATTTGGGGAAACTGCATAGCTGGAAGTAGAAGCGCCATTATGATCCCAGGTGGGCGTATCGTTATGTAAGCCATGTCTCGCAAGATTGAACTATACTCTTCTGATCTGTTACAATTTGGTATAACTTGATCTGTCAAATTGATTTTCGAGAGGAGTTCAGCACATCATTAACATTATCAAATGGTTGCCCGATCTGTAATGCCCGTTTCGGCATTGATATGCCATATGCGCACTCAGACCTGGCTACCTAGGTAGGTTCAGCTACAGATACCTCCGCGCATACTTGACTCATTTCTTGCTTCTCGAAGTATCCCCAGGCTTCTTTAAAGCATAGTGTGACAGCTAGAGTTCACAGGATCCTTTTTGTCGTTGAACTAGCTGACATGCCACAGCTGCGAAGCTTCCCGGCCGATGTGGTATGTTCTTGTATCCGTTCTTGAGGTGGCCGGGCGGTCTACGAAGAGTTCATCAAGCCTACAAAGTTATGCCCAAAGCATAAAGGTGCGTTAGGATGTTCCTCTTCAGGAGTATTGGTTCTGGAAACATGAGTCACGAACACAGACATACATTCCTACGAAAGTAACGGATGTCCTGAGCTGACGAAACGAAATAAAGCTTCAGAGTTAATGAGTCCGAGCAAATGCTGTAGTAGGACCGAGAGATTGACGATGCAGATATTTGAACAATATATACTCTGCATCTACATCCTAAGGTCACGACACGTTTATCAAAATATCTACTACAAGTCCTGGTTCATCTTTAAAGGGTCCAGACGATATAAGGAACCGGCATATGCAAGAAGGGCATTCTCAATCGGGCCGTAGCAAAGGCTTCGTTAGGTGTAACCTTCACTTGACCGGTGGGAGTATAATCATCCGGACATCCGACCGTTGCCTGTGCAAGCGTACAGAATCATGTGTATAAGTATTTGAGAAGTCTCCCTTATTCTCATCTTCAATCTTTCCTTCTTCAGGCCCCCCTTCAACTTCATCATGGCAGCACACAGGATGACAAGTACATCGCCAATACTCCCACTTCTCATCCTTCAATTTATTGGCTAGGTCGGCCACTGTGCCATCCGGGGGTCTCGCCAGACCAATACGGGGCGGCCGAACAATGTCAGTTTAGCGCTGGCGGCGGCATCAGAGTCGCACCTCACGTGACTGTCGACCGTCCAAGGCGTCGTGGCTGTTTTGAACGCACGAATGCAGGCAGCAGCAGACTGCCAAAGGAATGGGTGCATTGTGAGCACCGGTCCAGGCAACAGAGATTTGCCACCGCAGCAGTGAGCGCGGGGGACCAGGACCACCACCAGAACTGGACAGCATCAGACTGTCACAAAACGAGAGAGAGCGCCCTCGAGAAGAGAGAGGCGCCGGCCGAGAAGGACTGCCACGAAGGGGTGACTGCGAGCACCGGTTTCAGTACCCGGCGACAATAGAGAATCGCCACGAGAAAAGGGTTGACTTGGAAGCCAGGATCAGTACCCGGCAGCGTCCAAGCGCCAATGAAGAACGAGTGCTCAGAGAGAAGCACCGCTGGGCAACAGCAGATTGCCACAGTGGGGTGACTGACATCGACTCAGCATCCGGCAGCAGTGACTGCCACACAGGACATGGCTCAAGAAGAGCATCGCGGCAATAGCAAGTTGTCGCAAGGGGTGACTGGACACCAATCCAGTGCCCGGCAGCAGTGGCTGCCACAGAACCCGTCATGTGCAGTGGTGCTACCATTTGAGATTCGACGGAGACATGTCAAGACTAGCAGGCCGATGCAGCGTTCTAGTTGTGTACTGCGGCCTGACGTCGGCAGTGTTGTCACGTGAAGGTTTTATAGGAGTACTCGGCATGGCGCAGGGCTGTTCCTCACCGTTTCCCTACATTGTCGTAACGAGAAACTTCCGGATGATAGGTGGTGCTACCATGTGGAAATTTAGGTTGTGGCATTGAGATCACTTGGTGACGGTGTGGGAATGGCCATAAAAATGTGAAGGGAGTTGGGAAGTAACGTAGTGGCGCTTTGTCAGGGAGATGTTCCATAGAAACACGTCATGAATATAATCCAACTTCACCACAACTATGATCTCGTTACGACACACTAAAGTGAGAACTAACCGCCAAATCGTCTGTACTCTCACGAGGAACAGCTGTGAATTCTTACTGGATTGCTGGGCGACAACCTAATGCCCCGAGACAAATGACAATAGCATCAACATGTTCTTTACGATCTTGATAAATATTCTTCAATCTGCCGGAAAGTCACAGTGTCTAGCAGAAGGAATGTATCATCCAAAGACGTTTGCATAAATTTCTGTTTATATCTCTGCCAAACTAGTCTACTCCAATGGCAGATCCAGGTTGATCTCCTCCTTCCGCCGCCGGAACTGGATCTTGCCGCTCGTGCTGACGCCGATGCTGGACTCGAACGACATCTTGGCGGGGCGCGTCTCGCCGGGGACGAAGCGCCAGTCGTACTTGAGCAGCATGTGGGCGAGGGCGATCTTGACCTCGTTGGCGGCGAAGAAGCGGCCCGGGCAGGCGTGCTGGCCGTGGCCGAAGAGCATGTGCTCGGGGTTGGTCGTGACGAACTGCCAGGCGTTCTCGCTGCCGGCCTGCTCGCGCAGCCGCACGAAGCGCGCCGCGTCGAACGTCTCGGGCGCCGAGTAGATGGCCGGTCCATGAAGCTGGTCGCCACGTTGATGCGGCTGCCGCGCGGCAGCACCGTGCCGTCCGACAGCGTCACCTCCTGGATGCTGGGGACCATCCGCAGCAGGAACGACGCGGGGAAGCCGTCGACGGTGTAGTTCTTGGCCATCTCGAGCCACCGCTGGTTGCGGCACAGGTCCTCGCCGAGGAAGACCCTCGAGGACAGGCGGGCGACCAGCTGCAGGATGGTGTCCTTGAGGACCGCGGACTTACACTACTCGCTCTCGCCGTAGATGTCGTGCAGCGAGGCCGTCGTCTCGTCGACTAGGTCGTTGGTGACCAGGCCCAGGGACTGGGTCAGCTTGACGCGGACCGTCTCCTGGATGAGGGTGTCGTCCTTCATGCCCTGAGCCAAAAGCTCGAAGCAGAACCTGTTGGGAAGGACGATCTTGGGGCCAGTTCCGCTCATGACCTGAAAAGCGCCAGAGTACTAATTTCTTGATGAGCTTTTATTTCGAGAACCGCCTTGATAACCGTCCTTGTCTATGTTGACCCTACATACCTTCTTGAGTCCCCCGTCGACGAGCTGCCTTCCATTAAATAGCCAACTCTTCTTCGGTCCCTTTCCGTCTATAGTAGCTAGGGGAAATCCTGCTAGAGGCCTCTCCTGGGTGATGAAAGAGTATACTATGCCGATGAGCACGGTAGCGACAATGCCCACGAGGGACAGTGGGAGGTTTTCCGGCAGCGCATCGCGCAGGGCGTCCATGCCGCCAGAGACGCACCAAGTTGATTTGGTCTGTCTGCATTCAAGAGCTGAGGACCTACCGCTAGGGAAGATTGATTCCAGTGCCCACCTCACCTAGCGCTTCAGGAAACCTCTTCCACCAGCATAATTAGCACGACTCCCTACCACGTTAGACAGGCAAACTACACCAAGTGTGGTGGTGGGCGCCGCTGCTGAGAAAGGGAGCGAGCGGCTCCCTCCTCTTCCCATGGACAGACAGAAACGTTGCTCCATACGGGCATTACGGGGTGGGAAGGCTTGAGCGAATCACGACTCAGCTAAAGAGTTCCGAATACGATTACAATGCCATGCCGAGCACGATCGGGATGGACGAGGGCACGGCCCAACTGGGAAAAGCATGTTAACGATGTATGTTATTTGCCGGTCCCTAGGGATGCCTTATAAACATATTAAACGCGAGTTGATTAAAATCTTTAGTGCAACCCTTTTTTCCTTCCCCTGAGGTCATACTACAGTATAAGCGAGTTCGTGAATCTAGAGGATTAGTTTTTCGACTTTCTCACAGCCGACAGCGAAGAAAAGATCTAATGGGCTCGGACCTCGGTATTACCCATCCTTCCTGTCTGTGTACCGTTCCAGCCGTGCTACAACGAGCCGCTCAAATTGATGTCTTGCTGCTGTGCCGCTTTCTATGATCCTCCTTTTGTCCAATCGTCAGCTGCATGCCGCCGCGACTATACTTTGCACGCGAAGAAAACCTCTTGGCTGATGATAACATATGTCCCGATTGGATTCTCGGAATAGAGACCGAATGACTCAAGCATTCCCTTCCCCTCGATTTCTTGGAAAAAATCGCGGGGGATCTGCATTTAGGATTCGCCCGGCACTGGGTTACAGACAGCCGAATACGTCTTGTCTCGCATTCGCGGTTGGCGGGGAACGCGATCGTGTTTTTTAGATCTTTTGGCGGCCGGCCGTATTCGTAATCGCTCGGTCCCGGGACGCGGCCGACCGAGTGCATAAATACATAACCGGGTGACCCGCATCCTACCTCCAGGCAACGTTGATTTGCATTTCGTACGGAGCGTTCATGTATTCCGAGAGACCCAACTCATGCGCCCGAGTCTCCGTTATATGCACTGAAATCCCGGACGATTATATCGTCAATCAGCCCCTTCGTGGCCGGGAGTGGGTCCGGATCCTGCGCCCAAGCCGCCCAGGCGTGATAGAGCACACAGTAGTACCATACAATAAATGTAGCGACAAGCTGTGAAGCACCAATTTGATAGCATCCGTAACTCTTGTTGCCATTCTAGCAGCAAGCAACGAAAACGAACGCGAATCTCCACCTATTCTCGCCCTTTCAAAACTACGTAGCTTCCCGGCGCCCGTATTCGGAAAGTCGTACTTCATCGTTGGATGAAGTGCGAGACGGCGCAGTTGCCGAGGCGGCCCTGGACAGGAGAATCCATTGATGTTTTCTATTTGAGAATGATGGTCTACAGCGTAGCTTGCCAGAACCTCGAACTTGAGGGCTGTCGTACACAATTAAATATCACATTCATGTCGCAAGAAGTTTGTTTACAACTCAATCGTTATATTTGCCTATTCGAAAACAACAAGACCCATGGGTCTGAGGAGTTACGTCCAAAATAAACGAGGTCAACAGGAGTATCCCGTAACGACTATAACTCCTTGGACGCCATCGTTGGAAACCGCTATCCATAACTCCCTGGTTTACATAAAAGTCCACCATCCGAATACAAAACACCCTGCCGAATCCGCAACTGCCCATGGTAGTAGTACTTTTACACAGAACTCTTCTTTTCGAGTAAAAAGAGTCCTGCTCATTATATGTGTTCCGGCATGATCGTCATAAGAAAACACCAATTCCATACGCTGGCTGACTCTGGGAAACGACGCTGAAAACGCTTTCAGACAAGACGCTATTGATTAAACGCGTCTCCAAAGAACATATCCGGATTACTGTTGTCCTGGTACATGTCGGACGAGCCGAACCCGTCTTCGAACTGCTTCATGTTCATCAGGCTCAGGTCGCCCGTCGTGAATTGCAGGAGCAGGTCGTCGTCGGCATCCTCGATGCCACTGAGTGCTGGTATGTTGACAGTTTCTGATGCTGTGCTGATCAATGGCTCGGTTTGCGAGTTGCCCGAGTCGACGTCAAAGTATTGAGCCGTTCCAGGCGGCGATGATGACTGAGACAATTCCGGAACCTCGTTGGAATGACTAGCTACGCTCTTGGCCGGCGAATTTGCGCGGGTGGGCAGCATCTCTGAAAGGGGATCGGCGTGCAATGACATGTGCGATAGCTGAGAGACGTAGGACTGGATGCTCGTGGCAGATGGAGAATGGGCGCTAGAGGCCGCCGCAGTAGCTCCAAGCGACGGCATCAGGGCAGACGAGGACATGGCCTGGAGACTGCTGGGCCTGATGGTTGTGCCACCCATGGATATATCCATCACATCATCGAGCATGTCAAACTCTGGGTCGAGGGGCTCCGGTGAGTTGGCTGCTGAGCTGTCCGAGTATCCCGACTGGGACGAGGCCGAGCAGACGGAGGAAGTCTTGTTTTTCCTGCGTACGCGCTCCGACTTTTCCTGACGCTCGTCGACATCAGGCCGTTGCTTTCGGGGACGACCTCGCTTCACGGATTTCCGCACGACTCCATCAAAAGCGCCCACGCACATGCCGCGCTGCTTGTGTCGGGTGAGGGCATCGTGACGAGCGAAGCTGTTGCCGCACTCGCAAGGGTACGGCTTGACGCCCGTGTGGATCTTGGCGTGGCGCTTCAGGTCATGCTGCCGCACGAAACACTTTTGGCAATTCGGGCACTGGTACTGTCTGTCGTTGAGATGGGTTTGCACGTGAGACTTGATGTTCTCCTTTCGTCCAAAACGCTTGTTGCATCCCTCGTAGACGCAAACCCACTTGTTGTCGTCCGGCTCGGGGCCCTGGATGAACTGGTGGATATCATCAAGGGTAATGCCCGTTGTCGTTCTGGTTTGCTCAATGTCCAGGCTTGCAATGCTTGCGGCACTTTGAATACTGGCTTGTGACTCGGTCCTGCGGTGAGGAGAGTTCCGGCGGGACGGTGTCTGCGTCGCGAGGCACTCGTTGGCAGACAGCGCATCTTGGGTGAGCATTGGGTGCCGCAACTCGGGCTTCAGATCAAAAGCACCACCGGCGAATGTAGCCATACTCGGTGTCATTGGTGATGCGTGCTGTGAGAAATTACTCGAGGCACTCAAAGGGTGCGTTACCACGGGCAACCCATCGAATTGGGTGTTGATCGTCATGCCCGAGGGCACTTGCATGTAGGGGTTTGATACGCTCCCCTCGTAAGCACTCAACTGCGCAATGCTTGATCGGCGGGAGTCCGGCATGGAAGGAGGACCTTCTGCTGCCTGACGCATCTCCTCAAAGGTCGTCATGGGCCTACTGCCAGAGTTTCGGTTCGGCTTCAGTGTCTCTTCCATCGACTCGTCATAGTCTTCCATGAACCTCTGGAGTGGACGTGAGTGCTTGATGGTGTTGCCATGGGATGTTCCCCGGGGGCTGGGGCTGATTGGGAAGTAATCTAGGCGGGTCAGTGATTCATAGTCCAACAGTACATGACTTCTAGACTCACCATTTGCATTCTGATGTGGGGGTGTAAGAGGTCTCTGCGGATTCTCGAGGCCAATGGTCTCAAACTTGTTGACCCTATCCATGATCCCACCACTTATCCTCCGAGAGTTCCGTCTGGCATGAGGGCTCTCGCTTTCAGAAGCCCACGAAGGAGCGCCGGGGCTCTCGCTGAAAGAAGTAATGAATGTGGGGGTGGAGGTACTGCTGACAGTTGGGTACAAGTCAAAATCCTGAGATGCTGACATATTGTCGGAGTACGACTCCTGGTTCTTTTTCATCATGGAGCCCATGGCACCGTTGAAAATGTTAGTGTTCCAGGACATATTCAGGCCCTGGGGCTGAAGTCCATCAAAGCCCTGACCCTCGAACCCATTCAAGTTCGGAGTTGAGTGAGGCGAGGTCAAGTAGTTCTCATCTTGCGCCAAGTTCTCGTACATCTGCTGTGAGCCCGGGCGTGCTAAGCGTTGCTGCTGCGCTTCTCGCAGCACATGCTGTTGTGCGTTGTGTCCTAAGTTAGTATGTTCACTTACCGTACTGTGAAATTCCTGCTGGAAGGCCGGGATCTGGAGTTGTTGTTGTTGTTGCTGTTGTCGTTGATGTTGACGAATATCCATGCTCATGCCCCTGCGATGTGATATTCTCTGACGTGGTCCCTGTGACTGTTGTTGGAGGCGATGCATCTGTTGCTGAGGCTGCATCGGGGTGAGCAGGTTGTTGTTTGGAGCGATCTTCATCGTCTCATAGGCGCTCGGTGTCGAGTACTGGCGTTTATGGTGACGCCCACGAGGCGGAACACCGCTCTGTGGCGGATTGGTGGACAGCATAGTGGGGAGAGGAGTCCGGAATGGGTCGTTGTTGTCGTCGATAGATATATTGTTGCCGGTGGGGGCTATCAATTTGGGACCCGTAACTGTGTTTATTGTCAGCCCTGGAATTTGTCTGGCCGGGTTCCCACTGGCGGTCGCTCGCCTGCCAAATGGGCAGATATATATGCGTATATATATATATATCTCGAATGGTTTACATACCTCACGCAGCGCAAGCCAGTCAGGCCGGGCAATTGGAAGACCTTGTGGTCGTACTCAGCAGCAGATGAACTTTGGCGGGACGAGAACTAGATGGAGTTAGGTAACAGGCCCTTTACAGGCGCCCGTGTAAGTGTGGGTTTTGGAGATGGATGTGCGAGCAGATAGAGATGTGCTCTGTCTGCTATGAAGATCTGTAAGTAGATCTGTTCTTGGAGTTTGGATTGATTCCCTTCTGGTGTTTCCTGTCTGCAGGCGACCGAAGTTGAAGGTTGCGAGCAAAAACCTGGCAGATTGGGAATCTGAAGTGGTTCTGGGGAATGATTGATCTGCTCAGAAGAAGCAGGGCAATGCAAGCAGCAGCTGAGCCTACTAAAGATACGATATGCCTTTGTTGACCTTCACGGGTGTGCGTCGTTGGCCGGGCGACAGGCCGCC
>JACVEI010000785.1:0-84296 GCA_018115615.1 Pestalotiopsis sp. DP-2020a | reverse complement strand
CCAGGGAAAAAAAAAAAAAAAAAAAAAAGGTAGAGTTGGCGCCAAACCTGCGACGAACCGCCCAACCGGCCAATGTCTACCACCTAAAAGATCTGGTTTAGTGTCGGGGCCTAAGCTAAGCTGGGAGGCGCTAGGCCTGTCTAGGGAGGGAGGCCCCCTGTAGAGGCTCGCTGGGGTTCAATCGGATCGCGCTGACTGTGGGCGCCCACGGGCCTGTTTCAGTAGACCGCTGAGCTCCAAACGGACGTCATTCCCATCATCGATCTCGGTCGCGAACCTGCCGGGCGCAATCTATTTACAGCCGTCACCCCGGCGATTCCAACAAGTCGAGGTACGGTACGAGCTGCCATCTCAGATCTCAAGCTCTCGGTCGACAAGTGGACAAGTATGGAGATCAAGGGGTGGTCTGTTCATCTCCTGATAGCAACGTCTCGAGTGTATGTAAACTATTTACCCCGGACCTAACAAAAAGTCATCAAACCAAACAGCCGTCGTCCATCAGAAAGGAAGAAAAGTAAACAGGCCATGCTAGTCGTCAGCAATCAATTCAGCACCCGACCGCCTGTCCACCTTATCTACCCACCCATCTGCCACACCCCCCAATTCGATATATGAATCAATGGATGTCTCGAAATCGCTGTGTTACATGGGATTGGCAATTTCTCTGTTGTTGTCAGAATTTCAAGGTTATTCTTGACATATTAAACACTTGACTGAACCTTCTTCCCATGAAGCCCAGGCCCGCCAATGAACCCCCCAAACCACGTTGCTTACCATTGCTGGCAGCTTGTTTGCGCCCATGGCAACAGGGTAAGGGAAAAAAAGAGGAGCCTGCTAACGCTGCTTACCGGCACTTCACTTCGATTGCCTGACCTAGCAACGCCGAGCATCTTACACCAACACCCGCGCCTGGGTTCGCTCCAATAAACTTGCGACCTGTCTCTGCCTATTCCCACTCAAAAGGATCATAAGTTCAGTCAGTCGATGACGGTCCGCCACGTTGCTCTCGACACAGCCGCCGCTTCCAGGCATTTCCCGTATCAACTCCCATTAATTGAAGGCCACGGCCGCTTCCATTGCCGATTGTGTCAATCTGGTCCACACATACGAATGATACCCAATGGACATCGCCTCCCAGACCTGCCAGAGTCTATTCGTGATTTGATCGCCCAGAGTTCCTTCGGTCACGGCCTGAACTAGCGGCGCCAGGTGGCCAGACCGTCAATCCTGATCTTTCACCTCGTTTTCCCTTTTGAGGCTCTGCTGTAGCCAATGTCAACATTGCGCTTCGGGTCCACGTACTGTATTGTGCTGGTCGTCTTGATCATTCATTGCGCCATGATCCCGTGCCGTCAAGCTGTTTTGTGAAAGCACAAGTATTTGATTTCGCGTCATATCTTCTCGAACGCTTTCCATCCTGAGACAAACAGACGAGGCCAAAACAAACCGTCCCCGGCATTCGGATCTGGCGATGAAATATACGACTACTACCTATCTCATGGCCGATCCTAGCTCAGAGCATTGGCCACAGCGTGCAAGGCCCAAGGGTCGATCGAAAGATGCACGAACCAGATCTGCTGTCGATCGAAACCGAATTTTAATGGCGGGTTTAAAAAAGTAAACAAAAACAACAAAATTCGGACGTTTGAACACGCTGTTTGGTGTCATGATACCTGACACCAGGTTCTTCTCTGGCCTACGAAGTACAGATCGGGCACATGTCTCAACTAACACCAGTGTCTTACAGATCTCAGAGGATAACGTTATGCAAAAGAGTGGAGTTCACCATGACGAATGCGCGACACTCACAATAACACCATCAATACGATTAGTAGACGCGACGATATTATCATTCATTCGCAAAGTCTAGGCCGTACCAGTATCCGACACGCAAGGCCATCCAGAAGACAATCGGTGGGAGCCGAGGGAAAGAGACGTCAACCATTCCGCCGCGCCGGACAGTCTGGCCGGAAGTGCGCTTGTAACGTCTTGTTTCCCAGTCCCTCTACCCGGCTCTGGTATCTCTGCCCCGCCTGCCTTGCCTTCTCGGCCTGCCGCTGCTGCGCCGCCAGGATGGAGCGCTGCTCTGATGCCGGTAGGTGAACGAGGCTCTGCCTGTCGCTTTCACTAAGCCGCGACAACTGGCCGGAGAACGCCTCTGCTCTCCTCTCGCTTTTCGTAAGACTCTTGGACTTGTCGCCAAGTGCAGATATCAACGCCGTCGACTGGCTGGTACCTTCAACCCGAGTTTCGTCAGAAGCCATGCCATCGATGGCTGCTTGTTGCTTCCTTTCATCGGCCCGCCGGTGACTTCGTTGGCCTGACGAGTTCTTGGATATCAACTTTCCTGATGGAAGCCTCAAAGACTCCTCGTCCAATCGCACGATTCCTCCAGAGCCCTTGATATTCCCACTCTTCCCCTTATCTGAACCTTCGTCGCCATTCACCTCGTCGTCGTCATCGTCGTCGTCATCGCCGTCGTCTGAAGCTTCGCTTCTGCTGTCCACATCCGAAAAGTCCCAGAAGTCGGCAAACTCGGAATCTTCCCGGTCCATGTCGAAACGGCAGTGGCCCTTGCCGAGCATATGCTGCTGCGCCGCTAACGGGCTACTGCGTTGCGTACCACAGCATATGCACTCATTGTAGCCGAATATGATCAGATGGATATACTCGATCAAGACCTCGGTGTCGACGATGAGATGTCGCCTGTGAGGAATGAAGAGGCCGTGGGCGGACTGCATGTGGGACAAGTTCGACTCAAAGTCGGACCTGTCTTTGTTGCAGAAAAGGCACTTCGCCGGCTCGAACCGTGATGGCTTGGCGTCGTCCATGGGCGTCGATGCCATAATAGTATTACTACTGGAGCTGCTGCTCGTGCTTGCTGATGTTGCACCGATCATCATATTGACTGCTGATGACCAGGAGATGGACGCTGTCAAATCGAATGTGCTAACGTGAAATTGTTTTTACTGTTGCTTTCTATGTGCTCGAATAGCTCTTGTTAATGGTTTGACCGCAGCTGCTGTTCAGTACTTATACGTCGGCAAGTCCATAATTATTAATATACCAGGCCTAGGAAAAAGGAGTCGAAAGACCATCTCACAAATCTCGCTTCTATACATGCGACAGGGGTAATAGTATACTCTCCGGGTCTACGATACTGGTTCGGGAGCGACGTCTATTGGTGTGGCCGAGTATGACTAGAGCCCATTGCAACCTCTGGTCCATGAGATAGAGGCAGTGCATATCGTGATTGGTCAATGGCTTTTGATGAAGACTTATTATGAGAGACTTGAGCTGTTTTCGAACAAACTTCTATGCACCTCACAGAATGATTCATTCTGATGTCGGTGACTCACGGGTGCCACGATCCAATCATGATGCGAGAAATCCTCTGGGGCCTGTGGCTACGGCAAGCGTCGATGACTTTTAGCAAGGGACTGCACTAAACCCTGGCAAACCTGGATCACCTAATCCAGCAGGAGTCGCCAGCCGCTCCAAGATCTTCATCACCAATCTTTCTTTTCTCGCTGCTTGCGAAAAGGAAACCACGGTTGTCGCAATGTGGAAGTAAGTGGCGTAATGCAGTCGCTGACACTGAGAACATTCTTAGGCGTGTGATAATACCCATCGATGTACCTGTCGGGCCGTTGTAGTGCCTCACGACCCAGCTCCAGTCTGGACTGTACAGGATTACAGTAAGCGGTGCACCAGAGCCGAACTACGAAACGAGGATTGACATATTATCTCGCAAGTCGTCGGGATAACATCTGTCAGCTATTCTTCAGACTTTTACTTTGTGCAAAATCTCGTCCGATCTGATATAGATAAAATGTCGTTTACTTGCAGAGAGCCATAAACGGCGGTGCCAGCAACGAGCCTCATCGCCGTAGAACTTGAACATAGAAAGATGCATATCATGGAAGACGGTGCGAGCCAAAAGGCCTGGTAGACATTTACATGCCAAGCGAAGTGACGGAACGCAGAAACAGCTTGATATTCTGGAACATTTCATGCAGTTTTCCGGTCAGGAAAGCCTTACATTGTACTTCATACAAAGTAGGTACAAATATGTATCTCCGCCAATTCAGCTCGCTCACGCCGTTCCTTGTGATTCATTCTGGCGACCTTCCGTAGGTGCATTTGGTGCGACCATGGAAAGCTCGGCCGAGTGCACCTCGTCGACGTTAAATACGATGAACATCTACCAATTGCAAAATGTCTCATCTCAGTTTTGCAACATTTTCCAGTACAGGCTTGATCTTGCTCTTCCTCCATTGTCAGATGCAGAAAAATCACCCGCCTCGAAACCTAGCAGAGACCAACACGCACTCTGAACATTACATGCACACCTATTGGAGCATAGTAAACACCATCAATACCACCATGGAATCTTTGTGGCCTCAAGACTTTGGCTTCTTTCAATATCTCCGGTACAAGGCCTGGTTCACTTTCTGCCGATGAATGAGCATACTCCTGGACCCCTTCAAGTTCCAAAACGAGGCGCGCCTCGTCCCGCCCGAGGTGCGCCGGGACCGGGTGCAGATCCCGTCGCGCGATCCGGGCCGGTCCATCGCGGGAGACCTGTACTTCCCCCCGGGCTACTCGGCATCGTCACCCGCTCTGCCCGTGGTCGTGACCTGTCACGGCAGCGCCTTCACCATCGAGGCCCACGGCCACGACGCGCTGTTCTGCGCCCGGCTGGCCCGCGACGCGGGCGTCCTCGTGCTCGACGCCGACTACCGCAAGGCCCCCGAGCACCCGTTCCCGGCGGCGCCGCACGACGCCGAGGACGCGCTGCGCTGGGTGGCGGGGCAGCCGGGGCTCTTCGACCTCAGGCGCGTCGTGGTCGCCGGGTTCAGCGCCGGCGGGTGCCTGGCGCTGCCGATGGCGGCGGCGTCGCCGGCTCTACGGAAGAAGGAGCTGGTGGGTGCGCCCCTGGCGATCGCCGTCTACCCCATGACGGACGTGTCGTTCCCGAGCGCCGCGAGGACCGTCCCCCGCCCGATCCGGCCGATCCACCCGCGGTTCCTCGAGGTCATCTGCGACGCCTACTGCCCGCGGGACTTTCCGCCGCGCACGGCCATCGTCACGGCCGAGGGCGACACGCTGCGGCCCGAGGCGGACGCCCTGGCGCGCAAGCTGACGGGCGCCGGCCGCGATGTGTTTTACCACATGGTCGAGGGCGCGGCCCACGGGTTCGACAAGAGCCTCCAAGAATGGGACGGTCGAGTGGGCCCAGCGGGAGGACTTGATTGAGTTGTGCGTCAAGCTGGTAAAGGAGGCGATTTAGTCTAGTTTGCAGGATAGAATTTTCTTCCCTCCCCTGTCGGGCCAGGTATTCGCATCGCCTTGGATTATGATTCTGGATCTTGGAAACCGACGCACAGACAGAGGTATTCATATATTCTCTGACATTTCAGTATGCGACATGTATGGTTCTTTGTTTTCGGTCTATATGATGGCTTTGGCATCCCAATCATCTGCATTCTACTTTACCAAGCAGTGGCCCGGGATCCAGTAGGAATCGTGGCTTGGATAGAAGTCATTTATTGCATACAAACACAAGGACAAGTGTCCGCGTTCGATTATCCAGAGAGACCAGCAAGCCGACAAAGCATTGGAACTCTTCAATCACGGATCAAACCATATCTTTCTATCGGGCTTCGTTTCTATCTCGTGCAGCTGTGGGATGTAAATCTCAAGTGTCGCGCAAGCACTTATATCATCTCTGATATCTTTCTGGTGCAGGCAGTAGAGAAACGACACATGTTCCTGAACCCAGAGGACGAGCAAGTTGAAGAGCGCATGTTCTTTGCGAATAGAAATATGTTGACGGAAATGGTTCGGTACATGATCCGAGTTGCCTAGTCTGGGGTGCTGTGAGCTAGAATTGAAATGGGACACCGCTTGATCGGAGCTATCAGAGGCAACCGCCGACGCCATCGCAGCGCTTCAAAGTGGCAGCATCCTCTTTGCTCGCCAACCTGCTGTGTATTCATACTGCGATATGTCGCAGCTTGTAATAGAGATTTGGTTGTTGATTCGTAGGCATCAGTTTGTGTAGTGCAATTGAACAGCATTTGCATTGATTGATCACGGATGTAGCCGGCAGCTTTTGCAAACATGTTTTTGTGCGGGCGCGAAATGGTGTCCAGGTGGATTCTGTTTTCCCTCTTTCTTTTTTTTTTTCTTGCGTCCGAAAAGAAAAGTACCTAAGATTCCATCCTCGGAACTTTTATTTTTATTTTTCCAGTCCTTTTTTTTTTCTTGCTCGAGCTGCGAGACAGAAGAAAAAAGAGACAAGCATTAAAACTCTTTTTAGGTCTCCCCCCCTCCATCGCCATTCCAAATTCTGATCGCGCTTTCTTCATCATTTACGAACGAATCGCAACCAGCGCCTTCTTTGCTTGGCATTTCTTTATTGTCGTCTGTCCAACTTCTGCGTGCAGTCGCAAAGCAAAGCGAATACTACTATTGAGAACCCCCCCTTGTTGCCAGGCGAGACTGGAGACGAACATCAAATCCCCAAGGCTGGGTAGGTGCCGTACGTACGGGAACGAACCCGCTACAAAGCTACAAAGCTACAAAGCTACAACCAATCACCCAATCCAATACTGGACGGGACCTGGCTGGAGAAAGGCATCAATTTCTCAATTTTGGCAGTCGCACCATTCGCCCGCGCATTTTGGTTTTGGACAAAAGGGCGGCGCTTTTTGACAAACGGACCTTTGATTTTCAAACATTCCTATTCGCTGCTCTGAGCCCTTTTAGGGAAGACCGGCGGTTTCTTTCCAGCCATCAATTGATCTAGGAGTAGCAAGTCGGGTCAAAAAAAATAAAAAATTCGTGGACTGCCCGGCAAATAAAGAAAGCAAAAAATCGAGCAAAGGAGAAAACATGGCGCCAAGATCAAGAAACTCCACCTCCAAGCAGAGTGCTGCACCCATCAACCACATCGTTCCTGACATAACTCAGGTCGCAGACGTAAGTTCATTTCTCTTGTTCTTTCCCTTCCTGTTCTCTTCATCGTCCTTACCCATCGTTCTTACCGTCCATCGTTCTTTGATTGATATATCACGACTCGCATCGATGGTTTCACCCATGTTGTGTGATGTCCTCTCAATCCGCAATTCACTCCCCGGGCAGGACGGCAGCTGTCTGACCACAAACTTATTCTGCCGGATGCCCTACGGTCGCTACAAAACTCATACAAAAGCTGACTTGACTCACCAGATGATGGCTTCGCCCGTGGCAGCAGCCCCTGCAACTCCTGCAACTCCTGCTGTCACCAATGGCACACACGTCAATGGAACTGGCGGTGACTCGGCCAGCCAGGAGCCCGAGGCTGGAGGAAATTACGAGCAGGCCGAAGATCTCAACGAGATCACACGTCGCCAGCTGGAGGAGGACATCAAGGCCTACAGATACGACCTTGACTTCAGCACCGAGATGCTCCGAGACGGCAACTTGAGCCTCTCGGCCCAGGAGGTTCGCACTGTTCAGTTTCGCATTCTGGATCTAGGCCACCAGATCCGCCACTGTCAGCACCGCATCGAACAGATCGACGCGCAGGTCCCGCAACCTCAGCCGACTTCAAACGGCCACCGAACTTTCTACTATGATGCCGCTCCCAAGCGACGCGCATCGCCCGGCAGCGGCAATGCTGGCCCGGCTAGCAAACGTGCCCGCGCCTCCAACGTCGTAGGTGACGGCGATGAGACCATGGACCTGGAGTCTGGCGATAGTATGACCGTGCAGCGTCTTGGTTATTGGATGTGCCATCTTTGCACCGCCAACAAGTATCTCAGCGCTGGCCAGAACCGCGTGCCCAGTGCTCCTTGCAAGTGGCCCCTTCGAGACGTGAGCAAGATGTTGACTCATTTCCTCGACATGCACACCGAGCATGAACCCGAGGAGAGATGCATTGAGCTCGGCAACGCTCTCAACGCAAACCGTGAGTTTCCCCATCTCGTCCATCGCAGGATTCGCTGTGTGCCAAGTATCCGTTGACTGACTTTACACCAGGCGGACCCTTTGAGTATTGGCTCACACGTACGAAGCACCAGAAGGTTCGAGACAGCAACATCATGGATGAGTGCATTGATTCGCTCCAGGCTGGCACAGTCCCCGACAGCCTGAAGAAGATCAATCGTGCCGCCGGTGTTTTCCCAAACGCCATGAAGGAGAAGGGAGAAGACAGCTCCATCGTGACCTAGAAGGACCCAAGCACTTCTTCACAATCTCCACTGCCGGAGAAGAAGAAGAAGACTGTAGGATTATCATCAGTTGGAAACAAGAGCCGCTCTCTGAGAGAATTACTAGCGATGAAGGGTGATTCATCCTATCAAGCTGCAATTCGCCCCTTTCAGAGGAAGACCTCCAACGCAACGCCGTGATGGAGCAGCAGCAGCAGTGTTCCAGCCCACCAAGACTCTAGCAAGGCGTCTCATCAAGTGGCAAGCAAAGCATCCGGCACCAGCAAGCAGTGGCCTGAAATGTCTTCATGGTGGTACTAAAGATTCCGACGCTTACTAATGACAAGCGCAGAATCAATGGTACCCAAGCCAGGTCTAGGAATGAATTACGAACAGGGAAAGGAATATACTATAGTGCGAGGCGTCAGCATCCTAGAAAGCACGCCAGGTATGACTCATGCCCAGGCGTTATATTGTTCTGAGAATAAATACTTTTGACAAACATAAGGACGTGTTCCATCCAAACAAGTGCCATTCTCACAAATGCTTATTGATGTGTTCTAGGTTGGAATTCTGTTAGCGGTAACATCGTGCTTGGATCCTGGAGCGTGCTGAGTTTGCAGGTCGAGATGTAGAGTATTTTGCCGTATTTCAGCTCGATTGAGCTCATGATCAGCACCGTGACACTCGAGTGGCAGGGAGAATTCACGAAAGAACACCACTAGTGTCGCGACTGACCATTCCAGCACTACTATCTACAAAATGATGCCCACGTCTAGACCTCAAATGAGCCGACATGTCAAGAGCTCACTTTTACACTAACGCCTGGTCAATCGACTTCATACTTGGATTAATGATGGTGAACACGGGTAGACCGCGCGCTTTGGTACGATGTCCGGGCCGAATGAAATCCAACTCCCAAAATTCGTGCTGACCTACCGGTATGGCGTAGTAGATTTAAATAAGCTCCATCACCACTCAATCCATCTATCACCGGCCCGCCTACCGTCCTGCCGTTAGCGCTCCCGTTTCGGTGCCCGCAGGGGACATTGATCAACGTCATAGAAGAGCTTTCTAAATACATGTATGATTCACTTGGTCTGTGTATTACTGCTGGAATATCCCAACGCTCAACTACTCGAACTGCCGGCACAGACAATTTGTTGTCTAGCGTGGCCCCGTTTCGGTATTCGTGGCCATGTCTAGACGGCACGCATCCTTGTCTGGAGTCGCACATTGCACACTTGACATGTCCGGACGCATCTGAGATCACTGAACTAATCGGACAACTAGGAGATCATTGGCCCGGACAGGACACGACCGGATTGTACTTGCCCTACGTCCACATCCTTGGGCGCGGCCCGCTGACAGACCAAGAACACATGGCTTGAGCATCCAGTTCATAAGCATCATGCTAGTGAGCAACGAACGATGCTGATCTCCCGCCGCTTTGGAAACGGAGAACTGCTCTTGTCCGGACCGATGAGCTGGGACTATTGCTTATTTGGCGGACTTTCGGTCTTGGTAGTATAATCCATGACGTTGGGTATCGGAACTCCTGCCGTCTAGCTGCCGGATGAACAAAGCGACGGGCTTGTTCCTCAGGTATTCTCCAACCTTCCTATTGAGGAAAAGATATATATATATATGTACATACCCTCTCCGTACATGAGATGGACGTCTTCCTTGATATGCCCCATGGAGCAATAGGGAGGAGATTGCAACTACTGGTTCATTCGTGATCAAGACACCATGTACGAGCTCCTCCGCGATACGGTGTTCAGCCACACCTTGCGCATCATAACCGGGGGAAAGTTCTTCAAATACCAGGAGGAAGTGGACCCATCGATATGGAAAAAATACATAGACGGCGAAAAGTCGGCCAACGTTGCCCGACACGGCGAGACGTCAGCTCCGCAACGGCAGCAGAGCCCGGCAGAGGACGATGGCTCCGGCGGCAACGGCTCGCCAGATTCCCGGACCTCGTCCGCCACGGCCGTCGACCACGATACCGTCGTCCACGGCGACAGGAACCGCCGCGTAGATCCAGAGAAGGGCAAGGACTACTACATTGTCGACTGGTACGGTCCTCAAGACCCCGAGGTGCGCAGACAGTCCCTATTCACTCGAGCCATGCCACTATACGAGCTAATACCACACACAGAACCCAATGAACTGGTCCCGCGGCAAAAAGTTCTTCGTCACGTTCGAGATCTGCCTCCTGACCTTTAGCGTCTACATCGGCTCGGCCATCTACTCGGCGGGCATCCCGGACGCGGCCGCGCACTTTGGCGTGTCCCCGGTGGCCGCCACGCTCGGCCTGACCGTCTTCGTCGCCGGCTACGGCCTGGGCCCCATGGTCTGGAGCCCGCTGTCCGAGATCCCGCAGACGGGCCGGAACCCCATCTACATCCTCACGCTGCTGGTCTTTGTGGTCCTGCAGGTGCCCACGGCGCTCGCGGCGAACTTCGGCATGCTCCTCGCCTTTCGCTTCCTCACGGGCTTCATCGGGAGCCCGAGTCTCGCGACCGGCGGCGCGAGCATCAGTGACATGTACTCGCCCGCCAAGCGCACGTACGGTCTTGCCGTCTGGGGCATCGGCGCCGTGTCTGGTATGTTCCACCACTCATTTCGTCTAATTTGCTACAATCTGGAAACCTTTCCAAAAAAAAACGATAAATACGGTATAACTGACACACCGGGACAAAACAGGCCCGACCCTGGGTCCCCTGGTCGGCGGGTTCGCCGCCGAGGCCAAGGGCTGGCGGTGGCCCATCTGGGAGCTCATGTGGCTCTCGGGCGGGACGCTGGCCTTCCTGGTCTTCCTGCTGCCCGAGACGTCGCCGTCCAACATCCTGTACCGGCGGGCGCGGCGGCTGCGCAGGCTCACGGGCAACGACCGGCTCGTGTGCGAGGCCGAGCTGGCGGGCATGGACATGACGCCGCGCGACGTGGTCTCGATGGCGCTGGTCCGGCCCTTTGTCCTGCTCTTCGCCGAGCCCATTGTCCTCGCGCTCGACCTGTACATCGCCCTGGTCTACGGCCTGCTGTACATCTGGTTCGAGAGCTTCCCGCTCGTGTTCGAGGGCGTGTACGGCTTCAGCCTCGGGCTCGAGGGGCTCGCGTTCCTGGGCATCCTCATTGGTGTGTTTGTCGTCCTGCCGCCGTTCGTCTGGTACCAGCACAAATATATTGAGCCCAAGTTCAACGCCGACGGCGAGCTCAGGCCCGAGTGGCGGCTGCCGCCGGCGTTTTTCGGCGCGTTCGCGATCCCCGTCTGTCTCTTCTGGTTCGGCTGGACGGCGCGGCCCGACGTGCACTGGATCGTGCCGATCATCGGGACCGCGTGGTTCAGCATCGGCGCGTTCCTGCTGTTCAACTGCGTCATGAACTACCTCAGCGACGCGTACCCGACCCAGGTGGCCAGCGTGCTCGCGGGCAACGATCTGCTGCGGAGCATGGTCGGAGCTGGATTCGTAAGTCGTTCCTGTCTCACAGTGGTGGAATATCTTTTGCTCATCTCTTTTTCTCTAGCCACTATTCGCGACTGCCATGTACGAGAAATTGGGCATCAACTGGGCGAGTTCTACTTTGGCGTTTATCTCGATCGCGTTCATTCCGATTCCATTCGTTCTCTTCAGATATGGCGAATGGATCCGGCACAAGAGTAAGAATGCAAGGCACGACTTGTAAGATGGTGGGAAGAGAAAACATTAGCGAGCGTGCGGTTTTAGCTGTTAGATAGGATGGATCGCAAGAGTTTGGCTGTATGGGAGTAATAAGTAATTGGGATAAAATGGAGGTATGCACAGTTCAGTTCCCAGCATGTCATCCATTTCTCGCGTCAACCGGATGATGGAATTTTCACATCACTCTCATCACTTGTGCTTGCAGTGGTCCCAGAAATGAACAAACCAAAATGCATGTGTTGTAAATGAGAGTCTATCTATCGATACCTTTTTGAGCACCTGTGGATGCCTATTAAAAAAGAACTTCCCTTCCTAAACGCCATGCCAATGCAAAATGCATGATCCAGTGATGCAGCGCTATGCCCACTATGCAACGAGAATTCCAGTCCCACGAACGACCGACACAGAAAATCGAACCGTGTATATCACCCGCCAGCGGACACCAGTCCGTCATATGCCCTTTCTATAGCTTTCCCTCCCAGCCCTGGAACAGTCCGGAGCTGACTGATGCTTTCAATGACACTGCCCTCCTGGCTGAGATACTCGACCAGATCCCGGGCTTTCTTGGGACCAAAGCCTTGCAATCCCATAATGGTCTTGGCGTCTCCAGAGTTGATGATGTTGAGCAACTTCTCCATGTGAGGCGTCAGGGGTGCGTCGTCCAGGGTCGACATGATTATCCTCGTGGCCTTGACCTTCTTGGGTTTCTTCTGTTGATCAAGCACAAAGCTTCCATCGTCGTCAGCTGCGTTGGCCTCGTAGTCCTCGTCTTCGGCATATCGATTTACCTTCTTCTTGTGCACAATTGGAGAGAGTGCTTCAAGTGCGGCGGCCTCGTCATCTTCGGCTGAGTCCTGGCTATCCCGTTTGGCGGCGATCTTGGCCTTCAACTTTTCAATCTTGCCCGACAGCTTGGCCTGGCCTGGGAAATGCGGTAGTGCCAGCTCGTACATTGTGAGAGCACTCGAATCCTCGCCACGCTCCTTGTGTTGCCTAGCCATGAGCAAGAAGCGCAGTCCTTCGGATTTAGTATCGTCGTGTCGGCCATCCTCTATGCGGCGCTCCAGGGCGTCGAGGCGCTTCTGTACTGCATCGCTGATCTCGGGTTGGGCGGGCGCCGCCTGCTGTCGGGAGGCCAGGATCTCAGCTACCTTCTTCTCCACCATGGCCTCGATGATTTCGGCCGACACTGTCTGCTGTAGTGGTTGGCTCACGGGCTGAGGCCTGCTGGTAGGCTGCGGTGCAAGCAAGCTGGAACCAGGGCGTGAGATCTTCGATGGTCGCGCAATGCCCGAGTCTTGGTCAGAAGGTCTCTTCTGGAGTGTCGTCGACGTCCGCTTCAGAGCTGTATTCACCGGGCGCGGGGCCAGCGCGGAAGGCTTTGCGCGGTCAATGTACACACTGAATGACTTTACTGGCTTATCTGCTGCCGCAGCCTTCTCGGCCTCCTTCTCCTTGGCGGCAATATTGCCGGACGTGACATTGTGAGCGTTTGTCAGAGGTCGCAAGGGCTGGCGTGCAATGCTTGAAGTGGAGCTTCCAGAGTTCGTGCGCGGGACTTGCTTGTAGACAATCTCGTTCTCGATCTCCCGGACCTCGATTCGTTTCGCCCGAGAGCTGACGTTGAGACTGCTCAAGGTGTCGAGGTGGTAGCTGCGGAGAGGAGCAAGGTTGAGAATCATGATGGTGATTCCATTGTTCTGACCAAGAGACAGGATTCTAGTCATCTTGGATTCCCTGAAGGGAATGCGGCGATCGCCTCTCGAGATGGCCTCGATACACTGGCTCAGCACAAACAAGCTCTTGTTGATGGCGGCCGACTCAATCAGGCGCTCCTTGTTGTTTTCCGTCCGGCGGTTGTCCTCCGATCCAGCCAAGTCAATGGCTGAAGCTGTGCTCTCGCGCACCATGTCTCCGGTAGTCTGGACGACCTTGACCCGCAGTATGGCGTGGCTTCGACTGCTGTGAGCGTTGAGCTTGGTGGCAGCCGTGATACGGTTGTTGTTTGCTTCAATGTATAGCTTCTCAAAGTCCTTGAGATCCTCACAGGACCTCTCGGTCAAGCCAACGACATGTGTCCTGCCGTGAGCTTCTCTGAGCGGCAGTCCGGTGGGAGTTCGCTTCTCGGGGGGTTCGAATAGGTCGTAGACCTTGTCGTTGTAGATCTCGTAATATGACAGGGCGACTGTTACCACCGTCTCGTCATTCGAGTCTTTTGCAATCTTCTTTGCGCGGCGGTAGACACCGCTCAGCAGTCTGGGAATCACCCCGCGGTCTGCCAGCCTCAGTCCACCGCGCATCGTGTGCGTCTTGCCGGTTCCGGTAACGCCATAGGCAAAGATGGTGACATCTAGACCTTGGAAGAGGGCCTTGAGATGAGGAGCAACTGCAAATAATCAGTCAGAATGCCGCGATTGACGTGTTGCTTGCTACTGGCATGAGGAAACTCGTGCGCAATGGCTGTCGTCCGTACCTTCGGCTGTGAAAAGTTCCTCTTGCGTGGTCGGCTGGTCGTAGACGCTGTTGAAGGCAAATGTGAACTCTTCGGCTTCGTTCTTCGGGCTCGGTATCCGCACGAGGGTGTTCGACTTGGCGCCCTCGGCGCTGGCTGCTGTCACGATGATGTCCTTATCCAGCTCTTGAGAGAGCAGCGGACGGATTCGCGCGACAACCCGGACAGACATGTTGGAGGGAGGGTAGGTCGACCAAAGGGGATAGTGACATAGATGACCAAGAACGAACAGAAAGACGAGAAGGTGGTTATAGTCTGCGTAGTATAATAGCTTACGCTCGGCATCTAAGGCAAGGCCTCAGCTATTCTCAGCGACGTTCGGTTTGTAGGGATGATGAGATAGGCAAGCAGCCGAGGCGCGATGGTCAGAGCTTGTTGCTGCAGTTTGTGTGTGTAGCAGTCAAAACCCCCCCAGTTTAGTCCTTTTAGCGGTTGTCCAGGGCAACCAAATTGTACCCCACAGTCCCTGCGCCCGCCGCCAATTTGGAGCGGGCCGTTGCTTTAGGTACCCACCAACCACCATTTGTTCAAGGCTTTTAGGCGCTTCTTGTGCCTGTAGCTTATCACGAACAACGTCGGACAACATACCTACCTACCTACGTCATCTGCTATGGTCAATCAGAATCACCAATGCTGGCTGCAGAAATGTTTACATTCATGAGTTCTCACCGCCCTATCTATGACATTGTGTTGTCATGGGCAGTGACGAACTACTCTTGCGGTGAGTAATCACGGAAGCAGATTTTAGTTGCTGACGGCTCCAGGATGCTTCGTTTGCAGGATACATCAGCCATCCGATTCGAATAGCACCTCCTTTCTTCATTGATACGGTCGTCTGCAGATTTCCAGTCGCGATCGAACACATGATGCGCTCAAGCAGTCGAAAAACTGGAAGTCATTCACCAACAGTAGTGTTCAATACATTTGCACAAACCACCGAGAAGACTTCATAACAACATCCATCGCCGAAATACCTTGTATATTTTGAGTGCTTCTGTCGAACTCGAACTCAACAGGTAAAGACCATGCTAACGAACTGGCAATATGCATCACCTGCTACTTTCTCCCACCAAGCATACTCGTACCATTTCTCCATGCTCTGTAGTCTGTACCATGCAAAAAGCCATATCTTGGAACGAATGTCGTGTGCTGGCGTTCATGGCATCGCAGTCCATCAAAGTTTCGATAAATAACCATCGGCGGCGGGAAGCAGTCATGCCAATTACGTCGATGCTGTAACATGAGTCTGACGAGCAAGAAGTCGCCGTGGCTGGATGACAACTTGCTCAGTGGTCCAACAACTCCATCCTCTTAGTATAGGATCGATGGCTTCGTCCAACAAGGCCAAAATAGTTTCATGGCAGTAATAGAAAATAACTTCTCAGAGGAGGCTCGTTCGCTGTACGATCGTCAGCTGTCTTGCAAACCAGCAGCGAGTCTCCAGATCAAAACCAGTACGCACCAGAATTACCACCAGTAATCGTCATCATCCTCATCATATCCTTCGTCGTATCCCTCATCGTAGTAGTCCTCGTAGTACTCGTCGTACTCGTCGTAAAAGTCCTCGTCCTCCTCAGAGCTCTCATATGGGCTCAATCCCTCCTTCTCGTCCAGGGCCCTGTTGCATTCCTTGTCGGCCTCGTAGTTGTCCTCTCTGGGAATCCACCAGTAGTTGATATCGCAATTGCCCGTGTTGTACAGCTGGTCCTCCAAAGCCCTTGCTTCCAGGAACAGGTCTTTGTCTGCGACCTCGGTGCCACGAACGGTGAACCACCCGTTTTCGGACCACCAGTCGATCCACTCGATCATCCAGTCTACCACGTTCTGGGAGTCGGAGTGTATATTGATGATGATGTACGGGTTGGAGCGGAGCTCCTGTCGTTTTTCAATCGCCCATTTGAGGGCAATAATGACAGCGGTTATTTCTGCCCTCGAGCTCGTAGGAGTTGGCGAGTCCGGTAGTATTTCTGTCCGGGACCAATAATCAGAGCTCCGGCCAATGTCGAGACAGGCAGCGGCAGCACCAATGGCGTGTGGCTGTCCATTCCATCGACAGCCCCCGTCAACGTAAAAGGTCATCTTGTAGACCATCGTGACTTTTGGGCCAATGCCACAGAGATATAGCCTGTCCCCGTTCGCTCTGGACCCGGGAGGCCGATGGAGTGCCGAATGGAGTCTTTGGGGATGGATCGACGATTCGAGAGAGAAGATAACAACTGGGGTGCTGGTTCGGACGTTGAAGCCACCTGCTGAGAAGTTCAAAGAGAGATCTTGGCATTTGATTTGTTTTCATCTTGCCGTGGATGGAATGATGAATGGGTGAAGATACGAGAGGGCAAAGAGATACCAAAAGCTCGAAACTTCATTCTCCTAATTTTAGTCGTGGAAGGTGCGGTAATGTAGTTAAAATAGGCAGAAGCTCGACCAACGTCCAGTCGCGACTGCCAATTCAGGTATCGAGTTCTGAAACACACCAAAACCCAATCCCATCACTAGAGCACAGACGACCCAGTCAGAAATCGATTACATGATCCCGCACAAGAGGTTTGCCCAGGAACATATCCAAGAAAATAAGAAACGAACGCGAATAACCAAGTCAAGAACTACCATGCTTCGTATCGTAAAAAGGAGGAGAGTTGCCAATAATCACCGCCGCTCCTTGCGCTGAAAGAGACAGAAAGGTGAAGAGTACCTCGAAACGCACGCGAGTTTCCATCGATGGAATCTCCTAATAATCATATTCGTTTTCCAGTTCATCCAGTATCTGGCCACAATACTTGTCGGCATCGGCGTTCTGGTGGCGCGGGACCCAGTGGTAATGCAACTCGCCCAAACTGAATACCTCGTTGTGCAGTGGCACTGCTTTTCGGAGCAGGTCCGAGTTGGCGACCTCGACGCCGCGGGAGTTGACCCAGCCGTTGCGTGACCATTTGGCAATCCACCGCGCAAAGCAGTTGACGGCGTACTGAGAGTCGAAATATATGTCGGTTATACAATACGGGTCTGTGTCGAGTTCCCGCGACTTTTCGATGGCCCATTCCAGTGCCATGATGGCCGTGATCTCCGCCCTCTGATTTGTGGGCGTCGGATTCCACAAGCCCCGGGGTAAAGCTTGTGCTTTATACCAATAACCGTCACCGCGGCGGTTTTCGAGGACGGCGGCGGCGGCGCCGTACGCGTTTGAGTAGCCGTTATTACGACAGCCACCGTCCACGTGAAATACCATTTTGTAAGGCATGATGCCACCTCACAACCGGAAAATGGTGCTCTGAAGCTTGAGGATGAACCCGAAGCGAGCGCTTCTGTATTGTTTGCTGCTAGACTTGGCGCCGCTTCCAAGCTAAGGATCTGATGTCTTTCTCAGCTGTATGTAGCAAAGCCTCGTGGTGAAGCCCTGGATCGTGTGCAGCGGCTTGTTGAGTGATGAAGCGAGGCCAGATGAAGATGATCCGGAAGGCTTGGACCGGATATGATCATGTGAGCGGCAAGCCTTACCTATAGGCTATTACTTGTTGGGCGTTTGAAGGACAGGCTGGGATATCGTCGGACTGGTTGTCGCATCGCGGCTACATGCTGGGACCTGGAACCACCTAAAGTTTCGGTAGTTCCACTTTAAGCGCAAATGAGGACCCAATATTTGTGACCCATACCGTCTGCTCGGAAAAAGAAATCAGCTTGAACACCATACCATACGACGTACGTAGATGGTGGCCATGAGTTTTTTTTTTTTTTTTTTTTTAATCAGTTCGATTCCAATCATGCACTGCATCTGTAGAGCATTCTACACGCTTTTCGGCGTTGACGATGGAATGTGACAGAATCCCTTGCATTCTACCGTCTTGTAACCTGTCAGACCGGGACGTTGCTGCACGAATAACGTTGAGACCAGTCCAAAAAGGAATTACACTTCTCACCGACTTCTCACCGGCAATGCCAAATACAAAAAGAAAAGCTGGCGGAAATGCATGCAAGGGTGTTGCAAGGATTGGAATATTGTTTGAAGTGGTTCCCGTTTCCTGTCTTCAAGGGACACGTCAAATACGATCGAATCAGTCTACATGATACATCGGAAATCCCTGTTCTGCTTATCCGTCTCGTCCACGTCGAGCAGGTTCTCATCGGCGGCGAGATCAATCTCGCGTGTTTCCTCTGCGTCCCGCCGCACGCCTTGCTCCCGGTCCCTCATCTTGTTCTCTCTGGCCAGGTAGAACCGCATCAAGACGACGAGAGCAATCGTAATGGCGAAGCAAGCCAAGATGGCCGTATACGCAGTCTTGATTTCTGTTAGCTTTCTTTGATCATCCTCTTTCCGTTTCCTTAGAAATGCATCAGCTGGGAAGATCATGTAACTTACGTGATAGTTGGGCGCCTCGGTACTGATAAAGAACTGAGGACCACGGAGGTTACCGGCGCAGTACCCAAGAAATATCAAGGCCATCACGGTTGACTTTTTCGTAAAGCCCGCGATATTGATCGACGACAGAGAGAGCATGAGCGGGAAGGCCGGCGCCACGGCCGTGATGAGCCAGAAGCCCGCCAGCCTCGACAGCTTCTCCGAGGTGGGCAGCAGCTTGATCATCAGGACCCCGGAAATGGCCATGAGGTAGACGAGCACGAGGGCGATGAGGCGCGACTTGCGGAACATTGTCGTGAAGATGGCGGCCAGGATCACGGTGGTTAGCTGAAACGCGGAAGCTGGAAGGCCCATGAGAATGGTCTTGAAGCTGTCGTAACCGAAGCTCTTGATGACCAAAGTGCTGAACTGTAATAGAGATCAGAATCTTGCCAGGCATTCCAGGTTGACATTGTGATACGTACGCTGGTTGTTCCGCCATTGGGAATACACGTCACAAACGAGAAGAGGAAGAACCACCACGAGTTCACATCCGTTATGGCTTCGATAAACTGGACCTTGTCCCATTTCTTGGTCTGCGTGGTCCTCTGGAATTTCATGGGTCGCAGTGCCGCCGTCTCGCGCTCCGCAGGCGTCAGGAAGCGTGCCGTCCTGGGCGAGTCTGGCACGAAGAACCAGACCACTGCGGACCAGGCTACGGTGATGAGACCGAATAAGAGGAATAGGATCTGGTACTCGTTAGCTTGCGCCTGAAATTGGCGTCAGGTGTTCCTTGCTCACCTTCCACTGAGGAAAAGATCCTTTGTAATGGAGAATCCCATAGGCAATCATGGAGCCAATCATGCTTGCGATCGCATTACCGGCGAACCAGAACGAGTGACGCGAGACGTGTTACTTTGGAGTATACCACATTCCAGTTATAGGAGAAAAGCCGGGAGATATTCCGCTTTCGAAAACACCGAGTAGTGTTCGTAAAACCATTAGGCTCGCATAGTTTGATGCAACGGCGTGCAGCGTCAGAACGATGCCCCAAAGGAAGCTGATTGATCTTCCATTAGCAGCGAGTTTCACAAGAAAAGGCGCGGTATCTTACATCAAGATGCTCAAATATTTGCCAAGGGGGAACCTAACAAATCCAAGTGATATTGGATAAGAAGCGACAAGGTAGCCAATGTAGAAGATACTCGATGTCCAGCTGTATTGTTGTCCGACGAGACCCTATGGGCTATCAGCAGATGTCTTCAAACGTATGAGCAACCAAAAGTCAGATGTGCTTACCAGATCTTCTTGAATGCCTAGAATTGCACTGTACGAAAGACTCGTTTCTGTGCGAGGGTGAGCACGTCGAATTCACAAATGAATATAGGCCAGGGTACGAGACGTACTGTCCAAGTAATGAAGACCATAGCTGACGATCAATATCGGCATCAGACTAATCCTACAAGTCAGTACCTGTTGACAAGAGCAAAGTCACCTATCTAGGTGTCGAGTCTGCAGAACGTACTTAACTTCGATTTTTCTGACGAGCTTCTTCTGCTCCTTGGGGCCAAAGACATCCACCTTCCCGCATTCAGTAGTGCGCGTCTTGGTAAGGTCGTCACCAATCTTTGGGATACCAGAGTCTGCGGTATCCTCTCCATCTTGTAAGACCGTTTGTGTGCTGACTTCAGACAATGATGAATCGGGGTCGGAAGGTGTCTGATCGGGTCCTGTCCAGGGTCAACTTCAAGGCTGCTGCTGCCCTGATATACAACCACAACCTCAGCACAAAGGATAAAGAGTTCCTCCAGCTTCGATAATGCATTCGGCTGCAGATAAGCACCAGACCTCTGAGTCGACATCTGAGCCGTTATCAAGACCCGCCCAAGCCGCGGATGACTTCTTATAGTGACCATAATCGCTGATTGGTCAGTTTAATCGACGAGGCGGGCCATACTCGAGCTGCAACTAATATAGTGCATGGAGTCGCTGTAGCACAGGACCCTATGTGGATCCATTTACCCCGGATACAAGCTGTCGGATCTCCCGCATGGAGACGGGGCGTCTTCGTTGTGCGTCCAAGACGAGCTCCAGAGCGCTCTTCAAGCTGGGATCGGCTATATTCCCGCGGATCCAGTCTCGGTGCACCGGGTCGTTTGTCTCGATTCCTGCTATCAGGAGAGCCCACTGGAACCGCTCTAGGAGCTGGACTGGGCCGCTTGCCACGGTATAGTACGCTGTAGAGACTAGTTTGCCCAATGCAGACTGTATCTCGCTCGGAACTGGACGGCCCCCAAATGGAGAGTGCCTACTGCGGTGTAGATATATCAAGATTGCATAGTAGAACGAGGCGGTGACTAAAGCCATGAGACCTAGTTTTGAGGCCCGTCTCTTGCATTCGTCCACTATGTTGAATGTACATCTCTCTTCCTACGAAAATGTGAGTACTTGCCAAGTAAATGTGGCATAGGCAACAATGCCTCGGAAAGTTGGATATTACCTTTCCCAAGCGCTCTAAATGAGTTCGGATCTTCATTTCCAGTCCATAGATATCGCCATCCTGACTGTAGCGGTTGATATCGTGGTGAATTGCGATGAGCTGAAAGCACACGTCTGATCCTTTTATTCTCAAGACGTGCGCCCTGATTGGTACCAGGTGCTGGCGCTGGTATGCTCGGGGATGATCTTCTTGCAGCTGGTCTACACATGCTTGAGGCTTCGGTAAGATCACTAATGGCTGCCAGTTATCTCGACCCTTGATGGGACCGTACCCTCGCCTCCTGACCGCCAGCGATGTCTCGACCCTTGCCCATTCACAGGACAGATCGAGACGAACGCAACGTCCACATCGAGGATGATGCTCATCACACTTGACTTTTTTACTGATGCAGGTGCGACAGCCTTGAGTTTGGGCGTCTGTCAGTGAATTGGCCTAGGAAACTTGAAAAGCAACATGTAGAGTGCGTAGGTACGTATCTAGCTCCTTACTTACCTTGCTTGGATCGCTTGCCGTACTCGGTCCGTCGAGCCGTCGAGCGCGATCCCCGTTCGGAAGCTCCATTGGCCGGTTTAATACCTATGATCTACTTATGAGTCGGATGGACATGGAGATATGGGGCGGACGTCAAAATGGCATGTCAATTGTGTAGGTAAGTATGCTGTTTTGATGTTCTCGAATGCAGCCAAGAACGGGGACGTCGGTGAGTTGCATGCACTTCCTTATCGAACCTCGGCCGGGGACGGAATTGTATTTCATTGGTCATTCTAATTACGGCAGGGACCTGGACGAATACAGGCTAGCCTAGGGTCAAATGCAGTGCTTTAGCAAACGTTTAGGCCTGTGAGTATACGCTTTCCTCTCTTCTCTACTTTTTCTTCTTGCTTTTTCCATCAAACTTATTTACATCAAGTAGAAGTGAATTTCAATTCAACAAGAAAGCAAAAACCTCCAAAACAATTTGATCATATCCATGCTGTTATTGACTAACCTAACCTTAGGTACTTTTCAAGAATTGTTCCATACTCGCCGGAGTCAAACTAGGCTTACTGCAACTTGCTTCAATATTCAATAGGACTACCTAAACCCTAGGTTAGCTGTCAAACTTTTCTATGTCGTTATCCGTCGTTGGAGTCGGCATTCGTTTTGCGGAAGACTCCGGTTTGTTCTCAGTTTGAGCAGTGGTACAGTTGTCGCAGAGCTTGACGACACAGTCGCCGCAAACAGATCTGGCGGCGAAAGCTTTTGCGCAAATCGTACAGAGGTGGCGGCGGCAGTCATTGCAGAAACTCATGGCCGCCCCGCGGCGTGGCAGTCGGTATGGTTGCAATCGTTGCTGTGAGCGACGGGAGGCGGGGCTCTGAAGTTTCTTTGCTCTTCTCAAGCTCTTCCATTTCTCGAATCTCTGGGCCTCGATGTTGCGGATGGCCTCGTTCTCACTTAGGGGCCGGCCTTGCGAGATGGATGCTTCGCGTGCGAGCAGGAGCGATCTTGCGAGTCCCTCGTCCTCGGCGATCTAGGAATTTGTCAGTTCATGCCAACAAAACCATGCGCATAGGGGGAAGGGGGCGTACAGCGAAACGTTTCGGTAGCAACTGGTCTTTCCTGACCTTCATCTTGGAGAGCCTTCGCTGAGCTGTGGTGACTCTTGCACGAGAAGGAGTCTTCTCGTGGAGAATAGAGCCTGTGTGTGGCTCTGGATAAGGTTTCTGCTGAGCTGAAGCCATGGCTGGAATCTAGAGAAGCAAAAATGTGGTATGCCGTGCAATTTGGCTCCGTCGGCAAGCAAGTCGAAGATCGAGCAAGAGACCCCCTGGATTTTGGGCGACCAAATTGAACTCCGTAGGTAGTAGTAGATGTACAGAAACAGAGTAATGGTTCAGTGCCGTTGCGATCGTCGGTCCGTAGCTGAGATGCATGTGGAAGTGGGATGTTTGAATGACGAAAAGTCTACTCCAAGTCGAGGAGGACAAAAAGGTTATATAGATCAGCGACAGGTGCAAACATTTGAACTTTCTTTTCACTGTTTGCCTCTATTGACTGAAGGCGCCAGTTCGCTCAACATATGTTTACTTTGTTCCTGAAACTGTTAGTCACATGGGCTGATAGCTGTGAATCATATCTGATTTTGACATGGTCTTTCATTAGATGGTTATAGTAAGGTAGATGCCGTAAGACTGTATTGTCAATCATCGCCGCCGGTGGTCAGATCAAGCCGCATTCTATGCAGTGGATGCTTTTCCTCTACCGGGAGCGTTCTCAAACTTCTCCTTGTATTCGTCTTGCTTGAACATGGCTATGCACTCCATGGCTGTTGGCGAGCCATGGTCTGGATCAGCCCCTCCTTCCAGCAAAGCCTCAATTATGATTAGCCATACATTCTGGCGTGCCGGGTGATTCTTACATACCTCTATCACATCTGTTTCCTTCTTGAAGACGGCGCCAGCAAGTGGACTCTGTCCCCGATCATTGATCCGGTTAGGATCTGCGCCATGTTGGACGAGTACCCTGACCACGTCGGCATGGCCATGATATGCTGCCAGCATGAGCTATATTTTTCTTCGTCAGCGTTTGGATCACAATAGCCATGTATCAGTGGCTGCCTTTGTCAACGTACCAGAGTGTCGCCCTTCTCATTCGTCATGTTGGCGGGCAGACCAGCCGGCAGGGCTTGCTCGAAGATTTCCTTGTTTCCCGACCTGGCAGCATCAAACATGCGCCCTGCGAATGCGATCGCCTCCGGTGGTAATGATGACGCTGCAGTTCCAGCTCCGTTTTGGCTTGCCATGGTTGAGGATTTGTGGGTGGGTTGTTTCCAGCGAACACAGTGTTGAGTTTCGAGCGCTATCTCAAGCTGGTGGGCACTGCTACGTCTGGAGGGTTGATTGTAGGCTACACTGAACGTTGCTTTTTCAAACTGCTCAGTCTCGAGATACCGACTAGGTATTTACTTATACTCGGGGATTTCTATGAACGATTGGTGAACTTCGCTCGTTGTTCGGCTTGTTGCCAAGGAAAGATCGAGAATCTCGGACGTCATTTGTCAATATAGGTGCACAGTGATTGGTCGAGCCGAATTACTGGCCCATAGCTGCTGCTGGGTACCTTCTAGGGGTCCTCTTTTAGCTGGTGGTGCCCTAAGATAGGTAATCAGATACAATAATTCTTACAAGTATACGACAACCATCTTTGCCTGTGCAACAGACTGTGTTCTGTTGTTCAGCAGATATCGTGATTTCATATGGCCTTTCTACCCGTAGCCCATCTCATCGATTTCTTACCCTCATACGCAAGGATAGCACCCCATATATGCCGTCATACGAGTGGTAGCTTTACAGCGTGAAGGGTACTCTGTGTGTGCTCAACTGTTACTAATTCTGCTAGTACTATTCTACCACGACTTTGTTGTTGGATACCATGCCCGAAAAGATGTCTTGTGTGAGCAATGGAAAACGAAATAATTCAAAAGAGTACAAGTATAGAGCTCTCTTCCATTGAATCCGTTTCGTGAGCTTGGCGTGACCAACCCGAAGGTACCGGTGGTAGCCGATCCTAAACGCACTTCGGTATCAATTGAAGCGCCCGCAGCGATATAACCGAGGAATACACGACTCCATCATCCTCACAACCTTCACATTCCCACAAGATGCCCGTACGATTAAGCATCCGGGTGAGCTCGCGCGCCGCGGCTAGGTGCGCCCGCGCCTACTCGAGCGACGCCGGGCCCATTGTCAACGTCGTGAACCTGCCCACTGCCAACTCGGGCCACATCCGGATCCTCGAGCTGAACCGGCCGTCGGCGCGCAACGCCATCTCCAGGGCGCTGCTCTCGTCGCTGCGGGCCGAGATCGACGACGTGCAGTCGCAGTACACCAAGGACGGAGAAGAGGTCGCCTCCAGCGGCGCGGCCGGTCCTACCAGGGCTCTGATCCTCGCCAGCGCCGTCGACGCCAGCTTCTGCGCCGGCGCCGACCTGAAGGAGAGGAGAGGTTTCACGCCCGAGGAGTGAGTAGTCTTCTTGCGCCGTCCCCTCTCTTCGCCATATACAAGACGAACAGCTGACGAGATCGCCTGCCAGAACCGCCGTATTCCTCGCCAACCTCCGCGGCACCTTTACGAAGCTTTCCGAACTCCCCATCCCCACCATCTCCGCCGTGTCCTCCCTCGCCCTCGGCGGCGGCCTCGAGCTCGCCCTTTCCACACACTTCCGCGTGCTCGCGTCGACGGCGACCGTCGGCCTCCCGGAGACGCGCCTGGGCATAATCCCCGGCGCCGGCGGCACGTACCGACTCCCGGCCCTGATCGGCCTCGCCAGGGCGCGCGACCTAATTCTCACGGGCCGTCGCGTCTCGGCGCCCGAGGCCTACTTCCTCGGCATCGCGGACCGGCTCGTCGAGATCGTGCCCGAGGAGGAGCTCGCAGATGGACAGAACGGCAGCGAAGAAACGAGCATCGCGACGCGGGCCAGGCGATCTGTGCTGGCCGAGGCCGTGCGCATGGCGTCGGAGATCTGCGAGGGCGGGCCCGTCGCCGTGAGGAGCGCGCTGCAGGCCGTGTCCTGGGCCCGCGAGGAGATGGAGAACGCCATGTACGAGCGCGTCGTCAAGACGGAGGACCGCGACGAGGCGCTCGAGGCCTTTAGGGAGAAGAGGAAGCCCGTCTTCAAGGGTAGGTAAGGAGGCTTGAAGCTGCGCGTGATGCCAACCTGTAGAATAAAGCCATTGCCACGAGATCCGTCAGAGCGGATTGGCGTTCAAGACGTGAATAGCACTGCTTGCGGTTACATTGCGTTGTATTATTCATAGAAGCGTTTGCAGTGACGTCGTGAACAGCCTGGTGGGCTTACTATGGCACGACAGCCATGGCTTATACGATATGCTATTCTGCGAACGTGCAAGAGGGATTCGAGACAGCCCTGAACCACCAATCAAGATGTCTCAAGAGAACATGTGCTTGTCGACTATACAAACTTATTTAGTATTAATAGTGTCTATCTTCTGTTCAATTCTGGAGAGATTCATGGACTTTAGCACTTTTGCATTGGAGCTATGGGATTTCATTATTCCAAGTGTCAACCCATCTTCTTAAAGAGACAGCCTCTGACAACACGCCAGATCATCGAATTTCTTAAGCAGCGCCTAGTTATCTGATCATCTCTTGGTCAACAGTCACACATGACCAGTCACCGTAAACCACAGAGCTTGACACTGGGAGTCTGACAACACAACTATCCATCTCGTTTGCATATGACATGGACTCACATGAACATAAAGCTTGCCCAACACTCAGTATGTTGTCTCCGCATAACATCAGCCATTCTGATGTGGGCACGAGAAGGATTCTTCGGAGCGTCAGCATTGTTTGCATAACGGATAAGATCGTCGTCCACTTGGGCGTGGCTTATTGTTCTACTCAGCAATCCCTCAGAGACATGCAAAAATATATGTGGACCAAACCGACCAGGCACTCCAGAGACCCCCTCAGTGATTTGCATGAGAGTAAATTGTATTTGTGAATTGCTTTGGCACACAATATTTGTGGCGAATTTATAGAATGAAGTTCATTGTTAACAAGACGTTGATGATCGTATTCGGTCATGACTAGAGTAGTCCTCATCTTGTAGCATCGTCACTGCAAAATCATTCCATACATATATAACATAATTCAGGCGTAAAAACTTCGATCCGTGGCTTGCTGTATAATTGCATATTCCAACTACGGTAATGTGCTCACAATAGCAGAACAAAGGAAACCCCAGATACCATCTTGAGCTGCCTGAGCCTAGGAAATCTATCATGTAATCCAATTTGACCTCCAAACCCAACTCGCATTTCCATGCGGCGAGCTTCTGCCGGATTTGATATTCCCCATTCTACCCATGACAAATGAAAACATCCTTTCGAGCCCTTTCAGACTGCGTTCTCTGGAACAAGTCAGCACGGAACACTCGGAACCAACCCCAACAGGCAAACTCACTTCATACAAAAGTGCTTGCTCACTTGTCAAACCCCAAGCCAGAGTTGTTTAGTAGGCCGAGACGACCGACGGCCCAGCGCTGGCGCTGGAAGCCGGCACGCCCGAGCTCGACGAGAGCGGCGGCGGCAGGCTCGCGCTGCCGGTGCCGGTGGGATACCCTGGGACCGTGTGCGTCCGCAGCGTGCTGGATCCGTGTCCGTGTCCGGGATACGAGAAGCCACCGGTCGGGCCGGGGCCGCCGGAAAAGTAGCCCGTGCCCGTGGGGACCGCCCAGCTGCTGCTGCCGCCGGGGTGGTGGTGGTGCTGGTTCCGCGGGACCGACGACGACGACGGCGACGACGAGTGCGAGTGTGATTCTCCGCCTCCGTGATGCGGCGGCCAGGCGCCGCCCGTACCCGTAGGAGGGGGAGGGGGCAGGCCGCCCGTGCCCGTGGGAACGCCGCTCCAGATGGGCGGCGGCTGGAGGCCCTCTTGCCTCTTTGCGGCTGGGTCGGGCATGTGGTAGGGGAGGTCGGCGAGGGCGGCGCCGGCGAAGAGCAAGCTCAGGACTGCTGTGTACTTCATGGTGGTTTGATTTTGTGTTTCTGTGTCCTTTTTGATTCTTGGCTGAATTATCGACGGGTAATATAACGTTGCTGGAAGAAAGGCTGTGCCACAGAGATATGTTATGGTTGTTGTTGATGATGTAAGATGATGAATGAGAAGAGATGATTCGGGATTCTAGCTCGAGGCATGTCGCGTTATTATACTCGACCAACACGATAGTAATTACGTCTGATTTCTAATTATTGCTGCATCAACGATCTACGTATGCCTGCAGCCAGTTCGTAGCCACCCCAGCAAAAGGATTTCGTTTGTCGAAAAGGCTGTCGACTGGACCCTTGAGATCATCAGTTATCATGGCGAGCGGAGAGTGGAAAAAAGAGCAACGGCACCGAGGCTGTCTGCATTCTGTCATGACCCGATGTGCGAATCCGCCCGTCGATATGGGTCAATCCCCCAAGTGATGATCATAAACACCGCAATGTCCTTCCCCAGCTTGGTCGAAAGATCCTCCGGGCAAGCAACGGGCTCCTCCAAGCAAAAGTCATATACTCGCTTGCAGAAGAAGACGGAAGAGCACGCAAAGGCGCATCCGTGGGAGTGGAAACGTGGGACAGGCACGAAAAGATACCCCGGTCGGTAATCAGGTCGATCATGTTTATGTATAGAACCGCGACCCCTGTTGGTCAAGATCCTTGGTCGCTGCTAATCCCCCAATCCTCAACGCCGATCGTTGCGTACGAGGCTCACGCATTATCACTGCCGCCAGGGCAAATCACTCAAGAAAGGATAGGACACAGTAATATGCCTACACTACAATCAGCCTCGCCCCATCGCCTTTGAGCCTTTCCTCAGCTGAAAAGTGCCGATCGCGTTCAATTCTCACCGTCGCTTCCCAATCCGGACAGCATCTTTCTTCAGCCGCCCCTTGCATAAGATGGGATCTGCCTAGCTCCCCGATCATATCCTGCCTGGCCAATCATTGTGCGACCCGACAAAAGCTGACATAGGACCAGCGAAAGAAGGACAGAATGTCAGTGTTTCAGGTCGACAGTCTCTCGTCGGCTGGAAGCACTTGTTTCCTGGTAAGCATTCGCGACGAGGGTAGTCGCGCATATTATTCATTTGTTCCAGACGTCATATCCAACACTCTTACCTTTACGTCGGCCCCACGCATACGGGGAGCCCCCAAATGGAGATGCCGGAGGTAGACATCGGAGTGGTGTTTCTCCTCCATTCTCAAGCACTATCAATGGGTAGCTGCGTTTCTACATTCTTGAGCAGATACCGGATATGTCCGCAGGTATCCCCGGCCTAGACCGAGGCCAGTAATAGAGTGATGCCCAATTGTATGCATCTTGGTCACAATTGCCAGCAGTCCTGCTTTAGACAGATGTAAGTAAGCGACCGCACCATTCGTCTCTGATTGATTGATGCAAAAGTTCATGGCCAGGTCTCGACCAAACGGCACAGTCATTCCCATCAGACGATGGCGGCGGATGTTGGGTGCGGGATGCAGCCACGAGGGCCGCTCCGAGAAAGAGAAAGTCTGCACGCACGTCGAATATTTGATTCGGCTAACTACGATTCCTCAAGCCAAAGGAATTTTGAGAACTTCAGAGTTTGTCATGTTGGTTCATGGAAGTACCGATCTGCGCTCCTCAGAAAAATCGGTGGGATGCCGAGGGAATCAACAGCCAGGCTTCAACGACTGGTATATGCTCGCCGAAACAACCAAGGTATAGAGTCTTTTGTGAATTTCTATAGTTATTTTAGACGAAGAGATCATCTAGAAGTATCTTCAGATTACTATAAATGCGCAGCATGTATGGAGATCTCTCACTTAAGCTTACGGTGCCGAGCTGTCGCACGTTTTTGCGAAATGCAATCTGCGGAGGGAAAGATGCACAATTGATCGGCGATAAGCTGCCCTTGAATACACGGCCATGAGTAGAAGGGAAAAGGAATAAATAGCAACAGTGACGTCAAGTAGGACCATTCCCAGCCATGCAGGAACGGTTTCTCGCTAGGCGCACGATCACGGAATCAGATCCCTGGCGCCCGCCCGCCCGTAGGATCTGGTATGACCCGGCCATGATTTTCTGACGACATCCTCGCATGGTTCCCGATCCAAGTCTTCTGGCTCGAGTATATGAAGTGGGTACTGCCGCGGCCGCCACCAGACAAGCATGTATAAAGTGGAAATCGGAACGAGCAAGAAGACTCTACTAATATTACGAAGATCTTTTGCTACTAAAGCAAAAGCAAAGATGACAGACTGTTGGTATGTCTTCAAACCCCCATAAACTCCTATCCTATTCTTGATACACATCACACAATTCCCAGAACAGATGTCGATAATTCCGATGACCGACGAAAGAGATGGCCGCATGAGAATGCACTCACGCAACATTCGACGCCCCCTTTGCAGAATTTTTGAGAATGTCGCCCATAAATTTGTAGACGAAGTCGTTGGTTGCGGCCGTCTCCCCGTCTGCGTAGGCATAGGGAGTGCCGTCGTCCTCGCACTTGCTGAGGGCCAGGTCCAGGAGAGTCTGCAGGTCGGGGCGGTTGGCCGGGTCGCGTGCGAGGCACTTGGCTAGCACCTCGCGGAGTTCCTGGTCAACGTAGGACCACAGCTTGTTGTCGCCGTCGTTGAGCAGCATGGCGCCGTACGTGTAGTGGTCCCACCACTTGGGTCTGGTGTCGCCCTTGCGGCGGCGGACTTTGATCGGGGACGCCCGCGGGGGACAGGTTGGCTCGGAGCGGGTGATAACACACAGGAGAGTCTGCCGCAGTTAGTCTCGGGGCTCGTACATTCGGCCTGAGAAGAGACATCACTTACCAAGGCAATGCCCCAGACGTTCATCGCCGAACCGTATTTTCCAGCGAGTGGCTCGTCGCAGATGTCGTCACCATCCATGGTCAGTGCAAATTTGTCCCACATTTCAGTGAATTGCTCCTGTCCGAGGTCTCAGCTCAAGTTTTCAACGACAAGGCTTGATGTTGTCCCACTTACTGGTGCATAGTACCCATGTCTGCCGTTGGTCCGTCTCCTCTCATAGTACCAGCTTTGAAGTGTTAGTCGCCAGATCATTCCAAACTAAATATATCAAACAACGTACTTTCTTCTCTGTCCTCGGATCACTTCTGATTGACCCCATCCAGCAAGCTGTGTATGTTAGCCTGTAATATTTCCTCGGAACCACTGGTCTTCCTACCTTGAGAATTGGCGTAACTTCGTCGAGATGTTCACCATGGGTGACATCAGTAGGAATATGCCCGACCAAGACTATTGAACCCGTGGTCAGTCGAGCGGAACGTGAAGATCTGGCAATTTCAACTCACCATTTCTCGGCTCAATGGCAAAGTGAACCATGGGTCGAATCTTCTTGCATATGATGGGATTGCCCGGGATCATCTCGCTCAGCGCACCGGTGATTTTAGGGTCCTTTCTGTTCTTATTATGTGTGTGTACTGGATATGCCATGGCTATGCATGCTCGGATTACTGTAGGCGGGTCAGCCTGCTAGATTCCAATATGGTATTATTGTAGATGTGGTAACGAGGCAGACGTACGACAGACCCAAAATGACCACAAGACGCGATTTGGGCACGTCACGTCCAGTTCGTTCAGCTTGAAAATGAAATCCTCGAGTGTACCGTTAGGCATATACTCGAGCAACAGGTAGTCATTGCGCCCCGCTGGCGACACGGATGGGGCGAATGTCGGCGTGCGCCCAGCAATACTGAGAACATCTGTGTTCATATAGATGGCCCAATTGATGGCCTTTTCCTTTCTCTTCCGCTGGGTCTTGCCGTAATCTTTCCTCTTTTGCTTCGGAACACGCGGGACATCGCTCAGAGAATCATCACCGCTGTCAGCATAAGGGTAGTCGGAATCGTCAATGGGAGCGCGTTCAAGGGAGGGCCCCGGGCTTCTCTCCAGACCAAACTCCTTCGGATCAATGGTTTGGATGACATGCTGAGATCGGCGGACCTTTGCCAGCATCTTGCCCTCCCTGCGGATGCGCGGGTCATTTGTACTATTTCTGAGGGAGCACTTGAGCACAAAGTCCCGGGTGTTGCCCTTGCCGTCGTCGTACCGCCAGTGAGTGGCGAGGTTGTGCTCTCCATAGCCAAGAATGCCCTGGTAGATGATAGTCGGAGCAGCGAGCCACGTATGGACGAATTGCAGCCGCCGCCACGCAACTCTCTCGGCCTTGTGGAGGCCGACCTCGTCCACTCTGGTGTCAAGAAAATCAGGAGCCCTGACCGCCTCAATGGGCCGGAACTCTACCGGCCCCTGACCCGGACGCAGGCCATGGCGAAGCTCCTTGGGTACGGGCAGTTCCCAGTTGCTGTGCTCGGCCGTCGTCGTATGCCAGGAGGGATTTGTGCCATCCTCCCGATAGCGATCAAACTTGTAAGACAGCCATCGCGAGTTCGCTTCGTACGCCTGTGTGCGCGCTGCTGAGTCGGTCATGGTCAGAACGCTTCACTGCCAGCTTCTGCCCAGAAAAAAACAAAACAATATCAAGTATGAGGACAAGAATGAGTGATGCTCATTGTCACGTCGCGAACTCGACGACACCATGTTGATAAATCGACATGCAGCCATGGTTTGTTGAATACTGGGAACAATAAGACTCGGTCCATTGGTCGCTTCCGGCATGGCCCAGTCGGACTCGCATTCTGAGCTTGGAGTCGTTGTCCATACTTGTCGGCCGGATGCGGATTACTGCCAAGGGCGATGTTTGGGAAACAAAGACCGGGTCTGAGGGTCTGAGACATGATAGTGACAATCTAGATTCTGATACTGTTTGCATCTTGTCAATCAGACTGATAGCTGATGAGTGAAGCATTCCAATGGGGGTCGATTCTCCAGGGTTTGGTGCGGCCTAAGAAGCGCGACCGTAGGGCCTGCGTCATGTTACCTGCATGACTGTCCAAATGCCATTGCGTACGATGTAGGATGAGCTTCATTTACTTGCACGATTGGCGAATAAAACAGAAAAAGGGTGCGAGCTTTCGAGATTTGGTAAATGATGGCTTCTAGTATTCCTCTCTGCTTCTGATCACGAGCGCACAACTCCAACAAGCTCTGGTGGAGGGCAGAAAGATGTGCCTGGTCGGTGATTGCCATTAATGCAATTGGCATGTGCATCATGAAAGTCGAATGTTACCAAGTAGCTCTTACCAGTCTTACCAACCTCTGGGGTGCATCTTCACCCCATGGCCCATGCAACATTTCGTCATAAGCACCAAAGGTGTGCTGGTGCGTACCTCGAACATGTTACGCGAGATGCGAAGGGGGAAGAAACCTTGGATTTTCATTCGTTTCTTTTGATCGTCACGTCAAAGACATCACATCAGAGCTGACCCCCCGGCCTAATCCACTTTGAGCCGCCCTCTGCACTAATCCGGAGCTTTTGTTGCAGTTGTACAGACAGAGTAGAGGTCCAGAACGTGAGACTCCCTCAAGTTTCTCAGTGACGCAAATTGGTGGTTCTGTCCACTAAAATTCGCTAACCTAGAGCGGTACCTGCCGCCTTACCGTTAGTGACCTTTTTAGTGGTTCTCCCGCCTCCCCTTGCCTTGCACTGAACAGGCGCAGAACGGAAAGCAAAAGCTTCCCCAAAAGTTTACCCCGCGGCTTCCCATAGCCACGGGCCGGCCTAGGAGGCCTAGGTATGTACACTATTGTACTACCTAGCAGGGCCTGGAAGAGCTGGAAGAAGAGCTAACCTTAGAGCTCTGAAGCATATGACATCACCAAGCTGCCATACAACATCATCGTGATTCGAGCTTCCCCACAACAAACAAGGGAAGCTTTCGTTTATGTACGGAAGGTTTCCTCCAGTCTCTGCTTGTGATTGACTTTCTACTCATTCCTCACTTCTCCTCGACTCGAAACCCAGTTCACTTTCGTCTACAATCAACGGATTCTGCATCCCGATCAACTCCGCAACTAACTTTCTCCAAAAGAACAACCACACAAATCACCTACACAATGTCGTTCCTCACCGAGACCGTCACCCGCCGCCTGGCTCTCTCCTCCAGGGCCGCCCTGGTCCAGACTCCCCGACAGTTCTCCATCTCCACGAGATACCAAAAGTCCGCCACAGAGACCGTCAAGGACGCTGCCAAGACCGTCGACCGCAAGGTCTCGGACAAGCTCGTCGATGGCATCAATGCTGCTTGTAAGCATTCACTGCCAACCAGCAGACCGACCTCGATTATATGCTAATGTTTTATCCTAGCGGGTGCCGCCGCCAAGGTGGCCGACTCGGACGTTGCGGGCAAGGTCAAGGGCACCGCCGAGGAGATCCGTGGCGAGGCCAAGGGCAAGGCCGCCGAGGCCGAGGGCAAGGCTAAGGGCGCTGCCAACCAGGCCGCCGGAAAGGCCAAGGGTGCCGCCGACAAGTTATAAATCACTGGTTGACAGTGGCTTGTCTGTGTTATATAAAATTTCTGCGATGCTTTCTTGATCCAGTCAAGCGGTCAAGTGTATCATAATATTGATGCTGCATAGGGTCGGCGCCGGTTTAATGAATATTAATGATTCTGACATGACCTATACTGCTGTTTACTTGCCTCCTGTGTGACATGTTCGTGCGTTGATAGAAGTCCTCGCTGCCATGTCAAGTGTGTTTTGACTGCGAGTACTCGATACAATAATGGCTGCACTTGCAGGTGTCCACCAACCGTCTTTCCACCACTGGAATAAAGACTGCAAGCTTACGAGGTAGGTCAGTCCACTTTCTTACATGTACGCGTCGCTATTCAAGTCATGCCCTGATCCTGTACGGGCTATGGATTATAGGCAACAGTTTGAATTGAATTCATCCTGCAATCTTACTCTTCGCAGCTGACCTATGAGTCGACGCTAGACATTGGCCCGGGACTGCCCATGGTGAGAGAGTCCCACTATCAAAACCCGCCTCCGACCGTGTCCGAGGCCAAAATGGAGATGCCCGGGTCCGAATCACGCGTCGGCGTCTAGAATTGCCCGAGGACATGTAAGACTCATAAGTCGCAGTCTTTCTTTAATATTTCCGAATTTCCAAGTTGAACTAAAAAAATATACCATTTTTATCGCTATTACAATCAACAATCAAATCATTCAAGATGCATCGAGCCGCCTTTTCTCGCAGAGCAGCATACTTTCACCAACACCCCTGGGCTCAGCACCCCTTCGCACCCCACGCATACTACTATAGATTCGGCCGGCGTCCCGGAATGGGCCTCTTCAAGCTCGCCATCGTCGGCGCTGGAGCCTACTTTGTCGCAAAGAGAGTGGTCAGGTATGATAAACTCTTATATCTCTATATGGACTCGTTTGCGCAGCAATACTGATGAATGAAATGATAGCAACGAGCACGCTATAGCGAGCATCCAGCAGCAACAGGCTTGTGCCAACTGCGGCAACTCCACAGCCCAACAGCAGCAATATCAGCCGACGCCGCCGGGTCACCCATATCAATTCAGGCAATCGCAACCTGTGGTGGACCAGTTTCACCAACAATCAAGGAAAGAGATGGCGATGAACTGAGAGGAAAGGCTATCCTTGATGACGGCGTGGGCAGCGTGCCTTGAAGATGGTCTGGTGACGAGACCCCGAGAAGAGTGTGCCATTCAACTGTAATATATGTAAAAACAAGACAAAAACACAAAATCAAACAAAGAACAGTAATCATCGATATTTATACTGCTACAAAAGCGTGTTCACTCGTCTTACTTGGTTATACTTGGCAGTACTATAACATCCACCAAGTATATTCCGTACTATAGTATACGGAAGACAGGCCTGACTATACCCAAGGTAGCGACCGGTATTATACGGAAAAGGGAATGCCGCCACATAGGTGAACTGTTGCAGAGAACAGTCAAGTCCCCTGAGGCTACTTTGATACTGTTTTCAACTGCACAGCCACGGTTGCTGACAAAAAGATCGTTAGACTCATTCAGCTAACTTGTCCGTCTCTATTCACCAGAATTTATTGTCGGGTGGGGATCCGTTTGCCCGTGCCGCACTCATGCCTGGCTTGCGCACTCGATGTGTTTCTTCGTCCTCTTTATTTTTCTTCCTTTCCGTCTTGCTTGATGCTGAATATGCCGACGACTTGAAGTATCTGAACAACTGCGGCGCCTACTTCCAGCAATACATGCCAATAAATAGCTTCGCAGACTCCTGCGCATATCGAAACTGCAAGATGGAATATGCATACCTAGGTCTTCGCTGCTGCATGATCTGACCATACAGGCATTTCTTGTGGACACCACCGGAAAAAGATCCGCAAATGGTTGTGCATATGCACACCAGCACTCCACTGCTGACGAGCATTTACCGTTGATAACGAATAAGAACGTATGCATTTGCCGGCACCTCTCGACTATTGGCATTGGCATTATGCTGTGAAACTTATCAGAAACAATATTCCCTTTTTTTTTATTTTTTAATCTCGACCTGCTTCGTTCTGTTCTGCGAGTCTTTGTGCTTCGCAGTGAGGAAACATTCTCCACGGTTGACACTTTATACTAATTGCCCAACATGGAGAGGCTACTTCCATCACCACTGCCAAATATTGGGTTTACCAACTGTCTAGGTATCATCTTCGCGGGGATCTCGTGTATAATCGTGTACCGCCGTTACTTCTCTCCGCTAAGCCAGATCCCTGGGCCGTTCCTCGCATCCTTTTCGCGACTCTGGCACCTTGGAAGGCTGCTTGAGGGTAACCAAAACACTGCCCTGATCGCTTTGCATGATAAACATGGTATGTGAGCTCGAGATACAGCGCTTATGAATGGCGATCTAGAACTGTAATTGCAGGCCACTTTGTTCGCATCGCCCATAATGAAGTCAGCGTCAGTCATCCGGATGCCGTGAGGAAGATACTCCTCGCGCCACTTCACAAGGTTCGAACAAGTGGTCCATTTCGTACCATACTTCCAAACACTAAGCGTCTTCTCTAGGGAAGCTGGTATTCCATCATAGCATTCCCCGACGGGCGGTACCAGAACCCCATGTCCACCACGGACCCGAAGAAAAAGGTCGAGCGGTCGCGCAACCTGGCCGCCGGGTACAGCATCGCCAACCTGCTGCAGTCCGAGGGCGCCGTGGACCGCAACATCGGGCTGCTGTGCGGCTGGCTCGACAAGGCGGCCGACGCGCGCGAGCCGGTGGACCTGGACCAGCTCTTCGCGTACGCGACCAACGACAACGCGGGCGAGTTCGTGCTGTCGCAGTCGTTCGGCTTCCTCGAGCGGGGCGCCGACATTGGCGGCACGATTAAGAATTCGCTCGCCCACAACGCCTACGTCGCCATCATGGGCTTTTATGGATGGGTGCATACCGTCCTGATCGGCAACCCCCTGGTGACCTGGCTCGGCGTCCTGCCGCTCGGCCACATCATCGACTCGAGCACCCGGTACATCAAGGAGCGCGAGCACAACGAGGACGCCCGCTTCGACCTCATGAGCCACTGGCTCAAGGCCCTCCGGGAGGACCCCGACCGCATGACCGTCTACGACGTCCACTCGGCCGTCTACAACAACCTCGCAGCCGGAGCCGACACCGTCGCCGGCGGTCTGCAGTCGTTTGTCTACCACACCATCCGCCACCCGGACGCCTGGCGGCGCTGTCGGGAGGAGATCGCGGCGGCTGGCCTGGACGGGAGCGGCCACGTCATTTCGTTTGGAGACGCGCAGAAGCTGCCGTACCTGCAGGCGTGCATCACCGAGGCCCTGCGGATCTTCTCCCCGGCGCCGATGGGTCTGCCGCGGGTCGTGGGCCCCGAAGGGCTGACGATCGGCGGGAAGACATTTCCCCGTGGCACGACGCTGTCCGTCAGCGCGCACGTCATCCACGCGTCCAAGGAGATCTGGGGGCCCACGGCGCGCGAGTTCCGGCCCGAGCGCTGGCTGTCCTCTTCAGCCGAGGACGGGGGGTTTGATAATAAGATGCAAAAGTACTGGATCCCGTTCGGCGCGGGCTACGCCTCGTGTCCCGGGCAGAACATTGCGCGCATCCAACTGTCCAAGATTACGGCGACACTCGTGAGGGACTACGACATCAGACAAAAGGACCCGAAGCAGGATTGGACGTACAAGGCCTACTTTACCGTTGTGCCTCGCGGATGGCCAGTTATTGTCAAAAAGAGCTCGGAGAATGATGGTTGTCTGAAGAAAGCATGATTAGCGAAGAGATGGAACATTCAGACTGGGTGGAATGAATCATACAATAATCTGAAGAGAGTCTCCGTACATAGTTATGGTTGCTAAAGTGCATCTTCCTTCCGATGTTGTGTGTGTCAATCTCTCTTACCTGTTGTATCCGAAATCAGACAAGATTTGTTTCTGGAAGAATAGCGCAAAAGCTTGTCCCAAAAAGAAAAACACAGGTCCCAATTCTCACTCTCACGGTTCGGACGATGGATCATCGATAAAGCTTAATAGTGAGGTCTTTGTATCGTTCGTAGCTAACAATCCTTCCCTCAGATCTGGAAATCAATGCCCTTTTTGATGGGCTCTATGATTGCAGTGCACTCGAAAACGAAGAGCTTGATGTTTGGCCAAGATAGATTGATGTGTGTTGTTGAAGCTAAGCTAAGTGAAGGGGAGGGAAACACCCCGAAATTCTCGTGTAGCGCCCATTCCCGATGTCCATCGCTCTTTCCATCCCATCCAGAGTTGCCACTCCCACCCTCACCGCTGATGGTCTCACGCGTCAGTGAAGATAAAGGCACAAGTTCCCAGCATGAGACGTGCGTCTTTAGTTGTGAAGAAGGTGGTATTCAGTGGTGATTGTGGTTTTGTAGGTCAATGACATCGTGAGTGACCGCACCTCCAACGTTTTCGTACTCGGCTTCATGGAAAGGCAAAACCTTTCAGGCATGCAACCTCCTCTGGCTGAGTGATGATGCGGTCGAACTGCGATGCATGAAGGCTCAGGCAGGACATCTTGATCAACGTAGATGTGGCCACCGATCCAGATGGGAACATGCTTGTCGTTGGACTTGGAAAAGCTGCCATGATAGCCGACGAATTGACCGGTGCCACCGATGGTGAGCCTTTGGCGTTTGAGCAGACACGGGAATCTACCAAGTGGGATATTCTTCAGCTCGCCTGGGTCTCCACGTTGTCCCAACTAACCTAGTCACATCCTCCTAGGGGCTGAAGACAGAGCATGTCAGTATCTAATGTGTTCAATTGGTAGTGCGAAACTTACTGTATCATGCTGGACATAAGGGCGGTCTCCATTCTATTGCGTGCGTGCCACAATGCCAGTCCGGTTGCGAAGGAGCCATATGGCGCGGCAGGCACCAAGAAAACCGATTTGCTGAAGAAATCGTATACAATTCTGTGGTTTCGATGGTCGGGAATTGGTGGAGCTGATCGGATCGACAAGATCAGGAACGATGACCCAGCTGCGAGAATTGCGCTGGTCTGAAGTTGTGAAGACTTTGAGCAAAAGAAGCACACCTGCTCTTTTTCGAGAAAATTTATCCCTTTTTCTTTACTGAAGAATTTCATCTGATTATCGGACATTTCTCCATTCGTTGTTCCCATGGAAGCCCGCAAGCATATGTCGGACCCCAGCAAGCCGACTCAAGATCCTCGGCTTGAACTCTTCTGGTTTGTTTGGATAGAAAGCGAGGGTTTGGGAGAAGTGTCCTCTTGTTATTGTTGTACATTGGACGCATAGCCAGAGGCACAAGGCAGAAGCGACGTCTTGCTCTTAGAAGGCCAGAGGCGTCCCTTCCGTCGCTTATGCCTAGATTACAGCGTTCAATGTTCTAGACCATTCTTGATGGTGGTCGCTCTTTCTGTTATAATCGCAGCACTGACCATGACATGGTTCTGGCCAAAGCTGGCCTTCACCTTCCGATCTTTGTGTGCTTGCGGTCTTCACTTCCTCTTTCCTCCCTCTTCCTCAGGCGCAAACAAACGCTTTTGTCTACTGTCGAGATTTCCGTCTGCGAACAGAGGTATCAAAGACCCACTACAGAGTCTGCGAGTAAGAAATCGTTGTTAGGGGGGGGAGTCGGTATACAGCATGGGTGTGATCGATTGAAGTTTGGGGTATCTCAAGCCTTGTGGATCACCACGTCAATGTTTTTTTCTTTCTGGGGTTTCTTTGTACATGCAGTGTATTATAGCATGTATAGTAGTAGTGATATACCACTAAAAGCAAATACCTTCATTGCCGACCTAGGCATTTATACACTCCGCATGACACACCTTCCCGTCTAAGTTGCCAAGAACCCTTTGGATAAACAGTGTTCCGGAACTCACCCAACTTCCTACGTAGTCTTCTTCACGACTCGCAATGGCCAGGAAAGCCAGCTGCCTATTGACGGCATAATTAGATAGAATTTCAACATGATCTGGACGGCTAATTCTAGGCCTATCCACAGGAAAGGCCCTGTCACTTACTCTTGAATCGGACATCTCTGTTTCGCAACCTCTGCAATTCTTGCGATACCAGCGCCGTTCGTACACCAGTGCCGGTACACAAACGATTCAAACTCTGTTTCTAGGATCAAAAATTACAGCAACAACAGGCCACAATGCGGCATGCTTGCGGCCGGCGTGGCGACTTTGATTTTTAACCTTACGAACGTCAACTTTGAGAACAGCATCGTTTGCCCCAATGGGAACCTCCTTCTGACCACCATCAACAATGGCAGTCTCTTCGAGATCGACCCTTCATCCACAAGCCCAGAGGTTCACATTGTCGCCACATTCGGCGGCGCGAATGTACTTGGAATCAGCTCGATCGGCACGGACAGGTATGCGATCGCCGGTGGCTTCAGCAGCGGCGGCGGCGGTCCGGGTGGCTATACCGACGGGACCATCTTTACCGTAGACCTGAGCACCAACAGCACTCTGCCGCTTGTCGGGAGCCCTGCGGTCACGATCCCGGACTCGCAGCTACTCGACGGCCTGACCTCGCTGCCAGCGTCGCCGCATGTCGTCCTCGCATCCGACGCGCTGCAGGGCGTCGTGTATCGCGCCGACACCGCTGCGGGGTCCGCCGAGATCGTGGCCGCTGACGACGCGTTCGCCGGCAGCCCGGGCATCAACGGGATCAAGATCCGCGAGGGTTACGCGTACTTTACCAACACGGCGGCGCGGACGTACGGGCGGTTCGCTATCAGCGAGGCCGGGGACCAGGAAGGGCTCGTCGAGATCATTGCCGAGGATGCCAGCTCGGACGACTTTGCGCTGGACGCCGCCTCGGGCGCTGCGTATCTCGGGCGCCAGGAGTCGCCGGCAGTCGTGGTCCGGGTCCTGCCCGACGGCACCAAGCAGGACGTGGCCGCGGCAGCGTCAATGAGCCGGCCGTGCTCGCTGGATATTGCGCTGAACGGCAGGACTGGGTATGTGACCACTGCGAGTGAGCAGGTTTTTGGGTTTGATATCCCGGTTGTCTAATGTTCCCGACGATGGTTTCACACTTGCACGTATCCGAAATCTCGGAGAACCCGGATATTTTGATGGTCGATTCCCAGAACAGTGAGAATCGAAACAGGCATAATGATCATTTGTCACCGACGCTTGTTTTCTTTGAAAAGCTTGATACATCAGCCACATGGTCGGCCATTTTTTGGGGATTGAAACAAAATACGCCAATATGCCTCAAAGTTTGGAATTCGAACAGCAAAAGTCACGACCTCGCCACAAGGATTTCTTTTGCAATTAGTAAGGCATTTCCTAAATATCTATTTCATAAGCCATCCACCCTTTACAAAACCTGTGATATCTCAATCAATGAGCTACAACATGCATTCTTCCACCTTTTTCTTTTGCACCTAGCGACGATTCTTACCATGGCTTCGATCTCGCCAGTTCATGAGACGTCGCCAGAAGACTTGTTGCCGATGTCCCGAATGGAAGTCAAGCATTAAATTTGTAAGTCAAACACAATAACAAATGTCACATCGGCTAATTTCTATCATCTTCACCAGTAGCTCTATCATCAGCAGTAGCATCACAAACGCTGTTGCCCGTCAACTATCGAACATTAGCCATGCAAGTCCCGACGGGCTCGGCACACAAACACAGGACGAACACCAACCGCAAGAAGATAAATCTGGCAAACCGCTCCCTCTAGCCAGGGGCTTTTTGTACCACTGGCCATGATGATTTTCATTGGCATTATTTCGGCCCTAAAGTGTACTCGCAAGATGTGCAGTCAGGTTCCACCGCCAGATTTCAAGCCAGAAGATGCGGAGCAAAGGAAGCAAAGTGAAGCGCAATTGAACGCTTCGAACCAAACGTATGGTACGTTCAAGTCCGAGACATAATAAGATAAAAAGAAATATGAATCTCCTAACATTAATCGCAGCTCCATTCCCGTTCGTTATAATACCAGCAATTATGGTGCCGCCTCCTGTATGTCACAGCTAGCTCGGCCGACGGCATCAGGATCTCTTGGGTTCGTCCTTCCATTAAACCTCGCCGGTATTCCGAGAAGACTACATTTGGGGAATTCCATCGTATGGCTCTGCTACCATGCATATCGAAGCAGCAAAAAGGCAGTAGAGGAAGGGAGCATGGATACGGGGCTTGCCTTGCAGGACGATAGCCGATTCTCGTAATTAGTAATAAAGAGTGCTTGTTCGCAGGCACGACTGTGTACGCAGACTATTGCTAGATTATGATGCTTGATTTGAATGGGTTTACTCGCCACCGCATATGCGTCTGAAATTAGTAGACATAGGTCCAGATCGCAAGATACGCGGTTACGTATCACGACTGAATATTCCACGAATGGTTGTCCGTTGATTCTGCCAAATGGCACTCTATTGCACGTAAATGGATTGATGACTGCGTGGTAGTGTGCGCGACACGAATAAATGGTGACATTCCTAGGCTGAAGGATTCCGGGGTGTGAGGGATTGCGAAGGAACCGCATCGATGCGGCGACAATCCGGCGGGTGTCGGTATTGCATTCAGTAAAAAGTGGAAAGGTTCCGCTGTAACAATAAGGCTGCATATGCATTGCATACTGGCTGGGATGGATCATAGGGAGTAGCTGTAGTGAAGCGATACCAATTTTTTTGGCAGCGCGAACGCCTGAACGCGCAATTCTTCCTAAGCCATGCTGACCAAGACTCTCTTTTTGTGCCAAGTGAAACGAGTTGAGCTCTTTATTAGTTCGACGATGCTTTGAAAATAGAGTCATCGGGCATGTCGTGCTGCCTTCCACCTACTGATAAGTGTTGATCTCAAAGTAACGTTCCTGCAACGTTCCCCTTGTCCTAGATGGCGGCATGACGCCACGGTAAGGGTCTTCTAGGTGTCCTACATGACTGTTCCTGGTCATACTGGAGCGATGGGTTGCATGTAGGATTCCATGGTCAGTTCCCTCTAGCACCCCCAAAAGGGAAATATGGTCTGGGCAGGCCAACCATATGATTGTGCTCGAGGAAGTCCTGGGCCTGGGAGTGGTAACTGATAACCTACCTCACCTGGGCAGCGGCCTAGCTGGGCCCATTCCCAATTCTTCAAGAGATGTAGGTATCGTTGCACAGGCACCTTGAGTGGCCGGCATCAGGCCATCCTGCTTTTTCATCGTGCCCCAAGAGCTAATGCAGTCAGGGCCGCCAAGATGTATGTGGCTCGCCGATTACCTTATCGGGACAGATGGGGAATTTGAGATACCTAGCCTCCACTTACTTACATGCCGTGTTTCTACAACGGTATTTTTAGGGTGTTTCCATTTTTGCACACGACGTGCCCTGGCATCGGCGAGATCTCCCATGGTCCTCCGAATGATCATTCGCATGGAAAATTACTTGGCGAGGACTGGGGAGATCATCTAATTCTATCGAGTCTTGCCGATCGATGGAGATATGCAGCTGGTTAGGTGGTTTGCTGTACCTGGGCTTTCTCCGCAACAATTTCGGTTCCTCTTATTCTTTCAATTGCCACCTCAGCCTTATGGATAATGCTGCTAATCTAGTCCACCTAAACCCCAGATCCCAGCCAGACACACTGTTTCAGAGCTTGATGAAATGAATAACGGCCAAGCAGCGCTGGCTGGTCTGCAGCCACCATTGTTCCTGTCATTTATTATCGGAATAGCTACCGAGTTGGTGTTATCCACCCAGGCCAGATTGCAGAATCAGGGCACGAACGGGACGGCTGCTGCTCCTGCTGCTACTGCTGCTGCTGACCACCACCAGGGACAGACCAACAATAAGAGAGCGTACACACACTGCACCGCATCATTGGCGACCTTGGGCGCTTAATGAAACGCATCATCCAAGTACTTACATGATAATTCTTTGTGCGCGTTTGAATAGCTGCGAAACAATCTCTTTACCAGAGTCAAGAGTTGCATGATCATCCGCAGCTCAGATGACTATTTTCCGTGGAGAACCTAGTCCATTCTACTCTAGCTGCAGGGAACCTGACAGAAAATCATGGCTGGTACCCCTTGGACAGGGAGCAGACCGCCTACTTCCAAGCAACAGATGGTAGTGAGAAGCGACCATGGCAACTGCGGACCAACGAGGCAATAATTGCACTTTTGTATAATTATAAACATTGAATGGTTCAACATACAACCCTAACTACAAAAGGCATGACTCGAATGTAATTGTCTTACCCACTCACCAACTAGGTAAGCTCCAGCCTTATCCGCATCCCAGGGGCTGTCAGCTCTACAGGCCAGGGTCAGGGGTTCTCCTTGGGACCATTTATTCTAGCTCAGCTTGTCGGGCCCAATCGTTAGGTCTCGGATTCATTTGGTCGTCCAGTTGCGACATAGATTCATTACGCACACATCAACAATGAAGGAACCGGACCTGATCGTGATCCTCTTCCGGCAGCGAGCTATCTCGCTGCTGGCCATGCAAGTCAATGATGAATTAGATAACATCTTGTCTCTGGTACGCAGACACGAAGAGATTGATGCCTGCCATATGGCCTTAATCATGACCTCGGCGCGGACCCGACGATCGCCAAGGCTCATGTGCCTCATAGCGACACTCTACCCTACATACGACGAATTCGCAGGTAATTCTCGGCCCCCGCGCCGCTACTGACGGACTAATAAGTGATTCGAGTGCGTTCAACGGTCGTCACAAAACGTCCAATTTTAAATTCCAGCAGAGCTCACGAGACACAACTGTGGGGTGGATGAGTTCATGTTGCATTTTGTGGTAAAATTCCCCCAAAAGTGTACTATATTTACCATAATTGAACGACCTATACGTGGGATGGTACGTCCTGAATGTCAGCTAGACAGGCAACATAAAATCACCACACGGACACACACACAGTGCTAAATATGTCTTCCAGCCCATTCAGATCTTTCTCTGCCGTGCCCGTCGAATCCCAGAGCTGCTGAACAGAGACAGATTCTGAAACCGCTTGTTCGTGCTGATCGATACCCAATCGGCTCATGCTGTACAGAGTGCTAACCATATTCCACGTGGGGCAGTCGTACCTCGTACGTAGTGTGTATGAGCACATATCGCCAACCGGCTCGTGCTTCTTTTATTATAGTATCTCTTCGAGGGTTACCTAAATCCCGCCGCCCGAACAATGGCATTCATTTTATCAGTGTAGGTCTGGCACCATACGTGCTGACAGACATCGATGGGGTTGCCTACTACAAGACTACACACAAATCTATGGTACATAAGAGGGCGTGCCCCATGAGAACTCTGGCGCATAGATGGGCCACCGTCAACCTGTCCGTCTATGCCCTCTTGGATTTGCAACGCAACAACAACCATTCTCCGCCTATTCTACCTTTTTCATACAGGACTTGTCGCCCTTTTCCCATCATTTCCTGAGCTGGAGTATACATCAACCTTCTTTTGCTTACCATTTTTCTTGTTCACGCACGGATTGGCTTCCGTGGCGAGACTGTATCCTCACATCCAACTCACAACATATTCCCGAGATGAGCGGCAAGTCTCTTGACGTCTGCTCGAGCGTCTGTGCAGCCTCTTGCAAAAGGTAAACAGATTCTCATTCTCCTTTCCTCACCTCTAGGTCCTCTTCTGACAGGTGCCAACAACAGACATAGACCCAAGGTCAGCTCGACAGAGCAAAGCCACCTGCACCGGACGAGGCTCGAGCTGCTCAACGCCCCCAACAGCAGCAATGCCGCATTCGAGAGGATGTGGAGTGCGAGCACTTCTACCCACACGAGTCGCGCGCAATCCCAAATCGACGGCTTCACAAGTAACTTTACGTCTTCCTCAGGAAGCTGATCCTGATGTGAAGCTATAAGCACCGAACACGTCACGACACAACACAATACTTGATCATCATCACTTGTAAACTACATTCATATGGAAGGGAAAAGTCTCGGTCTGCAATGGGAGTTTCACGGTTTATACTGTTATAGGAACGATTGGGATGAGGAACATGGACATGTATTACGGGGGTAACGCATTATTGATTTTTGCAACTGTACCAATATTTAGTGTTTGTAAGATAGAAGCATGAGTCTGCTTTGGTGTCTTTAGGAGTAATGGTAATAGGAAAAGACTTGTTATTCGCCTTTTTGTCACTGTTTCGTGTACTCAAATATACCATCAGATCATGGCTACCTCGGTACAGATCACTGCTCTTCTCGAATTTCAAGGCAGCGCAGCTGTTCCGACAAGCTTTGTCATGTGGTATGAGGAGAAAGACAGGAAACGGGCAAGTCAGCAGGGTCCCTTCGTGGAGAATGGAGGGACCCCCAACCATGCAAGCCATACGCTGAAAAAAGAAGGGTGCTCACTCACTCCCTTCCTATACAAGTCCATCTACCCCACCCACCGCGGCAACCCAAAAGACATCTACCATCCACTTTCCACGCCCCCTTCCTCCCGGAAGAAAGACAGCCATGACCGCCCTCCCCCTCCTTGCTTTGCCTGCCCGGCTCGTCAGATTCTAAGATGCCCCCTCCCCTGTCCAGGCAATCCTGCCCTGAGCCATGTGCAAGCCACGTGCGACCTCTATTTTGATGGCTTCGGTCTTTTCAACGTCAGCCAATAATAGACCCCTGCTGTCCCTCAAATGGGGGTGCCACCCAGTTAGGAGAACAGGGGGGATCGGGCAGAGCAAGTGTGCTCGGATCGTTTTTGAGGACGTTTGTTGCGAGAACCCAACGTAGGATTGTAAGTCTTTCTTATTTCTTGTTTCTCGCGTGCGTAGCGTAGGACCATATTATATCCACGTTCCCACTGTCCAGGTAGGAATGTCAAGAGCCCTATGAATATTGCAGATCATGATTCTGATTGGAAACGACAACCTTTGACCAGAGCCAATCATCTAGGCAAACCCAAAGATTGTGTGAGCCAGGGAATTGTAACACGAGACAACGTTCCTCGCCGATCAAAACATTTCCCCTGTCAGCCCGGTCGTTTGCCTTGTCAAGACAAACCACGGGGACGAAACCATGACCAGAAGCACGTAACACCCACGTGGCTGCCACGTGCGGGGGAAATTATATGATATCCCGCTCGAGACTTACGCCCAAGGCGTAGTAGCATAATATTAATGCCGTTACGTACATTCAAAAACAGTTGGCTTTCGGCCCCCTCTCTTCTCAACGCCTCTACACTTGGCTTGCCGCAAGCCACCGTCCCACCACCTAACAATCCTTCAGCACACGAGTTACCACAAAGCATCCCACCTACATTCATCTCTATCTCCGTCTCCCGCATGCCAATTCCTTCCCACAGGACAGGTTGCCCTCTGGGCATAGAAGGAAACAAGAATAAGCCACCCCCGGCCTGCCCATCCGCATGCACATCTGCAGCAGTAACCATAATACGCCCGCGTAAAACCCCGAGCAAATGCCACATTGGTTTCCATGCTCCCGCCCTCGTCCCCTGTCAATAAGAAAAATGCAGCTATGCTTACGATGGAGGATCACTCGCGTCCCATGTACGCCGGCAATGCCCTCGCCACTCCCACTCTCCTAATCCTGAGCCCGGCATATTCTTTTAGAGTGCTTACCGGCAAGTCTGCCTTTCAGCACTCCTCTACCTCCCTCAGTCCCTCCACCCTCCCCGAGTCGTTACTGCCTTGCACCTACCTCTTTGAGAGGCTTCATCGGTCACCGACGCCACCAACGACCGCCGCCGCCACCGCCACCGCAGTCGCCGAGGAATTAGGTTTACGAGGCTTTCCTATGGGGGTAGAGAACGAGGCGTTTGGGGGCCCGTGCTTGCATTCTAGAGTCAAGATGACTCATCCTGGTCTTAGCTGTTACTGAACGGGGAGGAAAGTTGAAGGGCGAGAGCTCCAGATCCTGGTTAATCGTGGTAACAAGGCTGAGGTCTTGGTCTCCGCCCGGGAGAAGCAAGACAACGCGGAAAAGTAATTGGTCCGTTCTTTGATACGTTTGATTCTGAAAAGAAAATCATGTCCTTTCTCCTGTCAGCCCTCCTGGGTGTCAACACGGCTACCCGTTTATCCACGTGACCTTTTACTATGGTAAACATATCCGATGATCGTCATGATTAGGTAACTATTGGTTGCAGAGCACCTGGTGTATCTTTAGATTGCATGATCTGAAAGAAAGTCTCCATATACGGTCGGATCTCGAAGAACAGTTTGTTGCGTTTCGAAGCTTCGTCTGCGAAGTTTGGGTAAAAGCCAAACGTATGACGAAAATTTTGTAAAAAGAATATGCTTTATGTATTACTACTACTTTGTTATACACACTACGGCTTACTAGGCCATGGGAGTATAAATTCCCGTATATAGAGCTTGGTCTGTGTATGTGTCCGAGACTCCGACAGTCTCCGAGTTGTAGGCTTGCTAGCCGTGTTCGCCCAGTCCACTGATGCTACTTGAGCTTTCATAAACACACATTCTCTTTCATAAGTGTACAGAGTACCAGCCGTGAAGAAGCATTGGAACCAAGATTTCATTGGTCGAAAAATGCGTATGCCGCCATCTCATGTCAAAGGATCAAGATAGTTGCGAATCGCAACACTCTGGACATATGGTCCATGAATGATGGGCTCAAATTGATCGTGGATAGTACTGAGAACCGACCATGTCATCCTATTTGTACTCGGAGCGAGCGTAGACTGCTGGAATACCATCTCAACAATGATTGGAGCGCTTGATAGCCAAAGGATCTTATTACAGGGAGGATCACGGCTCATCGCATATTTTGAACCATCCGACCGGGCTAGAAGTTGACTGGACCGCGATTGAGCGTCGGTGCTACAGAAACTTGGAAGTGGTCTCGGTATCCAACCGGCTTGCTTCCGAAGATTCTACTGACCCTGGTTCTGGACCGACAACCTTGTCAGGTCATGCATAGTCCACGGGCAGGGCCGAGATGTTCTGATGCAGCCCTCTTCGTTCAGATGGTGTTTGCTCTGTATATCTGCTGGCCTGGCTCTATCGCGGAAGCGGTTAACTGGGATCACCTGGGAGATTTGTCAATTCCCTGACAGAATTCTTTCGTCTCTGAGCATAGATCATATGTATGGGGGTTTCTGATTGACATATAGGCTATGCTGGGCCCCTGGAGCGGACCCCTGTTGACATGACAGGTTGTCAATATAAAATATAGTGAAGGATCCAACTCGTCAGATTGAAAGCCCCAACCTCGAGAAATATGCCGCTATGCAACTTATTGCTGTCTACCACAGAGATACCAAACTCACTCATTTGTTTCAAGCTCGTGGTATTGATATGCGCATAGTGCCAAGCTGTCGTCACGACTCACCGTTGATGACTTCGGAGCCCACCAAGAAGCGCAAGTATGATGCTATGGACTAATATTAACTTCTTCATGTATTTTCGTAATATGGACCATGCGATCGGCAAATAACAAGCGATCGGGAATGTGCGTCGTCCAAAAATTGGCAACGGTCTCGCCTTGCCTGTGGCGCGCATGCAATCAAATGGGGTCGCGAAGCGAGCCTCCTACTCGGGAAGTTCGGTTAGACGCTGCAGCCGCTGAGAGTGTAATTTTACTCTCTTTCGCTGACGCGAGCACGAGCATCGGGCCATTGGACCCAGGTCATTCGAGATCCATTCTCGTGTACGATAACGGGAGATATTCTTCGAATTTAAAAAAAACGCCATCGCGGATGAGAGGACCGCATTTCCACCGGTCAGTCGGTGTGGAAATCGTGAGAATCAAGGTGGACTGTCCCCGACATTTATATCTAGCACTCCTCTCACCGCGAAACTCTGCAGAGAATATCACCATTCAACTCACGAATTAAAGAATCAAGATATTCCGTCACCTGTCGGCTATACCCTCGACTTTTACCTACACAGAAAAAGAAAATGCAGTTCTCCTTCCCCAAGACCGTGGCTACAGCCTTGGCATTCAGCAGCTCTGCCATTGCTACTATCACCGGGCCGTTCTACATTACCATCGTACCGGAAGACGGATCGGCATCCTATCCGGCCACCATCGCGACGGTGTCGCGCGGTGCTCAAATCCTGTCTTCAGCTTTGGAGTATGAGCAGGAGTTCACATTCAACGTGTAGGTCATTAACCCCCAAGTTCACATTACGGCCGTTCATATGTGGCTGACCAGACGTGTCCCACCTATACAGGACCTCGGGCCGTCTCTACAAGGCCGAAGAGACCACTGCTCTCGGCAGCGGCGCGCTGAACGTCGGCGCCCCCCTCCTCTTCGCCCAGACGTCCGGCGCCGCGTTGACGCAGGTCACCGTCGAAGACGCCGTGTACCTCGTGCAGGCCAACACCTCCGATGTCTACCAGTGGTGGAGCTCCCCGACGACGACTGGTCTTGCCGTTCAGGTCAACTTCGAGGGCGTCGGCTCGGATGACGCCAATGCCGCTATTCGTATCGATGTCGAGGCTGCATAAGCTGCGCGCCAGACGCAAGCTGTGACTTAAGCCGATTGAAGAACAATTCGTGGTAAGCGGTTATTTATCACGAGAATCATGATGATAGCGTAGATAATGAACGAGCTATTGATCGACTTCGGCATGAGGCCATCATATATGTTGTGTGAAATGAACCTATCCTGTAATGTTCTGCGAAGAGTATGATCCAGTGTTCATAGACTCGGCCCCGGTCTCCAGGTGGAGATGAGCACCTGAAAAGAGGACCTTGGGATGGCAAGGAAACGAAGTCTTCGTATTCGCGAACCACACGCATGATCACGACCCGGACGCCTGCTCATCACGTACACAGTAAAGACCGTGAATGCACTGCAAGCAAGGGAGAAAGGAGGAGGAGAATGCCAGTCTCTCCGGTGGGCAGCACATGGGATTTTTAAAAAGGGGGGAATCGCTGTCAAAATACAACAGACGAATTAAGCTTATCATGCCAAACCCCAGCAACGCCTGAAACAGACCCCCAATAGCGGCTGCTTGGCACTATAATCAAGACAGGCGGATCGCCCACCTTGATCCTATTCCACGGCAAATGCTACGCTTTGGGATTGGATCGCCGTTTATTATACTGGAGTTAGTGGGATTAGTATGCGACGTTGAACCGTGAGGCTCTGCATGGAGCCGACGTATAATAGACTCTAACCTCGTCCACCATACTGTTGCGGCTCTTCTTTCTTTTCGACAGGTTTCTATCGGAAGTTTCTTGACTTGCATCTTTATTCATTCGCTTCACTTCGTTCCTCTGGCTTTGGTCCAGCACGTTCATTAACCATCTTTCGCTTTAAATTCGCAAAAATGCACTCTACATTCTTTTTCTGGTCCGCCGCCTTTGGCGCCGCCAGCGCTTACACCGTCACCACTTCCGACAGATTCATGCTCAAGAACATTGATCCCATCGTCTTTCCCGGGCAGTATGGCAAGAGCCACATGCATTCGTTCTTCGGCTCGGATGCAGTCACCATCAACACGACCACCTCGGCTGAATTGCAAGCCGGTTGTTCGAGCACTGAGAACCCCAATGACTACTCTGTCTACTGTAAGAAATAAGATGACACTCTCTCCTCCCTCGGGAAGCACCGACTGACTTTGGTCAAAAGGGGTCCCTACTTTGGTCTACACCAGCCCCGACGACGGCGAGCAGTATCCCGTGCCCATCAACCGCTTCAGCGCGTACTACATCGGTATCAACGACGCCGAGGTCGCGATCCCGCAGAACTACAAGGGCGTAGCCGGCAGCGCGGGGGCGACGTCGCAGGCCGACGTCAACGACCTCGCCGGCATCCAGTGGTTCTGCGAGAGCGACGACGACACCTCGGGCAAGGACGAGGCGGCGTTCCCGACCTCGACGTGCAGCACGCACCTGCAGACGCTGCTGCTGTTCCACGACTGCGTCAACGAGGACACGCTCGACTCGGCGTACTCGGGCACGCAGAACTGGAACTCGACGTACAAGGCCGCGAACCGCTGCCCCGAGGGCATGAAGCGCATGCCGCAGCTGCGCTTCAGCATCCGCTACGACCTGCGCACCGCGCTGCCCGACGGCTGGTCGGGCCAGCCGCCGCTCGAGCTCGCGTCCGGCCCGTCGTACTCGTCCCACGGCGACTTCATCAACGGCTGGCTGCCCGAGGCCGCCACCAACATGCTCCAGGCCACCAGCAAGACCGAGTACGCTGCCGTCGACGGCCCCGACGGCGCGGCCGGTGCCGGCTCCGTCTGCGGCGCTTCCAACGCCGTCGATGCCGACCCCGACCATGGCACGAGCGACTACGCCACGAGCGTTGCGCTGATCTCCAAGCGCGACGTTGCTGGCCGCAGACGCGCCGCCAAGGCATAAGCGTTATTGCCGACTTCTGAAACCGACTTCTTACACTTTGTATTACTAGTATAGCGCAATATATGAATATTTCAGGCTTCAAAAACACTTTTTACTTGTGACCGTGGGATGACTGGGTAACTTAGGTCAAGGCCAAGCAGTAAATATACAGGACCTGATTGAGATAAAAGCAGACAAAACCGTCTAGTATGAGCAAATGCAGACCCTCCGTCAATTATGGTATACTATTAATGGGTAAACGTGGCCATGATATGTACCTTACGTAGGCTAGCAACAACGCTCTATGGTGCCGATATCCTTTATACCAATCCTCGGGCCGTACCATTCGTGCATTGTTTCACAAAGTTCGGATGACAGAACAAACCAATCGAGTACCATTGGATCAAGCTTCGAGCTGCCTGTCGTAGATCTTCCGAGGACGCAGTCCTGGCAGTCGACGGATCAGCGCCTGCTATAGTCCTATGGCACCATGTTACATCCCAACGTTTCTGTCATCCCATCTGTACGAACTGCCGGCTTAAATTTTGTTCCTCTTTTTCATCCCGGCTCACTTTTGAAGTGATATGGCTGTTCGAACATCACTGCCGATACATGCACCTTCCAAGGATATATTCAAACACAAAAAATGAATACGCGGGAGTATTTGAGTCGGCACCTCCATGCTCGTGAAGTCATCTCGGTAATACATATACTTTTGGAGACTCGATATTGAGATCTTGCAGTTTAACTTTCACCATGCAGCATTGCTTCCTAGTCCGATTATTTTCAATCTTTGGGTTTGATTCGATGAGTCTAACAATACATCGTCACGGCTCTTGATGGAGATATAGCTGATGGATTTCGTGTTGCAAGCCACGTTGAGATGTCCGTTGATTTCAGTCTGTCCATGATGACCGACTCCCGGCTGTCGCTCGTACTCAATCTGCTCCTAGACACGGAGCCGAGGAGAGACCACGAATTTCCTGTGCTAGCAGTCGCTCGTGGAAATATGGCAGGCTGGCTGCCGTGCAGCTTGCAGTGTTACCAGAACACAATTGAGCTGAGATGAATAATTATTGGGCGTGTCCGACCGGCATTGCGAATGGAAGAGAGCCGAGTCACATGCGCGCCATGTGCACAATGCAGTGTGCTCTATTGTAACCCGTTGGGAACACACGAGTCATGATAGTGCCACACGTTGCAGACCGCGTTCCTCTTTATGCCGTCGAACGCTTTGCACGGCGCCCTGCGAGCTGAGTTGTGACTGCATTAGGGCCGGAAGCCAAAGCATATTAGTTGTGCAAGTACATTTAGCCAACGGCCAGAGCGAGCCTCATTGGAGGCGGCTGGCAATTGGCATACTTGGTACACTCTGAGCGTCTTCGGGGTTGTGTCCCGGAGGACATGAGCCATCTGGAGATGCACTGCGGCACGTATTCGGCCTCGGAAGGGGGTAGAACACTGTCGTGTCACCGGAGAGATCGTTTTCTTTGGCAGAAAAAGGAGTGATTGAATCCTGACAGGCCTGACAAGAGGACGTGCGTCATTCCGCTGATCGCATTGGTGAGAGACACCCCGCCAAATGAACCCCCCACCATTTCTTGAACTGAACGTCAGTTCAATTGGATCCATGCGAAAATCCATGTTGTTGCAGCGCGCATCGCAGATGCGTGGCATGGCATGCAAGCATAGAATAAATGCTTTGTGCAGTGCAGTGGCCCCTTTAGTTGTTTCGGCCCTACTTAACTGGACTTGAGTCTTGGACAGCTGAAAGAACAGAAATGGCGCAAGTTTTTAGCAAAGACGTTCGCCCGGTGGCAGATCGATCATCTACTCACCTTATCTGCACCACCTGCCCTTCATGTACCTACCCAACTGATGCATTCGACCGTACGCTGAAGACCACGACAGAAACAACACCTGGGAAAGCCAAAAGGAGCAGGCTCGAGGCCTAGAAGACGTGCCTCGGCAGCCGATGCGGTGCCGTTCTCGAATACTTCTCCACAAATTTTCCTATAGTCGTCCAGACAAATCATTAGCCAGGCCGCTGGAAATACATCGCTGGGAGTCTAGATCGACAGGTACACTGCCAAATCGTCTAGAACCAGGGGGCTGGGCTGGCCGGCTGGGCTGGCTTCCACCGCTGACAGGCCAAAGTATCGTGATAGTCTTTCCAATACTACAACAATAGATTCTACCCCGTGCCTACCGTAGGTGGAATACCACGATGAAGAAAAGTACGGATAGAGTGCCACAAAGGGGCAAAATCACAGCCTTTATGGTTATTATGTCGGTCTTGGCACTGGTACTAACGCAAAATAATCAAACAAGATAGATCAGGTGTCTCTATTCCCCCATGATTTAGGTATTCGGCGAGATTTGTTAGCCTGGGTGGGACCGTCCCCTTTTGATTCCTCCTTTGCGCCTGGCCAGACTGTCATTCAGTCATTCATTTCAGCTTTCATCCTTTCGCAAATTTAAATTCTCCTTTCCTGCATTGACCCAAACTGCTTGTTGCACTGTCTGCGAATAGCCTCACCTACTTTGGACGAAACAACACTATCCATCGTGTCTCAGCGATTTGGAATCGAGGCTACGCAGGCCACCACCAATCCCAGCGGACCGATCTGACGCCCAGATTACAGCATTGGGAATTTTTTTTTTTCGTGCCGTCTTTGCGACCCCTCACTCGGTTAATTACGTCACTTTCGACCAGGTACGCCCGTCTTCCATCAGTTTTCCATCCGTGATCCATTTCTATTCCCCATTTTCAAAGGATTGCCAATTGGTGATTTGCGTGTTTTCTGTCTTGTTGAGTCTTGTCCTGCTGTTCCCATCGGCCCAACCTGGCTGGGGAAAGCTTCCCGGTCACCATGTCGTCATTTCCTGAGATGCCATACCTAGCCTGTTGTCCGCGAACCTGCTTGGACGAATTATCAATCGTGGAAGCACAAGCAATGGTGGACATGGGGAGCAGGCTGTGGAGTAGCAGCCGTGTATCATACCGGCCGTCAAAATGGATCGGTGCTGCTTTGGATCGCCTTGCACGCCCGCTGTACCGTTGGATACAATGCACTACAGGCATCAAAACATGCGAACGAGAGCACACACTCTTTTGTGCACAATTACTGTGCACAGTGTACAGATTATGAGTGCATATACACACAGCTTCTGGTCCTTTTCTCTCCCTTGCCTCGCCCACACGCAGATAGATGGATGGCCAGTGGTCACCGCTTCCGCTGTCGTCTCCAGTGGGTTGCTAGTGTACCAGATTCCTGATCCCGGGGAGTCTGGTTCGATCCTAGGAGCAAAACCTCCCACTCTTCAATTCCCCCGGGGCTCCAGTCTCCAGTCTCCAGTCTCCCAGGCCTAGTTGCCCCTCGTCAAGTCGTTGAGTGCTTGGGATTAGCAACAACCCCCCACCACCAAGCAGTGCAAGTTGCAGCATGTCACCATTCAAGTACCGCAGGTGTATTTTGTAGTGAATGTACTCCCCCTTGTCCCCAGCTGCCGTACATCATCATGTATGGTTCTCTGGGAAGAAGGGACGGACACCACTTATTGGACGGTTCTCTTCGAGAAGAGAGCCAAAGTCTACAAAGTACTATGTTAGAGGTCAAGTCGACCATTTGCCCTACACTGGTGTCGCTATCAACTGGACTGAAACCCAGGCTTTGGAGGCACGAGTGCAATGTGGAATATAGAAATATGCCACACAGACTTCTCGTATATTATTATACGTGCAACATATCGCATTACCTGGGGCAGGTCATTATTTGGTCATATTCCCAATCCCCAGTTACGGAGCACCTTATTCACCACTACACCCCCTGTTCTCCTGCTACTGGTACCCAGCTACCAACCTAGTTAGCTCGTGTGGGCGCCGGGAACCAAACATATCGCACCTTCGCTGGGCCTTGGCTGGGGAGTTACATTACCTGCGTGCCTTACCATCATACCTGCCTACGTACCTCTTGTCCCATACCGCCTGGCTGCAAGTCCACGCCTCTTTTTCGATCCTGCTCGCGCTTGGAAAAGAAGGCAAAGGAAAAAAGAACCACAACTCTAGCCTCTTCTCTGCCATTCTGCTCTTGTCCCCTTTTTACTCCTTCTCTGTTCGCTGGTTCCTAGACTCGCCCGTCGCTTCTGCTCTTCATCCTTTGCTTTTTTCTTCGCGTCCACCCTTGGCAGACTTCCTAAACGGGCACAACTCTACTCGCAAACACCCAACAACTTCATTCGCTGCTACAAAGTCTTTAGAACATACGCTAAACCGCCATGGCGGACCAGCAGCGAAACCAGAGGTCCAGCTCCCAGGCCTTCGTCCACGAGCGACGGGATACTGCGAGATCGCCAGCAAACGCCGAGGAAGCCCGGCGGGCCGTCGACGAGGAGGACCTGCCTGCGCACCAGCGCCAGTCCGTCACCGACATCCCCGTAACCCCCGGCATTCACTCGTCGACTTACCACTCCCACGCGAGCAACCAGAGCCGTACCCAGTCAGAAAGCCCGAATTACTTCTCGCGGAACCCTGAGCAGGCAGACCGACGCCCCAGCAAGGTCCCCGAAGCCGACGAGTCGAGCCAGGCCGGCACAGGAGGCGCTTCTTCTCCTACTGAAGCCTCGAGGGGTACAATGTCTGGACAGGAGGTTTTGAGGCGCATGAGCCTGTCCTCGAGGGGGCGAAGGGAGTCCATCAGCGACATCAAGGCTGCTGTGCCTGATCTGGCTCTGACTGGCAACATCATCTCAGCCACCTTTACGCTGCCGTACTCGCTCAAGTATCGCAATGGCGGAGAATGGGAACTGGGATCTAGGCGCGGCCAGTCTGCTCTGTTTGACTCCTTCGCCCACTTGTCTTCGGATGAGTCCCCCTGGAATCACAGCGTCGTAGCCTGGACTGGCGAGATAGGCGCACCGAGCGATCCCATTTCTCCCCCAGACACGCCCCCTGACACGAGCAACACGTACGGCGCCAACTCCCTCTCCGCGCCTGTTCCTCTGGACGGCCACGCGCCGCCGACACCACCAGATGGCCTTTTCATCCCGCGCGATCACCAGCTCGAGCTGGAGCAAAAGCTCTCCCACCACAAGATGATCAAGACGGTTCCCATCTGGCTATCTGACGACGAGGACCAGAATGACGAGGGCATCCGGCTCAGAGACCAGGCTCGTTGGAGGCGCTACGCCGACGAGAACTTGTACACTCTGTTCCACTACAAGCAACACGAGCCTTCCGACGGCCGAGCAGAGCGCAACCAATGGGCTGACTACTACCGGATGAACCTCAAGTTTGCCAACAAGATCATAGAGGTCTACAAGCCTGGCGACATCGTCGTCATCCACGACTACTATCTCATGCTCCTGCCAAGCATGTTGCGACAACGGGCGCCAAAGATGTACATATCCTTCTTCCTGCACTGCCCCTTTCCGAGCAGCGAGTTTCTCCGCTGCCTGCCTAGGCGCAAGGAGGTTCTGGAGGGCGCACTTGGTGCCAACTTGATCGGATTCCAGTCGTACAGCTACTCTCGCCACTTTTCCAGCTGCTGCACTCGGATCTTGGATTTTCCCTCTGACTCTCTCGGAGTGAATGCATATGGAAACCGAGTCGAGGTGGGAGTTTTCCCCATTGGAATTGATGCCGCAAAGTGTCAACAGCTTGCCTGGTCGCAGCCCGTCAACGAGAAGTTTGCAGCGCTGAGGAAGCTTTATGCCGGCAAGAAGCTCATCGTTGGTCGCGACCGCCTGGATAGTGTCCGTGGTGTCGCCCAGAAGCTGATGGCTTTCGACCGGTTCCTGGAGCTCTATCCAGAATGGTCCGAAAAGGTTGTGCTGATCCAAGTGACTTCCCCGACAAACATTGGAGACCTTGCAGAGTCTGAGAACAAGATCGCCAGCAGAGTCAACGAGCTGGTCATGAAGATCAATGGCAATTATGGAAGTCTTGGGTTTGCGCCTGTGCAGCACTTCCCTCAATATCTCAGCCCAGATGAGTATTACGCTCTTCTCAGGGCGGCAGACATTGGTCTCATCACCTCGGTCCGTGATGGTATGAATACCACCAGTCTGGAGTACGTGGTCTGTCAGCGCGACACTCACGGCCCATTGATCTTGTCCGAGTTCAGCGGGACGGCCGGCAGCCTTAGGGACGCTATCCACATCAACCCCTGGGATCTCTCGGACGTGGCCAAGCAAATCAACGACGCACTCACCATGTCGGACGAGAAGCGCATGGCCATGCAATCACACCTGTACCACCACGTCACCACGCATCATGTCCAAGCCTGGAGCACAAAGTTCCTTCGCAAGCTTGTAGGAACATTGGCCAGCACGCAAACCGCCATTTCGACGCCTTTGCTAGATCGCACCGTCATGTTGCAGCAGTACCGGAACGCCAAGCAGCGCTTGTTCATGTTTGACTACGACGGGACGCTCACGCCCATTGTTAGAGAGCCCAGTGCGGCGATCCCTGGAGAGCGTGTCATCCAGACCCTCAAGGCGTTGGCATCGGACCACCGCAACGCTGTCTGGATCATCTCCGGACGTGACCAAGAATTCCTGCAGCAGCATTTGGGACACATCACCGAGCTTGGATTCAGTGCCGAGCACGGAAGCTTCATTAGACACCCGGGCGAGACAACCTGGGAAAATCTTGCCGAGAAGTTTGACATGTCTTGGCAGGAAGAAGTCATTGATACCTTCCAGAAATACACTGACCGCGTGTCTGGTAAGCATAACATGAAAACATCCGGTCAAACGAGAGGAACACGGACTGACAATACAACAGGCTCTTTTATCGAGCGCAAGCGTTGTGCACTCACCTGGCATTACCGTCAAGCCGACCCGGAGCAAGGAGCTCATGCGGCACAAGAGGCTCAGAAAGAGCTCGAATCTACGGTGGCCAAGAAGTGGGATGTCGACGTCATGCCTGGCAAGGCGAATATCGAAGTCCGGCCCACCTTCATCAACAAGGGCGAGATCGTCAAGCGCTTGGTCGCGAGCTACAACACAGATGCTTCTCATCTGGCTGAGATGGATCACGCTACTGAGAAAGGTGGAGTGGAGTTTGCTCTGTGCATGGGTGATGACTTCACCGATGAAGACATGTTCCGTGCTCTCAACAGCGTGAGCGGTTCCGCGGTGGATGAGGACAAGATCTTCACTGTCACGGTCGGTGCGAGCACCAAGGTTACCTTGGCCAAATATCATGTGTTGGAGCCCTCGGATGTGATCGAGGGAATGGCTCTTCTCGCCAACGTCGGAAACAGTGGTGAGATTGGAGACACTGTGCTGAGCCAGAACAACCTCGCAGCGATTGCTAGTGTGGACGGCCATCTGCCCGAGGCGTAAACTCGGTCTTGGCCCACTGGAATGGATTCATGGGGAATTATCCCTTGTGCTAGGTGGTCAATGGCAGGACAGCGTGGAGTTACTCATACATGGGATCTGGGGATGCGATTTGGATGCTTGTCGCATCAAGGAAGAATAGAGAAGACATGGCGTGCTCGGGGGCAAACGGCGCTTGGTACCTTGGGCTTTTTATTTTGCATCAACGCCATAGACTTGGTTACGATACCGTATCAGTAGATCTAGATGATAAGACAAGTCACATGCATCAAACTACTGCTCAATGTCACATCGGGAGCGATTCAGTGCTTGGAGTGTAGTTTGTGAGGCAGTATGAACTATCGCCACTGGTGAGGATCATTACTTGTCGCTGTCTTTGAGGCCCTCGGTCGTCATATCAAGTGATGGAGGGATGCCAGCTGTGTCATACCAAGCTTTTTTGTTTTTCTCCTTGCATGTCTCATGATCCCCAGTCCTCTCAGGCCATGCTACCCAAAGATCGCGTAGGTCATCACCTCGCCCAAGGTGTACGGAGATTTTCCATAATACAATATACGAAGCTTTTCACGCGAGCGAGCCGAGTTTGGTGCTATTGTAAGCTGTTACTGAGTAAGCACTATACAACATGACTCACCTTTTGCCCCCGGCTGACGAACTCAACACAACTGCGGACGACTTTCTGTGGCCGTCTTGTAGAAAGAGAGTTCTTCTGTAAGGAAGTGGAAAGATAGGCGACGTTGGCCGTCTTGCGCCTGCGGGTGGTGCGGAATTTTTCCTACCCACGATCGAGCGAGTGTTTGGACTTTTGAGCGAATAGAACGAAGGCTGTCCTGCATGTTAATAGGATCCATAACCTCAGATGCGCTGGTTCTTTCCGCCCCGTTCCTTTCTCGCTATTATAGGGAGGCCATAAGTCTTGACGGTACAGCTTGGATGGAATTAACGCTTTGGGATAGACAGGCATGGAGGCACGCCTTATGAGGAGTCTTCTTGTCACGTAGGGTTTGAACCGATCCATAGACTATAATCCTATAGGCAGCTTTTCCCGTCATAGTGCATCTAGTTATTGGTCAGCCGGGGATTATTCTAGTCATGTATAACAACGTTAGTAATACACCTCCATTTTTGTCAAGCAATTGTAGGAAGTGAAAGTGGCTCGCGGCTGTTCTTTTACGCGCGGCGGTGCTTCGTTTCCGGACGAATAGCAATGGCCTTGATTCTTTTTAACACAAATACCTCGCTTTTGGGTACACACAAGTGGTTGGGAGTCTGACGGGGATGATTGCTACGAGCTATTTTATGAACATTTGCGATGCCGAGTGGGATCTCACTACCCCCGCAACGAAGCCGCAGTGTTATGAGTTGATGATCCCGGTATCATAAAGGGTTGTCATGTTGTCTTGTTGAACCGCACTCGGAAGGCCGTCGAGGTACGGTTACCTGAATGCGAGATACCATATATAGTAGTCTGTCTGCAATTCTTACACGCGGTCATATTTAAAAGGCAGACCCTTCTGCCCGTCCACCCATTCTCACATCTCTTCTCGATATCGGGTACTATGCCGGTCTTGCCCGCTCCTGTCTCCCGTACTCACGGCGTCTCTCTGCCCCCTCGGTACACCATCCGCCCGATCGACTCAGTCCTGGCGCCGTGGGCCAAAGCTCGTAAGCCTGCTCTTCTCTTGGGAACACTTTCTACCTATTGCACACGTCTCGAGAATTGGGGTCGTCCTTATGGCCATGTTGCCCCATCAACAGCGTTCCTGCGAGAACAAGACATTTTAATCCCAAGTTCGGTTCATTGCAGTCGCACCATAATACCCGAGACCAAAAAAAAAAAAAAATACTAATTCCGTTGTTATTCCTGTACCAGTCATGATTCACGGCTTCCTCCTGCGCACGTCATCCATCTGGGAGCCTCTGCTGCCCGAGCCCAAGGCCGCCAACGCCCTGCGCGCCTTCTCCGCCCTCGACGGGCACTTCAGCCACGCCATGCGCAGCGGGCACTCGTACGCCGTCGTCGACTCCGAGTACGCGTTCCGCAGGCCCGGCTCCGCAGAGACCGGCGGCCGCCTGTACTGGGACGAGCTGGACCCGGGGGAACCGGACTTTGCGGCGCAGGGAAGGAGATTGATGCGCGAGGGCATGGATTTTCCTCTGGTGGTAAGTTTTGAGAGCTGTGTCCAAGGTGACATATTCTAAGTGCTTTTCCCCGCAGTGTGTAGGACTCGCCGTCGACGCCATGGACGAGAAATCGGACCAGGCCACGCGGGACCTGTACGCCCTGATGCCGCTGGTGCGCGAACTCGGCACCTGGCTGTCTGCGCGGGAGGAACACGGCAGCAGGCCGCCAGCAGTCTGGGGCGAATCGCTCGTCCGCTCCGGGTGCGTGACCAAGCAGGGCTGCGAGGGCCGCGGGCTCATGACGGCGCTGAACCGGTTCATGCTGCTCGAGGCGCGGGCGCGGGGCTACCGCGCCGTCCGCGCCGGCGTGGCCGACGCCTCCGTCTACCGGTGCTGGATGAGCCCGCCGGGCGGGTGCCGGAGCAGCGTCGCGGCCTCGTTTCGGCTCCGCGACATTGAGCTCGAGGACGAGGACGGAAGGCTCGTGAGGCCGTACGTCGGATCTCAGGTCGACGAGTACGCGTGGCTCATCCGTTGCGAGCTCGCGCCTTCGGACTGAGACTTGAGTATCGGCCTGCTTCGAGCCGACTGCCTCATTTCATTTCTCGGCCAGTATGACTCTGGCCCATACCGAACCTTTTCTTGGCGGGCTGGTCCTGTATGCCCTAGAATATAGCCTTGCCGTCAATATTGTCACATATTGAGCCCTCGACAGTAGCACTCCCTCTTTCATCACAACTGAAGCCAAGATTTCTTGGTCAGTATGGCCTTGGCCCGGATTGAACATTTTCTGGGCGGGTTGGTCCCGTCTTGCTGGCAAGCCTTGGGGATGCAGCCCTATCATCGATGTATGATAACATACCCGGGCCTCGACAGTAAAGTTCTATCTCTTCAACACGACCGAGGCCAAGCCTACAACCTACCTGTGAATCATTTGTCTGCCCTACCCGCATGCTTGTCTTTGCAGCCGTGTATGGGAGAGCGGAACGACAGCACGAAGCGTGAACAGCAACCCGCGTTCCAGACGATCAGCCTTCTCTTCCATTATCAACGTTTCCGGGCGCAAATCAGCCGTTTACAGTTTCCAAAGTTCTAGCCCCCCCTCGGTTTTACCATTTCCCAATTCGGACATGAACATGTCGTATATCTCGTGTAACTCGCATACCCTACAGTGCGGCCGCCCATGTCGCCCATGGCCGCTAATTGTCATCCGAGTCCCGAGATGTCATACAGCGTAAACGCCGAGATGGGAACTCCGAGATAGGAAGGAAGGCGGAGCGATGAAACAGGTCTGTCTGGACAGGCAAGCCCCCTATATTTCGCCCGACTTGGATCTGGTCAGACGCCAGCAAAGATTGCGATTCGTCTGAAAGAAAATAATTCTCGAATCTCTCTTGTCAGTCGCGAATAATGCGAGTGTCATATGACCGGGGGCATACATCCAGAGAAGCATGCGGACAGTCGTTTCACTGGTTCGGGCGACTTGGGGTACAGAATCACGGGCTTGGCAAGGGAATCCGCCGTTGGATCTGACCACCGGGACGCTGGGGGGAAGATACATGGGACAAACACGTGCAGTTGTTGGTTGGCATAGTTGGGGGTGTTCGCGATGCACTGGAATGAATCCCAGACAGAAGCGCCGGCGCCGAAACGGCATTCAGCTTCCGAAAACGGCAAACAGGATGCCAGAAGCTGCCCAGATTCGCCGCCGATCATTTCTGCCAGCCAGCCAGCGTCGCATCTCGTAGGATTTACAAATGATCTTTTTCTTCAGGTTACAGCACATGACCCCCCGACCCAAGCGACGGAATATAGAACTGCATCTGGTTGGCCTTGGCGAAGAACGGCTCATTTAGGCTCATCTTACTTTTTTCGCAGAGGAGAATAAAAAAAGGTTGAATAAGGTAGTTGTGCCAAGGAAAAAGGAGTACGTCATCCCATGCGGATATGGGCTTCTCGCTTAGAGTTGTCGGGTCCCTTCACAGGGTTGATTGGGCGGTCAGGAGGGTCATATCGGAGGGCACGACATGGACCAGGCGGGGGGGGGGGGGGGGGGGGGGGGGGGGGGGGGGGGGGGGGGGGGGGGGGGGGGGGGGGGGGGGGGGGGGGGGGGGGGGGGGGGGGGGGGGGGGGGGGGGGGGGGGGGGGGGGGGGGGGGGGGGGGGGGGGGGGGGGGGGGGGGGGGGGGGGGGGGGGGGGGGGGGGGGGGGGGGGGGGGGGGGGGGGGGGGGGGGGGGGGGGGGGGGGGGGGGGGGGGGGGGGGGGGGGGGGGGGGGGGGGGGGGGGGGGGGGGGGGGGGGGGGGGGGGGGGGGGGGGGGGGGGGGGGGGGGGGGGGGGGGGGGGGGGGGGGGGGGATGAATATCTCACGAGAATGTATGAATTGAACCCGGGCGAGAATCCAGGAACGTAGATGCCAGTCGCAGATCAACAGGTACGGAAGAACCAACCAGGAGACAGCAAGTTGCTCTTTTTTTCTGGAAATACTGTCGACATGATAATAGTACTAGTCAGTAAGATTATGTCTCGAACCTGGGCCGAGAAGCCGACAGCATGGACCAATGCATAGTAAAATTTTAACCTTAATCTTTTTTCCCCATCGCAGCTGCGAAGCAAAAAAGTTTTGAAAGTCAATCGCTTTCCTCTGCCTTTCGCCGGGAATAGCCAGTGCAACACCAGCAAGACAATCATCCTCACCACATGAAAAACACGCATATATTTTTTTTTTTTTTTTTTTTTTTTTTTTTTTTTTTTTTTTTTTTTTTTTTTTTGAAGTTTGGAGCCCTCCCGGATGGTGCGGAATGGTCACGGGGGTGATTGTCATAAAACGTGCGGCCCCGAATGGCTTGGCTATCCGTAAGTTGGTGGGCCCATGTGCGATAGACAACATGCGGGAAAGCAAATCCTCATGTGAGTCTCAACGATGTTGAAAAAGGATAAAAGTGATGCGCCCATGCTTCCATGAAGACGACAAGGGCTCCATCGTCGGCCATTGCACATAGCCAGGGGAGCGACAGCGAGGCCAGGAGGCCATGCCCAGCGAGCAGCTAGGAGGCGCACTGGGGTAAGTGAGGCTCTTCCACAAGCGAAATCATTGGTCCACACTGGGGAAGGGATGCTCCGCTGGTCTGGAAGTGGCCCATTATCTAGATGGCGTGCCAGGTGCTGCTCAACCACGAGAATGGACAACCATGACGACGAAAAGTACTATTTGAATATTTATGGACTTTCTGCGGGGAAGTGTTCAATATGCCAGCAATGCCAAGCAGCGCGGTGAGCTCGAGAAGTGGCCGGCCGGTTTTCGCTGCGTCCACGTGAAAGCCCACGATGAGGCTTTGAAGATAAGATCTTCGGTACCTGATTCGAGATATACAACAGACCAGCGCAAGTGGCGGAAATAGTGCCGAGTATGTGCCTTGGAAAGTTGGAAAATCCGCCCTGCTAACGGCCTGGAGATACAGCCATGGTCCTTGGATAATATGCACACATCGTGGTAGTGTGGCTGGTGGGTAGCGAGGACGGCCTCTAGTCCAGGTTTGTGCTGTAGATCGCGCATTGCAGGCATCTGACAGGTCTCTTTGTCTCTTTCACCCGCTTCTACTATCTGCTAGCCTCGCTCTCCAGCGTTGCAGTTGCTTTCTCTGCGACGAATCAGTGAAGCGAAATGACTCTGAATACTGTCTTTCCTTTCGCCATCGATGCGAGCGCTCGTTTGCCCCCCTGAGCAGACAGAGGCTCTTGGTAATTGCTCTTCTCTCTCTCCGGGCTGTGCTGTAATGAGCCGTTCCAGTATCACAAGAAAAGGCTGAGAACAGGCGACACAGCGATGCCGAGTTACCCGATCATGCCGGATAGCCCCAATGCCAAGAATTCGAGGTCATGTTGGTGAAGTGAGCTTGCTTCCTTGCAGTTGGACACCTTGCAGCCATTGAAAGCAGCCTGCGCGCCGCGATGGGACAAAAGGCGCCGGCGCTTCAATTTGACATTGTCGCGGGCTTTCTAGGTGTTCGAAAAATGCTTGGCATATCCACTCGCGTTGGGAAGAAAGAAGGACTGGGCATCCTGTCGCATCGTGATTGATTGATGGTTGGACAGAGCGCGCGCCTTTTTTTCTTTGGATAAAGTGGAAGGGTCGGTGGCTGTTCTTTTTTGGAAAATCTGCAGAGATTATTCTGTGCTCTTATCGGACGTGGATACTCCATTTAGTGGGAACGACCCTACCACTAATTATGACGTTGTTGTTTCCAGTATCCCTCGCTCATCAACTCGACGCGCGAATTATTATTGACATTGTGATTGATTGATTGATGGACTGGCGTTTGTTTTGATCCTTCTCTCTTGATCGTCTCGGTCTTTCTCTGGGCCTGGGCCCGGCCGTGCCTGGCCTCAATACAAAGAGAATGAGGCAGGGGCGACCTGTTTCTATTACTAGCAGTGAAAGAAGAAACCCAGATCTACTCTGTACGGTACTGTACTGTAACCTTGGCGGTTGGCATTGCGGCCCCCGTCCGACTCGGATATCCAGTCCTCCGTAGACAACGAGTATACGGCATTCGTGGAAATGCCATCGCCCAAGCACCACAGCCGGCCGATCCCGGACAAGCGATTCGGAAGATGACCATAACCGAAACAACAGGAGGGGTCCCACGGGGCAAGCAGATAGAACGGCCACCGATTTGAGCGATCACCAAAAGATTATCTGTTTCGTTCCTGCCTTGTCTTGCCTTGCCTTCGCCCTGCCGGCGTTCTGCTCTGCAATTGACACGGACACGGACGGCTGGAGAATGCACCGCCATCGTGGACGGCAAATCCATATACGTACCTAGCGCTGTTTGGTTGGGTACTTTGTGAGGCAGCCAGCAATCGCCCGTCACGCCCCGGTCCTCAAGATACCTTTACCCGTGTGGCCAAGTACCGCACGCGCTGTTATGCTCCGGTATGCTCGAAACAATGCCAAGCGGGCCGTGGCTGGGTTCCGCTGCAGGCCAAGACTTTTGGGATGAGCCAACAACTGCGACAGGGGCCGTCAGTCAGACGCGGGTTGGCATGGCATGGCCGTGGGAGGCGAGCAGGGTTCGCGAATGAGGAGTGAAATTGATGGCAGACAGAAGATCAATTCGCCTTGCACTGACTGCACTGACTGGCCTGCACCATTGAACGCTGTTGCTTTGCCCATGTGCCCAGTCTCGCCCAGACATACCAGAGACTCTGACTGCAGTCATCAATTGCTAGCTGCAGGCGGCAAATCGGCAAACTAATGTGCCATTGAGGCACGACGACGGGATTGTGTGGGATTCATGTTGTTTCTGCGGAGGCGTTGTGATGATGGACGACGACCCCCGACGCCTCTTCCGTCCGTGAACTCCCACGATCCCGCATGTGTCTATGTCTACACACTATACTGTAGACGATGACTACTAGTTCGTCTAGTAGGCACTACTCTACATGGACCAACAAGACCACCAAGCATTCTTCGAAGCCTGTTATTATCTTGTGTCAAATTCTTAGGATTGCTACTTCGGGAAGGTCTAGAACTTCGGGGGTGGCCCTCTCTAGTTACGTATAGAGCATAGAGCCACGAGACGGCTACCACATTAGTGTAGACCATGTGCAGGCGCTATCAATTGCGGGATAGATACCATGTACCTTATTACTACATGTAAAACTGGGAACAAAGAAGAAAAAGAGGGCGCGTAACAAAGGCTATTAAGTTATCTAGGTATACGTGAGTCTAACTTTATTCTAACATTCCCGAAGATGATGCTCAAAATGTTGCAGTCACTCATCCTCCTGTCATCTCAGTCAGTTGGTACCGTGTATGCCTTTCGCAATTCCCTGCGGCTGGGCAACAACGCATCCTCATCCGACTGCGCCTGGTAATCGGGTATAACGGAAGCTGGAGCGCCAATCCCAACCATTGATATACATACACACGACAGTGACAGCGCCGCGTACGGTAGAATGACAGCGATGGCCATGGATTGGTGCTGCCCGAAACCTCCCTCGCCCGGTTCGTTTAGACGAGATATCACCTGTCAATTCACTTGGGTGAAGCAGTGTTCCAAGACCCCTTTCTTACACTACTACTAGATTACCCCATGGGCGGTGACGATTGCTCAGAATCCAGATAGATAGTCCTTCAGGGCCGGGCTGCTCGTGCCACCGGGCGGTACTGGCATACTGTACCATAATAATCCCATAGGGGCCGTTGGGAATGAGATCTGCCTTCGGGGGCCATGAGCCTTATAATTGGCAAGCCACTGAACCCTATGCCAAGACATGAGTTGCCAATGCCAAGACAACACCTGCAAGCACCAATACCGGCAAACCGGCAATTCCCTTCATGGGTGGTACGCAGAACCTCCAGTGCTCGCTCTCTCTCGAGCAGCTCGTGGAACACACGCGCGCGGAGGACACACACACAGGTCCCCTTCCCAAGAAGTGAACCCCTGCAAACAAGCAGCCAGAGAGCAGAGAGAGAGAGAGAGAGAGAGAGAGGCACCTTCGGACATCTAGATCCTTGCCGTCCTGCCGGTAGGCTTGTCGCTTGTGGTCGAGTAGGTACTGTATGCAGTGTAGTGTAGTGGTAATAGTGCGTGCACTGCTTGCTTGCGGCTACAACTTTTGCCTCTACCTTGCTACCCTAGCTGCTGGATGGTTCTTATGTACGTAGAATGTATGTATGTACTGTGTGATGCCGGGTGGTTGTGACCCCCCTCCAGTCTCCGCCCCCCTTCCCCCGGGGACACCCCCATCGAAAAAGGACGTGGAGAAGAAGGAACCTGGAAGCAAGCAAGGAAAGCCTGCGAGCGCAGATAGATACTACCTGGTTGGTTAGATCATAATAGTGGCCATAGATAGTCACCTGCTAAAACAATACTGGACACTGCACTTCAGACGGACGATCCATTTCCAGTTGAGATGGGGCCCTATTGCGAGACCGAACAACCTGTATGTATGCCAAGACGCAGATTCCCACAACTTGATTCCCATGCACCGGAAGAGTCGTCTAGCAGAAAAAGCAGGGTCACCGTCATAACCTAGAGAAGCAGTTCTTTGGCTCCTGTTGTTTATTACTACTTACACCTCCCCTTCCCTCCCCCCTCTTGGAAGGTCTGTTCCACCCCTAAAGCCCGGCCCTGCCCTCCAAAGTCTCAGCCATCCGCCTCCTAGACAACCTCCTACCATTCCCTCCCTTCCGTTCGCTTGTTCGTTCGCGGGTTGATTTTTCTCCTCTCTCTCTTTTCTGTCGAAACTATTCCTCAAAAACCTTTTGTCAATCACTGGGTCGACAAACCTCCTGCGTCTTGTTTTTTTTCCAACTTCACAGGTGCTACACGGTATCGCCAGACCCGGCTATTCGGCAGGTCAGATATCCCTAGCTCTCCTCCCCACCAATAAGGCTGGATTGTTCGACACAACAACCGCCCGGCTGCGACAAAGGACGGGGAAATCAACAACAGGCAGTTGCGAATTCGTTGCCTCGGAGGAAAGAAAGGCAAAACGATCTGGGCCGAGGTGGACAAGATTTGGAAAGTTTGCGAGGCTCTTCCTAATTCTCTGTCTGGCACCAACTCTGTTGCTAGCTGCAGAAATATCGGAGAAGTCGTCAGACGCCGAAGCCTGCCCATCTAGGTACACCAGCACCTACCTGGACCGGCTCTATATCCAATCCCATCCAACGAAAGCTAGCTTCTACGGATGCTTTGATAAAACACGAAAAACTGTTTCGGTCTTGCCAGTCGACTAGACAAGGAGAACCAAGGTTCTACTCTCGCCATGGCTATTGGAAAAGAGGGCAACGTAAAGTGGGTGGATGTAAGTCAAAACTCCAACATATTTCTCCCTACCCAGCACAAACTACACATTTCGATGCCGCCGTTGGAAAACCGCCGTTGGAAAACCGCCGATTGGGTCATGACGTGGGAACTGGACAAGCATGGCTGGGGCCCAGCAAACACCAAGCGCCAGGCCAGGCCTGTTCAGTCTGACTTGGGGAGTTGGGATGAACGACGACTGCTACTCGGGGCAACATGCGCCATCATTCCGTCCCACCAAGTTTGCGGCGCAACGACCAGAACCACGCGCCAGTTCAGCCACCCGACGATCGGCTGCTAGGTGCATGCAAACCACGACGACGAGGTTGACTCGCATCTATCGTCATGCTTCAGCCGAATCATGCTGCTCATGGCGCCGGCATGCCCACTGGCCTGGTGCCATGGACGAGCAGCTTGGAGTTTGAGCGATCGTGGCTGGCCGGGGAGCCCACGCCTGGGTTTCTAGCGCAGATCGCCACCTTTTAAGCTTACACAGGTCCAATAGCGTGTTGGATGATGCCCTGGCCGAGTCGCTCCAAGTGCCGACCGTTATGACCCACGAGCGATCAGATCATCCAATCCAATCCCCCGCGACGCGACAGCATCAGCTGTAGCAGCAATCGCGACACCCGTGGCTCCCTCGTCATCGCTTATTCCCGTTGAATCCCTGCCTCTGAAAGCTAACCTCGCAATGTCTATAGGGCCTCCGCGGTCTCGCATCCTCTTTGGTTGTCTCTACGCACATTGCCCGAGCCTTTGACGGAGATCTCTTCTCTCCGGCATCCGCCGCGGATGCTGCACCTCGACTACTGCAGCTTCCCTTCCTCAGAATCCTCGTGCAAGGCCGCATCGGTGTCTCCATCTTCGCCTTCGTCACCGGCTATGTTTGCGCCCTCAAGCCCATCAAGCTGTCCCGCCAGGGCAACCAGGAGAATGCTTTCGTCTCCATCTCCAAGTCGGCTCTGCGCAGAGTCCCGCGTCTCATCATCCCGACAGCACTGGCCACTTGCATCATCTGGGTCATGGCTCAGCTCGGTCTTTTCCTCGTGGCTAAGCGAAGCGACTGTTGGTGGTGTGGCGCAACTGCACCCGACCAGGTTCCTCACCTGGGCGATGCGCTCTACAGCCTGTTCTTCAACATCATCACTACGTGGACTCATGGACGAAACAGCTACGATGGAAACCAATGGACGCTACTCCCTCTCTTGAAGGGAAGTTTCTGGGTCTACGTCTTCATCATGGGCACTGCCTACATGCAGCCTAGGTACCGCATGATGGCTTCGCTCGCCATGTTCGCCTACTTCTGGGTGGCATCCGATTGTGAGTTTGTGCATTTGTCACTGTTTCAACTGTTGTCCCTGCTAACTTTTCTCTCTTCGCAGCGGCTTTTGGAATGCAGTTCTTCTGGGGAGTCTTCATGTGCGACTTGCAGAATTTGCCCTCTTCGAATGATTTCATCGCCAACCGACCCCGCATCTCCAAGATGCTCGCTTTCTTCTTCCTCTTCGTTGGTTGCTTGATTGCTTCTTACCCCGAAGGTCACCCCGAGTGGCAACCGTGGTCTCAGTGGCTCTTCTCGATCCTCAAGAGCATCCTGCCCAAGGACCCCGACTTTCCTCGCTTTGGCTCTGGCATTGGCCTCGAGTTCATCACTCTCGGAATCCACTTCAGCCCTTTCATCAAGGACGTTCTCTCGAGCAAGTACCTGCTCTGGCTTGGAAAGCAATCATTTGCTGTATACCTGCTCCACGGACCTCTCCTCCGCTGGCTGTTGTGCTGGATGGTGTACGGTGCTCGCTTACCCGCCGATGTTGTCAACGATGCCGGCCAGACGGTTCCTGGCAAGCTGATCTACCCTGGCGCCTGGAAGCTGATGCTTTGGCTGCCAGTCTGGCTCCCACTCAACTACGCAGTGGCCAACCTGTGGACAACCTACGTCGACCCGTGGTGTGCGCAGCTGACGGAGCAGGTTGTCAGCCATGTGAAGGAAAATTACGATGAGAAGGAGGGCGGCGTCTTGCTGCCGCAATAGAGATGCGACGCAACTGCTCAGCCCGCCTCGAGTCGCACAAGGACACCGACGCCGCCGATTGATTTTAGAACCAAGAATTCTGACGATCGTAGGCCGTGGTTGAAACGTGTGTACTAGGTCATCCAAGCTTGGAAGAAGACAACACGCATTGACCACGCCGTCACTTTCCGAGAATGTTGGTGCAACAAGAACGACACTACACCGGTCACGTCACACCCGCACCCGTTGGCGGGCCGCAAGAGATCGCATCCCTCGCTTGTATCGTCAATTGTTTTCAATGTTCCGGCGTGCATGATTTGGCATTTACATTGCGAGCATCCACTGCTTTGAAGCAGCACATCTGGCGTTTCTAGGAGTACACGAATTGGTTTCAGGGTTCAAGGATTTTGTTTGTTTGGGATTACAACACAGCGCAGGATTTGCACATACGTCACGGCCGCCTTCGCATTATATAATATTGCATCAGTCGTCGAGCGGTGACTCGGCGAGGAGCATGGAGAGAGAAAGGAGTGGACAAGACAGCAGTCATGATTGGAGGCTAGCTAGATTCGCAAGACTCGGTTTGTAGATACCCAATGTTGCGATCACTTGAGCAGACCAGGGGAGAAGCCCCTTTCACACAGAGCTTATGGAGTCCAGGCCTCCTGACTCCTGTAGCAAACAGCATAGATCAGTATAGAAACCTAATGTGATGTGGGTGAAAGGCTTATTCGTGCAAAAGATTCGGCTTTCCTCTTCCTGCACAAGTGCACATGTCTAATCTAAGACGCGCATTTTGATGGACGTGAACTCACTCGTATCTGCATGCACGCTGTAATGTTGCCGTTCGGTACGGTACGATACCCGTCTGCCTGCTTCCTGCAGTGGCACTGCGGCACGCTCATGACATGCGAAAAAAAAAAAAAAGAAAAAAAAAGCAAGCCTACGTGGGATGGGGATCGTGACCGCCCATGCCGTGGAGTCGTTGCAATGGTTCAAGAAACTCAATGCACCTGAAAGTCAAAAGAGACTCCATCCGCGGGGCAGTGTCGAGACTGCCTGCTTTGTCTCATGTGATAATTTCCCGAGAGGATGAAGATAGGATTATGATGGCCGTGTCTCAGCGAAAAAGAGAAGGGGCTCGCCTCATCTTTCCTGGTGTATACTGTTTTTGGAAAATAGGGAAATAGGGGTATAGTAGTCATGGGATATTGACATGTCTCACTTGTCAACTCTGCTGGGCATGACTATGCGATGGAACTTATGGCCGGCTGGGCGGGAGTGTGGTGTTATTGACTCGCGGGAGTCGTGGGGTGCCGGCATATTCGGGATTTGCCTGACTCGGCGATTGATTTTCAGTTGGACTCGAGTTTTGCTCGGTACCATGGGTGGTTGTTAGGTTTGAAGGGCTACGAGGCGCTGAAGAAGATCCTGGCCATATGGATCGGCGGGCGTAGAGACATTCTTGTCGATAAGGACCAGGGCGGATACTTTGCAGTCTCGATGCCTTGGGACTGGGTTCTGCTTTGATCTGACCTAGTCGCACTGTATCGAGCTACGCGATAATATTGGTTTTGTACATATGTGGTGTCAACGGTCGTTTATACATGCCCATCGTGCTATTGTTGGTACGTCCTCAATGTCGCTGGCCCGACAAGCTGCCTAGACTAGCAGAGCGGCAACGAGGCCCGTGATGCCCGTGATGCACACGACGGCCGGCTTCGTGTCCACGTCCGGGCCATTGGCGGCGACGGCTCTGGCGACGGCGGCGCCGAGCGTGCTCGTCGCCGCGTTTGACTTGGCTGGTTGGGAGCCCCCTCGAGGCTGCAGCTCGGGAAGTTGCCGACAGTGTCGCCGAGGCTCTCGGCTGCCGCCTGGGACCCAGCGGCGGGAGCTGTCATCATGATGAGGACGTTGTACTTCATTGCGTTGGTTTGTTTCTTGGTGTATGGTGAATTCTAGTATGTCAACTGTGATATTATATACAGATCGGACGGGCGGACATGCGCGTTGGTAGTTTGACTGTAGTCTCGTGTGTTTTTCCGGGCCAACGTCTTCTTTACACACTCAGGGACTTGTTCGTAGCATGACAACATCACCACACCGCTGACACTGGCTCCAAATTGGAACTTGTCTCGGCGTGCGTGACTGTGCATATTTTTTCCGCAACCCATGCAAGTCCAGAAGGGCGAAATAGTCAAGCAAGCATACCTAGTTATATTGCGCCAAAATTGTGGCATGAGATACAAGTCGGACGTCGAGAGTGTACTTTCATCGTTGATGCTCACATGGGACATGATGAACAGAGAAGCCAGCCTTGTTCGTTTCCCTGCCTGCTATGCAGAACTTACCAACAGCATGGCACCATTCGGCCACTGCGAGAGCAGACATGGGCTATTGGCCGTTCATGATCTGTTCATGTACATGGATATCTCCTGAAAGCAGTCCGTGCCCTTGTGCCGTAGGCGATGTCAGCCATATTCCCATCCCGGCTGATTTGGAGCCCAAGCGGCCGCAAAATCCTTGTCGAAAGGACTTTGCGGATTTTCTCTCGCAAAATGGTTTCCGGAATTAACGGTGCTATGAGATTTTACAGCCGTGACTTGCGTAGTTTGTTGGTTATCTCCAATGCTCCATCCTAGAAGAGTCTCCGAGAAATTGCCAAGGCGTAGCTGAGACAATTGACACAGGCCGGCAAAATAGAATCAGGCATAGTGGGCTACGACTTGGAAACATCGCTGTTCGTTATAGGATACCAACTCCAATGTCTAGAGCGTAGCAGTCATGTAAGAAAGAGTAGTCACTGGTGGTGGTGAATACTATCAAGTTTTTTTCATGGAATGACCAATGTCGCAGAGATGAGTACTCGATAAACAATCATTGGCAAGAACAACAGCAAGAATGATATTTGTTCTTTAATTTGTATCAGTAAGTATGTACGGTAGTAAGTCGATGATGAAGTGAATTCGTAACGCTAAAGTGCATTCAACACCGGTTCAAAAACCTCCTGTTCGCAATGCCACACCCAGGCTCATCTGATCAACCAAAAGGTCTATTCCATCACTTCAGAGACACACTCCAAAGCTCTCCATCTAATACACTCAATTATGAGTCGGGTAGGCAGCGTTCGGCCTGTACGGGTCATATGATGTCTCGTGGTACTGCTGAGGAGCCGGCGAGAGGCGGCCATCGGCGCCGTAGCCATGAGACAGCGGCGGCGACGACAGCGGAGCCGAGGGGCTGCCGTACGAGTTAAGGGGCGCCGACGCCGCGTCCCACTCCATGTCGGACTTGCGGGCCTCGCTCTGCATCTTGAGCGTGAAGGCGATGGCGGCGATCAGCTCGCGCGGGTCGAACACGGCCGCCCAGGCGCGGAATCCGAGGAAGCCGCCGCGGTAGCTGTCGGTGGTCTCGCTGGCGGCGCTGGGCTCGTCGACGCCCGACTCGAGGGACAGGTGCTTGGGGCGGTACGACGTCAGGCGGTAGGGCGTCACGCTGTAGGCGAAGTGGAAGAAGACGGAGAAGATGACGAGCTCCAGGCTGACGAGCAGCAGGGGGATGCCGACCTCCATGTCCGTGTAGCTGAGGGTCGCGGTCGGCTCGAGGGGAGACGGGTTGATGCGCGTGAGAACCATGTAGACGATCTGACAATGATTAGGTTAGCAATTCTTGGAAGACCGACTTGTACCACGAGAGGGTCAAACTCACCCCCTGAAGAAACTGCAGTCCAATGAGCGCCTTGAAAGCAAACAGCTTGGACAAGGCGCGGTGGGGTCTAAGTTCGTCTTTGAGCTGCTGATACGTCCTCAGGACGGAGAGCACGGCGATGGCGGTGCTGGCCTTGTCGACGATCTCAAGCCAGAGCGAAGCCCAGTAGGCGTGGCTGCTGGAGAAGCAGTAGACGCCGGCGGCCTGCGTGATGTCGGTGAAGATGGCCACGAGGACCGAGACGACGGGGTACTGAAAGATCATGATCCAAGTCCGGCGGTACCCGTTGGCGGCGCGGACGGCGCCCTTGGTGCCCTTGGCGCGCATCAGCCGCATCGGCGCCAGGAAGACATCGCGGCGGTCGTCCGATTCCGAGGTCAAGAGGCGGCACACGAGAATGAAGAAGTTGGCCAGGGCGACGGCCGTGGCCGCGTTGAGCCACGGCTGCAGGTAGATGTAGACGGCCGGCGCGCAGATCTCGATCAGACTCCCGATGCCGTAGATGGGGATGAAGGCGCATATCCTCAGAATGCTATGGGCGTGATCTATTAGTATTTATAGGCGCCCAAAATTAGACGTTTCGAGTCAATTGCTTACTTGGCCTGTTCCTGTGGCTTGCTAAAGTTGAATGCATGTCTGGCCATGAGCACCAGCAGCATGACGGTTGAGATGGCCGTACATGCGCCGCTGATGATGATGTTGAGCTCATGGAATTGAATATTGCCGACGATGGGCTGTGTGGCCGCTATAAGCATCAAGTGTTAGTCTCGTGTCCGATGGATAGACATGTATGATATATCCGAGGCCAACGTACTGATTTCGAATGGTGGTGTGTCGCAGACATGTGTGCTGTTTGAGTTGTCAGAAGAAGATTGATGACTATGCCGGTTCCCCATGATTGCTGTCGTATTCGTTGGATTGCTCTCTGACGTGGTATGAATGAATCGAGGATGGATTTTGGGAAGTGTCCGTTTCTTCCTTAATGGTAGTCTGATGTGGTGTATATAGGTATGTTTGTTCTATGAGTTGGTAGTAAAATATCGAACATGAGCATCGGGAATTGGGTTGCGATTTGTCTGTTTATATAGTTTCGAAATTTCCATGTCCTCTGAGCAATATAGAGTATGCTCACTCGTCTTTGCGAATGCGATGCAAGTGATAGGCAGTCAGCACAGCCAAGCCACGATACTAAACCTGGTCAACTCACGATCGAGAGTGGGAATCTGACCAATCAGCAAAGGCTGTTACTATTTAAACCGGCGAGCTAAGCTTTTCCTTGCAGGTACGATACCGAGCAGCGGATCCGCCGATCTGTTTCCACGGTTCTTTAGCGGGAGCACCAGCAGAGCACAGCATCAAGATACTGAAGATCAAAAAGTGGACGAACCCTACCTCACCCGTCTGCAACGAATCTTTGTGGAGGAAAATATACCGTACATATGTGGGATCAATTACAGTACTTGCAGGATTCAGGAGCGCCCCGTCCTGGTGGGTGCTGTTGACAGCTTGTTCTCTAATACGTGTATTACTGGGGGTTCAGGGACCAGCTCCATAGGCTATAGATCTCGCTGCTCACATTGAATTTTCATCTACAATGCCTTCAGCAAGACATGAAGCCCATAACATCGCCCTACTATGCCCTTTGATTTGGAGTTCAAGAGCATCATATCCATGAGACTTCCACCTTCCTAGTGCCGCGTAATTTCGACCTTTTCTACCCATCAAGCCCATTTCAAATATCTCTGTGACTGTTCCTCAGCTAATCACTTAACCTTAGGTTAGTGGAGACTCGATAGCATGGCGCTGTCAGCACTTGTGCATCTGTGCCGCACGTCCCTTGCGCCGCTGACACGGACCGCATCCGTTGTCATTCAGGTCCGGGAGAGGACCTGGGACCTGCCTTCCTTCTCCAAGAAAGCTTGTCCTCGTCCTCGTCTCCTGGCAAGTGAGGATGCCAATAAAAGCGTGGTATCGGCTCCTTGTGCCCAAGGTTCTGTTTTTGGAAACGTCGGCTTAGACATTGGGAGCGCATTCAACTCCGGGTAATACCTACTCACCATGGAAGCCCAAACCCCGTTCCTTACAGTGAAAAGCCATAAGCCAAATGCTCGTAGTGCTGAGCAGAACCGCTATCGGTATCGCATTCGCCCAAGCACATCCCCTATAACCGTGAGGATTAGGTGAATGCTAAACAACCACAATCCAGCAAGCCACATCTAGGTTAGTCTATTTCATATCCTCCCAAAATCCGAGAACGACTCTGGCTTGGCAAATGGGCTTGATATTATGTCATGAGTACAGGCACCAGCCACTCCAGCAGCGCACCAGTAGAGCTTGACATCATCTATTCATGCCCTAACTCAGACGGCGCCAACGGCTTCCATGGTTGTTGCTAGCCAAAGCTAAACCCGGCCAAAGTCAGCCTGGACTAACGTGTGCCTTTGTCTTATCTTGTTGACGACCCTTGAGAGAGACACCATTGACTCTCCACGACTCCTCCGCAGGTGATGGAGATGCAGTGTCAGAGACATTCAGAGGGCACATCGCTGGCAGCGGCTTTCATGGCTGCTGGCTTGTCCATCGCTGCATATCAGCTTGAAAAGCAAGGCTCAAAGGTGGGCAGCCCAGGCGATCTTCCCGATTTGAGAAGACGGCTCCAAACCCTTCGCGCCTTCTGCATTTCACAGAATCCCCAGAGTCAGACTCTGCCCAAGCTTGTCCCGCGGATACCATGGCACCTCGTCCGCTAGCCATGATTCAATTCACTCTCCTAATCGGGCCATATCTCATGTCTGTCTGAGAGGAGCATTCGCGCCATGACTTCTCTGGAGAAGACTCCACCACCCAGCTCATGTTCAATTTGTTCAGAATATGCTGGAGAAGGAAGATTTAAATTCAGTGAGCATTGCCCGCCGGCATGCCGAATAGTACACCAGGACTGTTCTGAATGTATGCTTTCGAATCCGACACCAGCCAGCTATGCAATTTCTGCTCGCATGTTCAACCAAACCATCTGTTAACCTGCGGGTGTATCCATGCCCGGGAGCATTGCGGACCAAGTAGACCAGGACATATTGGAGAAGAATTGTTTCCATATGTGTCAGCCCAAACGCAAAATCCGATTCAGCCAGCCTGGTGTTATTGTCATGGCCATTAGATGGAGCGGCTCAATCGCGCATCGTTTGGCATTGGGATGGGTGGCCTTGCAAGGCTGAGGGGACTCGAACCCAGAGTTCCGAACAATTGTTCTAAGGTTAGCATAGATATATGTTGTGTCTCTATGAATTCAATGCGAGAGTTCCGTTTATTGTCGAGGCTGAGCTCGGGCATAGCTGAAAGCGGCTGTGTGCGCCTTATTGTATGATCCGCTCGTAAATTTCTTACCAACTCCGACGCGGGAGGAAATATGGCCAACCTTATAAATCACGGCTGCGTCCACACGGGATAATCGGCGAACTATAAACCACACTGCTTCCGAAGTCTCGCGGGTGATAAGGTTCAGCGACTACAGGCTGCCATTTGGGTGCACGCCTTATTCGACAAAACTTGCTCCCATGTGGAAGAAAATATCGAAACACGTCGATAAGTCATGTCCCGCCCCCGATGTACGAATGGCGTGTCGACGAATGACCGGCGACATTGAGCCGTAAGGCTGAAACGAGAGCGGCCTGGCCGTGTCTGGCAGGCCGGGAGAGCTTCCGCGCTCCGGAATCTAATTTAAAGGGATGCGATCCAGCGGAATTTCTTGCTGAGCATCAAGTGGGTATATAACCAGCTGGCTTGGCGGTATTGTCATCTTGGCTCGCAGCTCACTCTTTATTATATACCCCGGCGCGAATTCTTGACGTAGAGCCATCATGTTGATTCTTCCGTCTTTTATTTTGAGCTTATTTGCTGCTACTGCGGCAGCACAACATGGTGGCGGTGGCGGCGGTCGCAGAGGCGGAGGCCACGGCGGTGGTGGTAGCGGCGGATTCCAAGGAGGAGGGGGAGCAGGAGGGGATCGCAGCGGCGACTTTGACAGTGGTGTTGTTGTACCAATTTCGAATCCTGCTGACTGGTGTCATTCTAACCCCTACTACCCGTGGAGTATTGCCATGGAGGCCAACACACAAGCCCTCGAGTACTGCAATAATCTCTTCCCGAACCCGACTCAGACGTGGTGGACAACAAAGACGCAGCAGGGAGCTTTTGCGACGGTCACATCTACCGTTGCAACAACGACGGTCACCAAGACTAAGACCACGACCAGCGCGTGAGTTGATCCGTTTCTGCTTCCTAGTGACAATTTGCTAATCTCTCTCTCTCTTCTTAAATCAGGACCACGGGTAACATTCTCGTTCCTACAGTCAGGGGAGTCATCAAGCGGGACGACCCATTCTCAGCCTTCTTGGCCCAAGGACAGGTTGTGGTACGAAAGGTGGTGAGTACCCCATGTGCCTCAAGTACTCCTCGCATAGCTCTCGGGTATCTTATATACCTGAGAGAACATTATACCAGATTGTTGCGCGTCCCTTTGCTAAGAGGCAACATGAACGAGTTCTGATTCGACCTTCAAAGTGCCAATGTATTGTCAAGCCAGAGGAGCAAGAATCATTCACCAGGACCCGAACTAGAACTGTTGGCGACTCAGGTCAAACGAGAACGGTTCGTGTGACTGCGACAAACACCACAATCATTACCACGGCTATCGCTTGTGAGTCACTTTGATTCCAGTAGGAAGAACAGCTCAGCCAGCTTCCGAGTTTGGAAGCCCTCGATATGCAGCGAGTAAGTAGGCACTGACACTTTGCCTTTCACAGCAACACCCCTTGGTTCAAAAGCCCAAGCAAGAGCGGGAGCACCACAGTGCGACCCGAATTCGGAACTAGGTGGACAGGGAGTTGGCGGTTGCAGTTCAGATTGTTTCTGCGACATAGATGCCGACGGGGTCAACCGCTATTGCGACGCCGCGCTGCCAGGTGATGCGCTGAAACCATGCACTGCCGACACCGACTGCAAACGACACCAGGCTTGTATGGACTTTCTGCTTGACGGCGAGTTCAAGTGCTACTCATTCAGCACGTGCAGCAGTCTATTCATACCCGGTCTAAAGCGAAACGAGCAGCAAGGGAGACAGATTTGACACGAATCACTGATGTCTGGCTGAGGACCGGAGCGACAATCGCGAAGCAGGTCGCCCTGAGAATAGAGACAGTAAAGCCTTTCAATCTAAGAACGAGCCAAGTTTAATTTGTCTCCTGGTGATTATCTGATATCGAGACATATCGTTCTGTTGGGTTATGGCTTGTATTTATGTCAAGCCAATGTTAGCGAGTATGGAATGACCACCCCTTGATTGATTTTCGAGGAGGTGGGCACTTATTCATCCGTGCATGAAAGTTTCAAGTTGCCAGAATAACAAATGAGCCCAATAATTTCAGACATTGGCGATGTTGTATTATTGGCCGAATGCCATTGGTTCACTTCTCGTCAAGTCGTCCTCACTATAATATTTGCTTTGTGCCAAGTTGGGAGCTAAACTGGAACATTGCGCACGATGATGACTGCATTTCTGTAGATCATGTTGATCGCACGACCAAAGTAAGCTGGGTTGAGTGGAACCACTCGTATTCTGTTCCATTGAAAGCTCACTTCCGAATATGCTGGTATAAGTAAATGCCCACTTGGCAACTGAAACTCGTCGGGGAAACGTTTCACCCCATTCTTTATAAGCCGATCTAGAAGTGTTCAATGTTTATGAATACGAGAGCATACTAAGGTCGTAGTAACAACAATCAGCAGCCCCAATGATCTGATTCTTATCCATGTATGGTACTATCTTTCATCTCCAATTAGGGATGCTGTACCGTTTGACGATCGCAACTATACCGTCTAAACAAAGTTTTCCTTTTGAGATGAAATTTCAGAATGCATTGTGTGTTTTTGACACTGTTATCCAATTCTCGAAAGATCATTTTATTCGAGAGATTCAGTGATGCTTCTGCGTCGATGCTTCTACGGCCACCACCCTGAATATGGCATTTGAAGATTTCTTTTATTTGTTGCTGGTGGAGATTCAGTAGATATCCATAAGGCTGACAAAGAAAGGGCAAATGACTGCTGTTTACAACAACCACGGTGCGACTTTTATCAAAATCTGACTTGATGACACCATCACCACCCTGGAGATGATTGCGCATCCAACTTTGGTCCCGGCTTCCGGAGTTTCCGATGCACCGTCTCGGGTTGATTGCCGCCGAGTCTTCTCGGACGTCGAGATGTTCAATGGCCCATACGGGGACATGGGGATAGAGGGCTGGTAGCCGTGTGGCTGTAGGTGTGTTGTTTACGCACACGGGAGGAGAGAATGGTGATCTGGATTTTCTTCGTTTTCAATTACCTTACATTCTGGACGCTCTTTTCACACTAGTTTTGACGACAAGGTCGTATCACACTCTTTTGAAATAGAAACCAAGCTGGCAGCTTAGCTCTTNCTGTAGGTGTGTTGTTTACGCACACGGGAGGAGAGAATGGTGATCTGGATTTTCTTCGTTTTCAAATTACCTTACATTCTGGACGCTCTTTTCACACTAGTTTTGACGACAAGGTCGTATCACACTCTTTTGAAACAGAAACCAAGCTGGCAGCTTAGCTCGTATTTTGCAGTAAGAAAATGAACCGAGCTTGACTGGCCATGGATTATGCTTTGGAAACACTGTGGTATTTCTCTACGTGAATGAAATACTTCTGCTATCAAGGACATCCTATGTGTTCTTGATCTTCGTAGCACGACAAGTAAAGAAGCCTGTTCGACTCAATGTTATCAACCCTACAAGTCTCGCCGCTCTTCCTCATAACTAAGAGCCTCAGCTGATGGAGGCGCAAATGCTACGCACGCACGCATCCATCAATAACCTGGCTGTTTCTATCAGCTGGAAAAGAAATAAACAGGACTTGGGCTTGCAACGCGAAACGTTGCTCATAAATCCTGATCCTTTCCCCTAATTACAATTGAGGAGGATGCCTACATGACACATCAGGCGTTCATGGCGCCACAAGGCTCAACCCTGATTCCGGGGGAGTTTAGTCGTTTGCCCTTGTCAGTGCAATACTTGGAATTAGATGTAGACTACCTAAACAGATCCGGGGCAGGCTTTCTCGACCTTTCGAGGGTCCTCGATAGCTTTGCGGCCGCTACAGGTCTACATCCCTGTTGGGCTGAGATCCCGTGCGGCACCATGTACCTTTCCGTCAAAGTGGCCCCAGGCGAAGGAATAGAAAGGTGGTATTTGGATCGCCCGACGTCTTCGTGGAATGTGCAGCGATCTTTATGCTGATTCCAGTCGTTGAAATGGAGAGAAATTTTGACATTTCATCGGAGAGCTCCAAAGGCGAAAGGTTCTGCGCACACAATTGATGGGGTAGCCGAGTGATAGAATCGCGACATTGCCGTCTCCATATAATGCCGCTATGTTGTATGAGCCGCTTGCAGGTACAGAGTATAATGCCGACATGCAACAAGATCGGACCCTGATAACCTTAAAGTTGATGGCCAGGCCTGATCCCCGCAATCGAGTTCGGCATATGCAATTCGGCCTTTAATTTTGGCCAAGTCGATGTTCTCGCTCACGTTGCCTAAGCTTTCAGGATCAGCAACCCTGTCCATAGCCGTGACGTCGATGGCGCGAGCCTATAAATAGACCACGAAAGCAAAATGCTATGCGGCGTCGCCGTTTAGGAGATATTGAAAAGAGAGGCTGAGTGAATATAGGTGAGTAGTGCTAAATCCCACATTGATGATCATCACCTCTTTTCTCGAACGACTTCAGGCATTGATTCCTACCTCGAGAATATCTTCTTCAGCTATGCCGCATAGGCGAAATCCGTTCAGGAACCATGGAACGAGATTTGGGAATGACAAGACAAAGACTAGTGACGTTGCTGGGACTTGTGAATCAAACCTCTCTTGATCCCAATGATCGAAGTCATATAAATACGCTCAGTTCATCCCCGAAAAGCTGAATCAACACATCAATCATCACCAGCATCATATTCCCAGCTCTTGCCCACAGTTCCGAGTCAGCCTTGCCCTGCGACTATCACCGCGTCTATAAGACAGCTCAAAACAGCTCTTTCCATTCAGAATCCATCCACCAGACATCAATCATCATGTATTCCTCCGTCATTCTTGCTCCGCTCGTACTATACTTGGCAGGCACTGCCCTAGCCACACCAACACCAGTTCTCAAGGACAAGCGCACGGCATGCGCCGTGTCTGTCGATGAAACCGTCGACGCCTTGGGCAACCTCGCCATCCACTACAGCGACAACAAGATCAGCCTTGGCGACCAAGATCCGACCGACTTGTTCAGCCAAGTCGGCACAAAGTGTGCAGACGCGGGCAGCTGCGACCCCAACGCCTGGACCGGAAAGGGCCAAGAGCCCGGAAGCCCACAGGGTCTTGAGGATGTCGACATCTCCATGGTCGCCCACGGCCTGTACCCCGTCTGGATCCACAACGGGCTCTACGACGCGCTCATGACGGCCCTGTCCAAGGCCGTGACCAAGGAGACCAAGACGTACACGCCCAGCACCACGTGCACGTCGTCCATCGGGTGCTTCGGCTCGTCGGACAAGTCCATCGACGTCTACACCATCCCGGACTGGATCGCCGTGTACTGGTACAACCCCGACGACTGCAACGCCGACCCGGCTTACATGGGCGTGCAGACGTCAGTCAAGGTGGAGGGCAGCTCGGGATTCTGCAGCACGTTCAGCACGCTGGGAGGCGCGGTCGCGAGCTCGCTAGGAGCGCCGGGTGGCGCTGGTGTGGTATTCTCCCTGCTGGGACTTTCGTGCTCGCTCGCTGGGCAGTAGGTTG
>JACVEI010000018.1:346401-436859 GCA_018115615.1 Pestalotiopsis sp. DP-2020a | reverse complement strand
GCTAGTAAATTGTGAGATGTAGTTGAGGGTCTATGGATTTCACTACATCTTGTAAAATACTGCCTCTCCTGTCTGTTTCCTCTTTTCACTGGATATCACGGTTTTTGCTAGAACTTGACAGCACCTGAAAGATATTTTCTATTCAGTTGGCAGATTCTTGTCTGCAATGGTCCCCAAAAGTCTACAAGCCAGGAATTGTATGCCATGGTCAAACTCGTGATGATGCATTTCGTCTGAAATGTTATTACAGCAGACCCTGCTTTTGCAGATCGTAGTAGACCTTTTCGGGCATGACGTTGCCCTCGGCATCCTCCATCTGCACCATACTTCCGTCGTCCTTGTCTTTCCTCTTCTCCTTTTGAATCTTCTCCCATAGCCTGGTCGCCTCAACGATGGCTGTGATGTCTCTGAAAAGGGCAGTGTTTGTTATGCCCAGGCACTTCAGACCGTAAATATGCCGTGCCTCGTTGAAGTGTTTGTCGAAAGCTCGCCTGCCCATGTAGACAAAGTTTCCACAAATCTCGCAAGGGAATTCTACACCCAATCCATGTAGCTTGTACAGCCAGAACGGAATAGGCTTGCCATCCCAAGCCAGCGGCAGCTTCAGCGGATTGTATATTCTGTCCTCGTCATCTCCTTCCTCTCCCTCTTCGTTCTCGGGTCCTTGGGCGGCGACAGTTGTCGAAGCGTAGAGGTTGTCCAACTCCTGCTGACGCTCGCGCTCCGTCATACCCTGCTTGCGTTCCACATTGACTCTCGTGTCGCTGCGTTCCGTGCTCATGGCGGCGGCAAGCTTCTTTACCCTGTGCTCCCGCTCGGCAATGGCGCGTTCCTTCAGCCGAGAGGCGGACTCTCCATCTTTCGGCCCTTGGGACGTGCTAGAGGCCTCTCCGGATTCTTCTATCCTCTTCTGGCGCTCCGCAGCTGCTCTGACATGCTTCTTGCCGTTCAGATGTCCCTTGTAAACGTTCTCATTCTTGAACTCCTTTTCGCAGGCATCACACCATATCGCGTCACCCGTGCTGGTTTGTGCTGTGGAAGCAGCAGTCTNCTTGCCGTTCAGATGTCCCTTGTAAACGTTCTCATTCTTGAACTCCTTTTCGCAGGCATCACACCATATCGCGTCACCCGTGCTGGTTTGTGCTGTGGAAGCAGCAGTCTCGAGCTTCCAAGCTTCCACCGAGTCACTTTCCCATGCAGCCCCAAACTCCTTGTCGAAGTCTGCGATGACCTTCTCGATGTTCTCCAGCGGTCNTCGCAGGCATCACACCATATCGCGTCACCCGTGCTGGTTTGTGCTGTGGAAGCAGCAGTCTCGAGCTTCCAGGCTTCCACTGAGTCACTTTCCCATGCAGCCCCAAACTCCTTGTCGAAGTCTGCGATGACCTTCTCGATGTTCTCCAGTGGTCNAGCAGCAGTCTCGAGCTTCCAAGCTTCCACCGAGTCACTTTCCCATGCAGCCCCAAACTCCTTGTCGAAGTCTGCGATGACCTTCTCGATGTTCTCCAGCGGTCTCGTCCTACGCATGAATGACTCCAGGTATTGCGCCAGCTCTCCGACATAGCGGAAGTACTGATCGGTGAGCTTTTCACTCCTCTTGAGTCCACCAGCGCTAGCCGCGAAGTTGTCGAACAAGTCGAGGTATTGCAGGTAGCTCGGCCGTTTTGCGTTCTGGAGGTTCAGATAGGATTCGTGACAGGAGTGCAGGTCAAAGAAGCGGCCGAAAGCTTCCTCTCCAGTAAACATGGAGTCTACTGCATTGCTGATGAAATCGCCCTCGGTTGTCTTCTTGGGCTTGTACGCGCGCTCGAGGTTTTCGACGGGCTCATTTGGGTATCTGGAGTGGAAGTTCTTCACCTCGCCGAGCTGCTTGTAGAATTCTTCCATGGGGCCGCCGGTGCCAATCTGCTGGATCTCTTTCGACCTCGAGTTATCCGCATCATTGTAAATGTTCAGGAGCTTAGCCGACTGTGACGATATGCGATCGAGGAACTGGGAGATCTGGTGGTCGCGTGTGAGACGATCGCGAATGTTCTTTGGCTCTTCGCCAATGCGGTCGGCAATACCTTGCTCGAGGCGCTCCAGATCCTCATGGAGGAAACGCTGCTCTTCCAAAATCATCTCGGCGACTATGCGCTTTTGCGCAGATATCGAAAGTCGCTGTCTAATAAGTAGATGATGCGATTTGTGGTCGATGGAAAGGTCAAGCTAGGTACCGTCGCAGCAAGCTTGATGAGGCTGAATGGGACTTTGGAAATTTGGGCGGCTCCGAGCTCCAGATCCAACACTGAACCGCGTTCGTTTTGCCACAGCCAATGCGAGCTAGCAACTGACCCCACTTCCACCTGGAAATCCTGGGGCAAGCGCGACTGCCCCACTGAAATTTTGGCAGCCTTATCCATTTCATCAATCACGATCTCATCGCCAATTCTCATCAGCACCGCAGCTGTTGAAGACCCATAGGTATCGCTCGTCCGTGTCGCCAAACTCATCAATTCTTGGAAATACCGTCATCATGGCTGAAGGAGGCATCGACCGTCGCGCCGACGAGAAGATGGAGTTCTCGACCTCCAAGGAGGTGACAGTTCATCCCACCTTCGAGTCCATGTCGTTGAAGGAGAACCTTCTGCGCGGTATCTATGCCTACGGATACGAGTCGCCATCTGCCGTCCAGTCGCGTGCAATTGTTCAGGTCTGCAAGGGCCGCGACACCATTGCCCAGGCTCAGTCTGGTACCGGAAAGACCGCCACCTTCTCCATCTCCATGCTGCAGGTCATCGATACCGCCGTTCGTGAGACTCAGGCTCTCGTCCTGTCGCCTACTCGCGAACTGGCTACCCAGATTCAGTCCGTCGTCATGGCTCTTGGCGACTACATGAACGTGCAGTGCCACGCTTGTATCGGCGGCACCAACGTTGGAGAGGACATCAGGAAGCTCGACTATGGTCAACACATTGTCTCTGGCACGCCCGGTCGCGTTGCCGACATGATCCGCCGCCGCCATCTCCGCACTCGTCACATCAAGATGCTTATCCTGGATGAAGCCGACGAGCTGCTCAACCAGGGTTTCCGTGAGCAGATCTACGATGTCTACAGATATCTCCCGCCGGCCACCCAAGTCGTGGTGGTTTCCGCTACCCTGCCCTACGATGTTCTGGACATGACCACCAAGTTCATGACTGATCCCGTCCGCATTCTGGTCAAGCGTGACGAGCTGACCCTGGAAGGTCTCAAGCAATACTTCATTGCCGTTGAGAAGGAAGACTGGAAATTCGACACACTCTGCGACTTGTACGACACATTGACAATCACTCAGGCAGTCATCTTCTGCAACACGCGCAGAAAGGTCGACTGGCTTACCGACAAGATGAGAGAGGCCAACTTCACTGTCAGCAGTATGCATGGAGACATGCCGCAGAAGGAGCGCGACAGCATTATGCAAGATTTCAGACAAGGCAACAGCAGAGTACTCATCTCCACCGATGTCTGGGCGCGTGGAATCGACGTGCAGCAAGTCAGTCTGGTCATCAACTACGACTTGCCTAGCAACCGTGAAAACTACATCCACCGTATCGGTCGTAGTGGACGTTTTGGACGGAAAGGTGTCGCTATCAATTTCGTGACGAGCGAGGATGTGCGCATTCTGCGCGACATTGAGTGTAAGTTCGACTTTGTTTCCTGGGTAGAAAAGTGCTAACAGACGCAGTGTACTACTCTACACAGATCGACGAAATGCCAATGAACGTGGCAGATCTGATCTCGTAGAGACGTCAGCACCAGCAACTGAAGAAAATGGCTTCTGGGCTTCATGAATGAACAAAAGTTGTTACGGTGGAAACTTACAAGCGTGGGAGGAAAAGGGAATGTCAAAGTACAAGTGAGTCATCTTTTCGCAAGAATACCAAACATTGACTAACACCAAAATGAGCAGTGCAAAATCAGATTGATCAAATCAAGCACCCTTCGACGAAACATTTCTCCACTGATCACACGGCTGGGTTGGCACAATGCTGTGCTCTAGCTCACATCACATCCATTCTTTCGNCTTTTCGCAAGAATACCAAACATTGACTAACACCAAAATGAGCAGTGCAAAATCAGATTGATCAAATCAAGCACCCTTGGACGAAACATTTCTCCACTGATCACACGGCTGGGTTGGCACAATGCTGTGCTCTAGCTCACATCACATCCATTCTTTCGCCGCGTGACAATCGAGGCGACTGCCGAACAGAGACGGCGGCGATGTATGGGACCTACCACTTACGACTTCGCAAAACGCACATGATTCAGGATTGATCTTGGATGCAGGCTACTAACTAAAGAATCCGCCGAAGGCATATGCCGCATTTGTCATATTAGAATCAAGCTGCACAGGAAAGTATACTTGCTTGTATAACCGGCGCGCGACAGCACTTCTGGGCAAAATCGCACCTGTACAGATGGCGCTACCAAAAGTTATGGGCGACCCAGCTATGGGCGACCACACAGTGGAGTCGCCCATGACTTTTGTGCGCGACCTCCGTATAGCATATATAATCATGGATGCAAGGTACGGTAAGAGCTAGCGATTGCATTCTTGTCCATCGAACACACCTGTAAGATGTCGGGCTTTGCTCCTCGTCGCGGAGTTGAATTTATACATTCAATTGCGGACTTCATTCAGCTGGCGGACATTCATTCGAAATAATCAGGTTCTTCGTAGAAGCGCCGCACATCATTTTTGGCTAAACTAAACACGAATGAAGAGCCTCTAGGAACAATGTGACAAACATTTAATTATACCATGTCCCGTTTAAGCAGACGCAGGAGCCAGGCTGAGATCATACTTGAGTTCCCACTCAGCGTCGGGGTCGTTCTTGCGAGGCACAAAATGGACGGTCAGACCGTCCTTGACAGCAAACACCGAGTCGTTGTCCAGGTAGTCGGACTTGCTGTCAAAGATTTGCGTCGTGATTGGCTTGAAGCCATCGGCTTGTGCCTAATTTGGGTGTCAGCATGTTGTTTGGCGAGAGAAGGGGGGTTACACAGATCTCTTGGCCCTTGTGCGACGTGGGGGGGACAACAACTTACGATCAGGTGGATGTGGGCAGGCCTATACACGTGGCGGTCCATCAGCCTCAGCAGCTTGCCGGCCGGACCGTCCTCCGGGACCTGTAGGGAGACGTCAAGTGTTAGCCGAGCGGGACCCCTGCAGGAATGGAATGCCGGACAATCAACGCCCAAAGATGACAAAACTTACCGGGTACGGTGTCGGCCGCAGGCAGTAGAAGGAGAAGCGGCCCTCTGCGTCCGTGACAAACTTTCCGCGCAAGTTGTGCTCGATCTGGGCGTCGTCCTGCTGCTCGTAAAGACCTAGACGACGGGGAAAAATCGTCAGCATTCTACTTTGATCACCGGAAAAACGTAGGGCGGTTTTCAAACTCACCGTTCGTCGACGCCTGCCACACCTCGACGGTGGCGTTGACCAGNTCCGCGCAAGTTGTGCTCGATCTGGGCGTCGTCCTGCTGCTCGTAAAGACCTAGACGACGGGGAAAAACCGTCAGCATTCTACTTTGATCACCGAAAAAACGTAGGGCGGTTTTCAAACTCACCGTTCGTCGACGCCTGCCACACCTCGACGGTGGCGTTGACCAGGGGCTTGCCGGTCTCGGCGGACGTGACCTGGCCGTACAGGTAGGCGACCTGGCCGTCCTTGGGCGTGTTGAAGCTGATGGTGGTCCCGTTGGGCCGGGTGGGCGTGTCGTGCCTCCAGAAGGGGCCCAGGATGGCCGAGGCCGTGGCGGAGCCGGCGCTCTTGACGGCGGCCTGGTATGTGATATCATCCACGAGGCTAGGAGAGCGTGTTAGATCAAAAGCTGAACTATCATCAGTGAAGGGGNGATGGCCGAGGCCGTGGCGGAGCCGGCGCTCTTGACGGCGGCCTGGTATGTGATATCATCCACGAGGCTAGAAGAACGTGTTAGATCAAAAGCTGAACTATCATGAGTGAAGGGGNATCCACGAGGCTAGGAGAGCGTGTTAGATCAAAAGCTGAACTATCATCAGTGAAGGGGTCTTACGATTCGAGACCGATGACGTCGCACAGCAGCTGTCCCTCGTTCCTCTTGCTGTCGCTCATCTGGCCGGCCTGGTTGATCATCTGCACGCCGAGCATCCACTCGTCCGTCGTGAGCTGCACCTCGCGGGCAAAGTCGTGGACGTGCTTGATGAAGGACGACATGACCTCGCGCAGGCGCGGGTCCGTCTTGGGGCCCATGGCGCTGATGACATCCCGAGTGAACTCGTCCCCGAGGGTGTGGTTCTGCTGTGCTTGCGATAGAGAGCCCATCTTTTCTGAAGGTTTTTTGATATTTGCTGATTTCTGTTTTGATACTCTGTTTTTGTTGTTGGAGTGATGAGTAGACGTGATTACTGGCCTGCTCAGTTCAAGTTCAACGACGTTCTTCTGGATTTAAGAAGAGATATCTTGATATTGTCAGGAATGGGTTTGTAAGAAGTGAACCAGAGGACCCCTTTTCTTATTCTTCAATGCCAGTGTTGATGTATGAAATGTGATCTTCTTATCATGGGATGGATAGCAAACTATGGGTAAATAAGATCCAAGTACTCCGCATCTCAGCCAGCACCCAGCCAAAAGGCAGGGGCCGTGTACGTGGAGAATATCTGACCACCTAGGTCAAGGGAAGTCACCATCCCTATTCGACAGGCCGCAAGAGTGCGGAAGTCGGCAGTTGCTCTCGGACGATGGGGGGAGGGGTGTCTCCAAGGTTTGCTGACACACAAGTCGACGGTGATTTGGTAAGAATACTTGACTTTCCATGATAGACGGGTGCCGTCTCCGCTCGCTTCACCTGTGTCGGAATTGGGGCGATGGTATCATTTGGTCCTGGCGCCGTTGCTCTAGGATTGAGGGTGGCTGGGTCACGGGCTGTCTGTAGCTCTGTAGCAATGCGGCCGGCATCAGAAGTAGCATCTCTGCTGAGATAATGTGGCCCGGAAACTAGCAAAACGATGAATCGTCTGGACTTTGGGGCCCCATGGGAATTGGCATCTCATCATTCGCTGGCCAGGCGGTGCCAAAGTCTCTTTTCGCCCCGCGAGCGTTCGCATTCCGGGTGGAGATGCAGAGAGTCCCCATAATTAGTCGGATCACGGATTTAGGAAATACGGTAAACACTAAATCGGTCCTTTGGCCAAGAGCGCACGGTGGCTTTCCAAGCATTCGATTTGCCTCCTGGAGGGACGTGAAGGTATGTACCTAGCTAGGAAGGGGATCCATTGGATTCTTTGTTGAATGCTGAGTGGAATGTCTGAACTCTTTGCTCTACAGAATGAGGCTATCGTGTTGTGCTACAGATTTTCAAAATAGGTTGTGTGACCTCATCGGCATTCGCCAATCTGCATCACTGAAACTTCTTGTTTGCTACCACAGCCTGCACAGTGGATCGCGGATACCTGCATAGATCAGTCTCGAATTATAAGCAGCGTTTGTGTAACACGAGAAGGTAATCGTTCCGGTGGCAGTAGATCACTACCCTAGTCATAAGCTCGTGTAATGCATGGTAAACCTCAGAAGTGATGCTGGCTACGAATGTCAGGTAGTACTACTCAAAAACCGCTATTGCATACCAGATATGTAATCCCCAGGTTCTTATTTTCTGTAATCGCCATCGTCGCCAAAGTCCCACGATGCCAGGTCTGATCCATTGGGTCTGCTCGCCCTCTCAAAGCTGATATCCAGACCGCCAATCTCCACCACGGGCTTCACAGCCTCAACGTCATTCTTATACGCGTTTGAGTACCAGTGGTCGAGATACTTCTTGTCGAGCGCGAACTCGGGGAATACATCCCTCATGCGCCGCAGAGCAGTTCCGGAAATCTGGTCTACACTGTTTGCGTGGTCTAGAGCCAGGAATCCAGGTCCGGTCCAGCTACGGAGGGTTTCCTGGACATCCGTAGGCAGCAAGCCGGCCTTGAACAAGAGCAGGTCGTATTGCAGGAGAGATGCCTTTCCGTGCCACGAGCCGCCTCGGGTGGCACGGTGATACAGTCCAATGAGTGCCGTGATGGCACCCATGCATCCAGTACCGTAGTCAGAGATGGGGAATGGTGGCACCACGGGCTCGGTCTTTCCCATGAACTTTCCTTGCTCCCATGCAACACCGCTCACCTAGTGTTCCGGTTAGTCAAGACACGCAATTGTGTGACGAAGAGCATCCTTTACTTACACAGTCCGCAATCTGTTGCCATCCAGGCCTGTGGGCCCATTCACCTTCGTATCCGAAGCAATTGACATTAACATAGACGAAGCCCTTGCCTCTCTTCGCAGCCAATTCGGACAGAAACTTGGGGCCGAAACCAAGCTTCTCAATCGCGTGCGGCCGGTATCCATCAACCACAATGTCAGCCTCGGTGACAAGCTGTTCAAATCTCTTGCGCCCCTCTGGGGATTTCAGATCAAGCTCAGCAGCATGCTTGCCCATGTTGCCATCAACCTGGAAAAAGGGCACATCACTCAAGCTCGGGCTGGTGATCTTAAGAACATCGGCACCGTACTCTCCCAAGATTCTCGTGACTACAGGTCCAGCGATAATTCTGCAAAGCTCGAGCACCTTGACGCCCGATAGGAGCCGCTTTGGATTAGTGGCAGGCAGTCCAGCTTTGGGGCTCTTATCTTCCAGGCACGTGACAGCCCACGGCGGAAGCTGGCTGTTGACTTGACCCTGTCACGATCTTAATATGGTTGTGTTACGGTATATTATGAGAATGGGTGTAATTTTGCTCACATGTTGAGTCTTGAGAAACTGCTCGTGCTTGAGCGCCTGGACACCAGCCTGGCGATGTTGCGCGTTCAGTGCTTCCAATTGCTCAGGGGTGTACTTTTCGACCGCAGTCTCAATGGCCTCGACGATCTGCTCATGAGTATCGAGATCTGGCCGGAAAGGCTCCAGACCCAAGAACCCCAAGGTTGTGGATGCCTCAAGAGATCCATGAATGTGATAGTACTCTCCAGGAGTTGCAGTCTTGTACAGATTTGCCGACATGCGTCGGTAGGGATCAGACTGTGCTTGCAGCAGATCGGTATCTTCCAATATCGTTAGAGTTGCTTCCTCCACATGACAATTTACAGTTTTACTCGCATGCTTACCTTTCAATAGCGACCGCACGCTCTTGTCCAACTTGCCCAGTCCGCCAACCGTGGCCAGATAGGCCTGGAACAGAAATGCAGTCGTCTTTTCCAAGCTGACTGTGACTTGCCTGTTGCTGTCAGAGGTCTCCTGTGTGGCCGCCAATAAACTGGCAACGGAGCCTTCTATCGCCTTTAGGGCGGCGGTTGTCTCGGTCTCCTTGAAGGGGATGGGAAAGATGGGCTGGTCCCTCTCAGCCGTGAAGACGACATCTTTGGCGAGCGCCCGCGCCTCTGTTGGCAATCCGATGGGATCGAACAGATTGCACAACAAGTCGACAATGCGAGTGCTCTCCTCGCGGGAGCTATACTGTTGTTGCATGCTTCCCATGGTGATAGAGGAGTGGGTTTCTGTGGTGTGTATCTCGGCTATACTGTGTAGGTAGGCGTCCGACGAGGATCTATCCAAACAGGCCAAAAGTACAACCAAGCCAGGGTGGTACTGTTGTTGGGCCGTTCTTTTGGTTCGTAGGTTATCTGGCTCGCTATTGCAAGGCAAGGAAACTCGCGAACATTCCACGCGATGTGACGGCACGGCAGGGCAACTCGAACTTCGCGGGACACCGGCTTCGCCCTGCTATACCCGTTATTCCGCGCATGACAGACAGGACAGGCGCCTCACAGCAGCGGATTGCGCAACAAGCGGTAGGCCCTCTTTGCTTTTACTGAATCCGTCTTCACATCGGAGCCCACTTTCAGCAACGGCGGACCGACCCCCCCGTCAGTCGCAAGAAGGATGGGGCATTGAAGAGGATCAGCAGGGCGAGCCCCCAAGCACTGGAACGGACGGACGGCAGTGGACTCTCTTTCTCCGTCTGCCGGCGCTCTGCTACGAGTTCGCTAACGAAAGGCGCTGCCACCTTAGTCATGGTTGGCTGGCTCTTGGCTTCCCTGCCTTCTTCTCTGGAGAGTCGAGACAAGTGACAGTCGTTTCCGCGTACCTTTTTTCGTTCTTGTGGTTTAGCGTCATCACAATTGCATCACCCGCCTTCAAACTAGGGAGGAGTGGGACTAGGTTCAGCGGGGCATCGAGACGGGACACCCGCTGTGACGCTGCTACAATCTAGCCTCTAGGTAGCTGTCGAGGTGCCTATCGAGATTCCAGCAGTACCTTAAGGGAGGGAAAGAGAGTGAGCCAATCACCATATTGTCTATAATCGAGGTTGCATTGGTTGAACACCAGGAACAAGAGACAGCGAGAATCCAATCCTCCCTCTTCAGTCAATTTTGAAGCAATTCGCGTCGACAGCATGCCTTGCATCACGGTCAGGGAAAAGTCCCTCTACTACAGGCTGGTCTCTCGGGAGTCGGGCAAAGCCAGCACGGCGGCGACCTTCTTGTTCATCCACGGCCTCGGCTCATCGAGTTCTTTCTATGCCTCGATAATCCCATCACTTGTTGCTGCTGGTCACACGTGTGTTGCTTTTGATACTCATGGTCTGTCGAACTCTCTTTGCCAGCAATTATTACTAGTTTTACTCACAATCGAGCAGGCAGTGGCAACTCCAAGTACAATGGCCAATATGGCGGCATCAACGGAATAGTGGAGGATGCCAAAGACCTGATCAAGCAGCTCAATCTGGACGTCAAAAGCCTGATCGCTGTTGGTCATTCCATGGGCGCAATCGTCGCCTCTGAGCTGTCCATTTCTCTCAACCTCCTCGGTGTCGTCTTGATCGGGCCTGTCAACCCCAACCCTGGCCTGGCACCTATCTTTGACGCGAGGATAGCCACGGTAGAGAAGAGTATGTGCATCTATGGCAGGGATAATGAAATACGGGACTGACGATCTTCCAGACGGCATGGAAGCCATGGCCGACACGATCCCGGCCGCGGCGACCGGTCCAAAGGCCACGGAAACGCAGCGCGCATTCATCAGAGCTCTGCTCCTGTCTCAGAGCCCCGAAGGATACAACTCCCTCTGCAAGGCAATCTCTGACGCTCAGCCGCCGGACTATGTGCACAGCAACAGCCCAGTCCTCATCCTTTCTGGTTCCCACGATAAGACAAGCCCACTGGAGGCCGCAAGGAAGATCCAAAGCAGGTGAGTTACTTTTGCACTTCGTTCGCTTTTTCCGGACTGGAGCTGACGTGTTTGGTAGCTGGGGTTGCCCTGTGCCTGCAAAATTGGAAGTGCTGGAAGGTGTTGGTCATTGGCATTGTATAGAGGATGCGGATGAGGTAGAGAAGCACATCAAGGCTTTTGCAGCAGAATTGAAATAGTGGTTCAACAATTCAATTTACGTTTTGATACCATTGAACGATGTTTTTGGTTTCCAAATGTGAATATGCTTGTAACTGTGATTTATATCCAGGTATATCGTTTCTCCGATCTCTCTTATTTCTTCGAGCTCGCAGCTGTATCCTGTACCAAATGTCAGTATTGGCCTTCAGGTAACAAAACGATGATAATATAAAGGCTTACCAGGTACACTTGATAGAACTTCAGTCTGAGCTTTCCATCCTGAGCAGATTTCTCCAGCACTGCATGTCCTCCCCACTCCACGGTCGCTTTGCCGCCGGCACGCAGCTCGTACTCGACGTCACCATAGAGCATGATCTCGTGACTGTCGCTGCCAAAAGGAAAGATCTTCTGGATCGTGTGCTTCCTCTGCACGACTGCAGCCCACATTCCATGTCTCAGGGTCATGATTTCTGCAACAGAATTAGTATAAAACGAGACAATGGTAGTATCTCGCAATTCCATACCATCGGTACCCTGGCTGCTCTTGGAGCCCAGCTTGAAGGTCGCGTCCGACGTGAATTGGTCCACGTAGACGTCGTGGCCACCAGGAGTGTCCGAGATCCGATAGAAGTCCTCGAAGAACTGGACAACTTCAGGGTCCACGGTGACGCCCGAAGGATATTGAGCCTTGTATTGAGACATTCCGGGTTTCGTTCGGTAACAAGGAAGAAATATGCAAAGTTGTTTCAAAAATCTAGATAACTTGGATCCGTGTACATATGTCTACGGTCAAGGATCAGATACGGTAGAAAGGCGGAACTTTTGTCCTACAGACGTTACAAATACTACCTACATACTCGCCGAAGATCCACTAATGGCTGTGCCTACAGTGGCCCTACACTAACCTAGCTGCTAGCGACCCTGGGTTTACAAATGCACTCCCACTGCCGGACGGGGCTGTATGATCGTAAATCCGCCGAGCAAAAGCCTAGTGCAGCATTGCGGACGTCTCGGATACTTTTAAGAATGGAGACCGCGATCTGTGTAAACAGATGTCTCTCCAAATGGTGCTACCCGGTTCCATGTTGCGGAAGTCCCACTGGATGGAGCTTTTGTAAGTTGAGGGCTGACCGCTGAGTTGCCTCTCTCAGCAGTGAGTGACACTGAGTGTGTGGGTGTGATGCTGCTAATAAGCCTGCTCGTTGGTTCCTGGATGGTATGCCACAAGGGTCTCTCGGGAAGCGTCTAATGAATTCCTTTGAGAATGTGTCAATTGTTCGAACCGCCGACTCGACCTACTACGAAGCATCCATCCCTTCCACTATTCACACCTTGAAAAGACGGATCTCGGAAAAGTCTCCCCTGGCTGCGGGGAATAGGATGCTGATGCTGGCCTCCCCCGCGTGTTTGGCCCCTCCGACAAGAGGTCGGGGAAGCGGGGATCGAGTTTCCTAACCTAGCGGGCGACAATTGCACTGACGGCTCTTCTGGACACATCCGCCAGGACCCTGATCTGCCCAGCACCAAGGCCACTTACACGCGGTGTGGTGAAGGAAGATGCCGCCAGTATAGCGGTGCGTCGGATATGTTCTCTCTCGTCCCTTGCCTTGCTAGGAGAACGTTGCCGACAGACTCTTCCTAAGTGGCCACCACCAGAGCGCGCTTGTCGCCTATCACTCCCGAGAGCGTCGTAAGAAATGCGACCTGTGCAAATGGGTAAATCGGTGTATTACAAAATATGGATCATAAAGGTCCCGACTGAGTTGAGCGCGAAGGGCGAACGGTGAGGACTTTACATGTTTAAAACATCAATCGATTCTACGGAAGAAGAGGGATCATTTACACATCAACTCATTGAGTCCTCTATCGTATAATATATCATCATTGCATACAGAGCAAACACCTTGCCTGCATCTAATACTCCATTCACATACGCATCGAAATCCCAGGAAACATGCTCGGAAAGATTGCTCTGGAAGAGGCGTTTGCCCTCCCTCGCTTCCAGGAGAAGACGAGGTGGTGGGCTTCGCTGTTCGCCACAGACCCAGACAAGCATGCCGCAGAGATCACAGACATCGCCAAGACGCGTATCGAGTACATGGACAAGCACGGCGTTGGCTACACCATCCTCTCCTACACGGCCCCTGGTGTCCAAGATATCTGGGACCCCAAGGACGCTCAAGCTCTGGCAGTCGAGGTCAATGACTACCTTGCCGGCGCCATCAAGAGCTACCCCGACAGATTTGGTGGCTTTGCGTACGTCTCTTCTTTGCCGTAACCTTGTCGTAATTCAAGACTGACCAAAAACAGCACGCTATCTATGCACGACCCCAACGAGGCTGCTGCCGAGTTGAAGCGATGTGTCACCCAGCTGGGCTTCAAGGGCGCCCTGGTCAACGACACGCAGCGCGCCGGTGTCGACGGTGATGACATGGTCTTCTACGATGGCCCCGAGTGGGACGTCTTCTGGTTGACGGTGACGGAGCTCGACGTGCCCTTCTATTTGCACCCCAGGAACCCGACGGGCACCATCCACGAGAAGCTCTGGGCCAAGCGCAGCTGGCTCATCGGCCCCCCGCTCAGTTTCGCCCAGGGCGTCAGCCTGCACGTCCTCGGTATGGTGACCAACGGCGTCTTCGACCGGCACCCCAAGCTGCAGGTCATCCTCGGCCACCTGGGCGAGCACCTGCCGTTCGACCTGTGGCGCATCAACCACTGGTTCGAGGACGTCAAGAAGCCCCTCGGCCTGTCGTGCAAGCGCACCATCCGCGACTACTTTGCCGACAACCTCTGGATCACCACCAGCGGTCACTTCTCCACCGCCACCCTGCAGTACTGCCTCACCGAGGTCGGCGCCGACCGCATCCTCTTCTCCATCGACTACCCCTTTGAGAGCTTCGGCGACGCCTGCGACTGGTACGACGGCGTCAAGCTCAACGAGAAGGACTACAAGAAGATTGGCAGGGACAATGCCAAGAAGCTGCTCAAGCTCGGCAGCTTCAAGGACTCGGAAGCTTAGGTTGATTTGATGTTCAGAGTTCTTGGTTATATATATGAAATGATGAATAATTCTTACCTCAACCGTCGTTAACACTATCGTTAACTCAAGACAATAAAACCAAAAAGTTTCAAATGCAGAAAACGGGAATTTTGGAGCAACTTCTGCCACGCATAATGTAAAAGCCCCTTTTCCTAACATTCTAATGCACATCTCGGGCCATGATGTTGAGCACATTACCACATGGTCGTCTGATGTATCAATTTTCTACATTAGGTAGTGTCGAGAATGTCCGTCGGCAGCCACAGATCTTGTAATGACAATAGGGTTCAGATTCCATGGCTGCCTGCTACATAGATCAAACTCATCATCGGGTCCCCAGTTGCCTTCCGGCGCCATTGCCCATATATAAACGCGTTCTTGTCATTTACGCCCTCTCGCTTTCTATGGCCCCCTTCCATCCTTTCGTGGCTCCCACAACGTCCATACAGAAATGGGTTCTGAGAAGGGTCCTAATTCATACATCGTCTTAAAATACAGAAGTCTCTTCTCACCCAGAATACCGTCACTATGGTATTACGACTACATTCTAGCTTCTTCGTTGCCCCAGAGCCTTTTCATCCGCAACCGGTTACGCAACTGGTTTCGCGGCCGAAGTCAGCTGAAGCCGCCACGAGCGTCAGCAAAACCAACGAGCCACAAGAAGGGCAGCAACCGAAGTCAGCTGAAACCGCTGAGAGCGTCAACAGCCCCAAGGAACCACAGATACTTAAGTGCCAACCTTTTTTAGTACACCCGGCTCCATTTGGCTCACGAAAAAGCTCAGCGGGTTCCAGGCGGGATCTCCCAAGCAAGGGCAGAACCTCTCGGCTCCCTGCTAGGCACCGGAACTCTGGGAATACATACATCTCGACTCCGATTTCAACAAAGCACACCAATGGCCATGCACCTGAGCAACCTGGACCGATGAATACATCCCCTATAGGGACGATTCGTGATCTTATATTTCGCATCGGACGTAATATCGACGGGGTCCCTCGAAGCTTGTGTATCTTCCGCACGACGTTCAAGGACCAAGAGCTCTGGGAGAGGTACCTCAAGTACATTCGCCAGGTCATTGAGGATGCGGTAAAGGCTTTCAACACCACACCAAACCACAAGTTGCGTATCCATAGGACTCCACTCACACTGGACAAGATGGAGCATTGGTATTTCGAGGGCATGCCTCTGTCTCTTGTCCGAAGTCTCTTTTTGACCGGGTATATCAAGGCCGGACCGTCGGTCCTCGAGGACCACTTCATCTGCGCCGACGAGGACACGCTGGAGACGTTCCGCATCTACGACGCCTCCCGCCGCCGCTATCCGCAGATTCTCGAAAACGTCTTCGGAAGCCATCCGCCCAGCCTCTCGGCGGACCACGTCACAGTCTGCCAGGTCGACGCGGCCGACCGGGGGATCCGCGACATGGACGGGAGGCACCTCTTCGCGGGGGGCGTCGTCCCCGAGGACTACCCCACGCTCCGAGCGTCGAGCGACCCCGTCGAGGAGCGCAGAAATATGGACCGGCTTTGCGCGCAGCAGCCGTTCATTATCTTTGAGGCCTTGCCAGAGGAGGAACATCAGGATCATGATGAGCAGGAAGCGCCCGCAGACGCTGATTCTTTGATGGATTACTAAATCAAGAAAGCCATACGGTCAAGTATCTTTCATCGTAGCAGTCATTAGGATAGGACAGGCCTGCGGCCGATGAAAACATGAAGCAGACTAGTATCAGATTGAATCACGAGCTGAATCACCGGGGCAAAACTTCTGCATCTTCATCGGGACTAATGGTACACAATGTTGGCGGAGGTCCAAAAAAATTCTTTTCATAGGTAGAAGTCGTCTCATTCTCGAAATCAAGTGATCCATGTCATCTCAACCATGAGAACGCAACTGGTTCGTCCCGTTCTCAACAGACCAGTTCATAGCCATATAAAGCGCAAAACAACGGACTGTTTTCATACGTTCTCGTGCTTATCTATAATCTGAGCTTGTCGTAGTCTTCATACCAGTCATCCGATGCTCTTGGGGAGATTGGAGGAGTAGAGATTGGAGTTGTTCACCATGGATCGTCCCGTTTCTCGTAACTCTTCTGTATACCGGATGGAATTGACCTCAGTTACCAAGGTCCATGTGATGATACAGTTCGGTATAATGGGCCTTGGCGACCTGAATTGCCGCCTCCTCATCATTTTGAGCTGTTCGTAGCTCTTCGTGAAGTCGGTTCTCCGTAGAGGAACAGAGACGTTCTCCAGCAGCCTCTCTTCCCTAAGCGTTTCGGTCAGCTACAAAGGAGAAATCGCCCGAAAGACATTTTATAAAAAGATTAGATGGCGAAGGGCAAAAGATGGGATGTTTTTCGGATGATTACGCGCCTTTAACTCCTGCCATCGTCCCCAGGCACTGCTTGTACGTTTTGCCTTCTCGCGCATAGTACGCAATCTGGCCGTCCATTCAAGGACTAGGATCTTAGATATTCGTTTGTGTTCCAGGAGCCGCTGAACTTGGCTCTCGAGACTGACCTGGTCCTGCCTGTGCCCCTCGGCGACGGCGGCGGCCGATGCCTTGTTCAGGAGCCTCTGCTCCCATTCGGGGAGTCCCTTGTCGCCGCAGAACTTGGCCTCGAGTTCCCGGATCTTGGTCTGCTGCTCCTTTGCAACCCTGGACTCTCGGCGCATGTGCTGCTCGAGATTGTCATAGTCCTTGCGCGCCTTCTTGTTTTCCAGGCGCCGCTCCTCTTCGGCCACGCGCAGGACCTCGTTGTCGGCGCGCAGAGCCTCGTTGGCGCGGCGCAGCTGAATGGCCGTGTCCCGCAGGATGGCGATATCCTTGTCGGACAGGCGCGCCGGGGTCTGGATGCGGCAGACCCGATCGAAGGCGTCCTGAGGACTCTCAGCTTTGTGATTTGAGCTCATGCTGATGATTCTTCTTCGTTGTAAGTGTCCACAGTTAGGTAAAAAGAAAAGGAAGAAACTTGGAGGAACTTTTCGTACTATTTTGAAAACTGTTGGAAAGAATTGGTTCAAAAGTTTTGGTGGAGTCTGCTTACCGACACAGATATTTGAAGGGGGTTCTTCTAAATCTGTGGTTGTGTGTTAGGTTGGGGGATGTCACCCAAAGAATTTTCTAGGTCACTGGGGTTGATTTGATAAGGAATGCGCAGAAACCAGTGCGGATTGTTGATGAAACTTCGATTGTTCGATTGTTGGGAGTGGTCGATTGTCCACCTGCAAGCAGAAAGTTCCACTGGTGTGAGTGGTTGATTGTCCAAACAGAGAACTAGACTGGTGGTTTCGGTTGATTGTCCAAGCTGATTGTCTAGGGGCTACCTTGACGGCATCTCCAGGAACTTACATAATCTCAACTCGGCGCGGCAACATTGTCGATGGACTGAAAAGGTGCGTCGCCCTGGCGATAGTCATGATACTCAGGGGCAACAGCTGTGAACAGAAGAAATCGAAGTTAAGTACGTGCCATAGTAATGGAGAGGTCGTTGGAGAAAAAGATGTTCAAAAACTGCTTGTGGAGACGTATAGCTTGAAGATAGATTCATACAGACACTAATGGACATCATATGTTATACCTCCGGCATTTGATCTATGAGCTTTGTTCTTTGGCACAAATATCGAGCTGCTTATCAGAACAGTGATTTTGTGGTGATGATATTCACTACTGAATAGAGCTTATTCGTATACCAATGGGTGGGACAATCTGCTTCTACTCAAAAGCTATGAGAGAAGTACGTTTATACTTGATTTCAAGTCATTGTCTGACAGAATTTCTCACAACTCAATTCCACAAATGGCTATATCACAAAGTTTGATATAAAACTGAAAGAATAGTGCTTGTTTTAATGTGTCTGTCGTTTATGGCTCAGAATTTGTGCTGCTTCGTGGTTCAAGACTGATAGACCGACAACTTCCACATCCGGTTCACTTTGAGATAGATGTGACGAAATAAGTATCTCAAGTACAAGCCATGAATCAAAGTTCTTTCTCGCTCTAAGGACAAATTTGATGATAAATACCTTATGGATGACTTCAGCTTTTTCAAAACCCCCATTAGACTAAATGTCAACTCTGGCTAGAATTAATCAGACAGAGTCGACCAGCTTTAAGGAAAGAATAGCAACGAACGGATTCAAAATTGGGTTCCGAGTTATTTATGGTAAGAAGTTAGTCATGGTCATTGGCTGTTGTATTCAATCCATGCTGGCTGTCAGTGGCGGCTCCAAGGTCAGTCATCTAACCCACCAACACCGTTGTACTAGACCTGACTGTTCTGCGGGGTACCAGGTTACCGTAAGGTGCAGAGTATACAAATCACTTTTACCAATACATAAAGGTACAGTAGTATCCTACAATAACAAGGCAACAAATCCTTCCCTCCCTGCCTTCCCCAAACTTGGCTTTGCATGCACCTGACTCCATGATCCCAGACACCAATCTCGTTCATAATGTAAACTAAACTACCGATCGGCTGGGTAGACCGAAGCCAATGACAAGCCCTGTATTTCCCTCCGTATTTCAGATACGCCTAAGCCAGGGCCTGACAACGCCTCGCCTTATCTGCCTGCGGGACGAGGTGGGTTCTGTTAGATGGTTGGCTGACTTATTACTAGTTGATGATAACGAGGAGAGGGCGACTCAGCTAACTTACCCTGTTGGAGTCGGCAATGTGTGAGGTAGTTGCTGGCCGAGATAGGAGGGAGGGTTTGGTTTCGTAGCAGGTCGTCTTCAGCAGAAGATCTGATCTTCACCATTTAAGAATCAGCATCAATCCAGAATGTCGGTCTCTGTAGCCAGTGCCAGTGCAGGCGGCCCATCGGCCACCTTCCAACCATATCGGTGTCTCGTCTGCCAGAGCCGATTCACTCGGCACGAGAACCTGAAGCGACATGCTGCGCTGCACTCCTGCCCCCAGGGCCAGGCGCTGCTCTCGTGTGAGCTCTGCGATGCCACCTTTTCGCGGCAGGACCTGCGAAGTTGGCACATGAAGAGAAAACACCCTGAACATGTTGGGAGACGGACGACCAGGGCATCGAGACAAGACCCATCGTCGGCCTCCGCGATGCAAGCCGGCGGGGCTCGGAGACGCGCAGGGGAAAGGCGTCCCCATCGTCACCTGCAGAAAGCAGCCATAACGGCTCTCAGAAGGACGACGAGTGTGAATCCGGAATGGACGACGGTATTTGGCAAGCTGCTCTGGGACTGGGGCAACGTCAACTCGGCCATGGACATGACGACTTCATGGGAGAGGACATCGGCGGCTTGGATGCGGGCTCACCGACGAGGGAATCGCACGGCATGAAGGCATTGCTGTCAGAGCCGCAGTCCATGAGCGACTTGATGTCAATTGAAAACATTGTACGAGACGCCGGCAACGATCATCAAACCTTGCTCTTGGGACAATCACTACCCAGCCCGGGCTATTTTACAACCACAAAAACACACCAAGCCGACCAACAGCCCGCTTCGTTTCACTCGACTATAGCGAACATCAACTTTCACAACATTTCGGACAAGCTTTCGCCTAGCAGCCCGCCACAGCTCATAGACGACTGGTCTCCTTCATCAGCACAGGTTTCCACAGGCTGCGACTTGTTCTTTGCCAACATTTCTCATTTCGTTCCATTTCTGCATCGCGCAACTTTTGACATATCCCAAACTGCACCTCATTTATTATTTAGCGTCCTCTCCCTGGCCTATCAGTATGGCGAGAACCCAGACTGCGAAGAGCAGCCAGGCTCCGGAGCTAGCCTCCCCCTGCGACGCTTCCATAGGGCCCGGGCTCTGCTTTTCTTTGGCGAGGACGACCTGGACGAGTCGATGCCATATTTGACCATGGTACAGGCATACTTGTTACTACAGATATGCTCCATGATGTACCTGTGTGGGAAGGACTCTGCTTACGGACTCAAGATGCATTCGAAAATGATCAGCCACGCCCGAACGGGAGGGTTGATGCAGGCGACACCAGACGACGCGGGATCGGCAGGGGGATCTGGAGTCTCTCTGGCGACATTTCATCACGATGGAATCTCTCAAGCGAACCGTGTTTGCGGTGCATCAGATTGATGCACTACGGTATCAATTCTTGTCTGTCCCGCGCCAACTATCTCATTTGGAGATTAGGCATGACCTGCCGTGCCCAGAACAACACTGGACAGCCTCATCGGCTGCGGAATGGGCGTATCGACAACTTATTGCCAGACAGTCCAAGCAAGAACACCGTCTACCCCCTCATCCTCATGTGGCTGTCCATCTCGATCGTCATGTACATCATCCCGATGAGCACGACCAACGTGGGCGCGGTACTTCTCCATGATCATCCTGCCCTTCGCCTCGGTCGGCCCGCAGCTGCAGCCTGCTCCTCTACCAGACCATCAACCTGCACCTGGCGCGGCCCGTGTCCAAGCGCGACGCCGCGTCCGCCCTCGTCAACGCCCTCGGCGGCACCTCCAACATCTGGGCCTCGTACCTGTACTACGCGCCCCCGCACTTCTTCGCCGCCTTCGGCACCCTCATGGCCTGCGCCGTCCTGTTCATGGCCACCATCACCATTTACCGCTACATCGTCCGCCGCGAGAACGCCCGCCTCGATTCGGGCGACTCGGAGCTCATCGCCAAGGTCATGAAGGGTGGTGTTACCAGAGAGATGGTGGAGATGGACTGGAGATACGAGGTGTACTAAAGAGATGCGGATCCGGAAATGGGTATAATGATTATGTACATGAGAACGGGCGGAGGGATGCTGCCATTAGTTGGATATGGTGTCTCGTCGATTATTTAGTTTTCATGACGTACAATCTCTCAGAGGAGCCTATCTTGCAATTATCCAGCATTCGTATTGAACTCAGACTTGGTGAATATGGTCGTTTGTTTGTGCCCCGCCGCCCGTGATTCCACTTTTCCAGTGCGAAATATAATCTCAAGCCTCCACGCAAGTCAACCTCAGGTCCTTGGTGTACTCCATGCGAAGGATGACTTCCATGTTTACGTTGTTCACACAATCCTCGGCCCTTTTTGCCGCGGCCTCCACGCTTTCCCCATCCTTCCTGTGCACTGACAGCCGGTGAGATTTGAATATACACGCCAACACAGCCGCTGCCTCGACCTGAATGAATTTCTTGCCAGGACAATTCTGAACGCCGTCCGACCATGGAAAATACGTATTCGGAGTCGGCTCGACAATCTTTTCCTCATCGATATTATGCCCAGGCGTAATCCATCGCAACGGTTTCCATACGACAGGCTCATCCCAGTATTTCGGATGGGTGTGTATCGCAATCAGATGCGGAGTAGTGTAGACACCAGGTGGAATGGTCAGCGTCCGACGACCCAGATCCAGTGTCTGAGTCTTGGTCTCCGTCCATTTTGGCACTGCGACCACGGGTGGGTAGAGACGCAACGTCTCAAGCAGAATGGCCTGGCAGCGTTTCAAAAGTGGAAACATGGTCTTGTAATCCCAATCCTCAACGACTTGATTTGAAGAGACCGCGGCGATCTCCTCTGCGAGCCATGTCTGAACCTCCGGATGGATCGCCAGGAGATGCATGCTGAACGCGAGGGCAGCAGCCGAAGTGTCGTAGCCAGCGAAGTTGACGATAAACAGGTTGCCCAGTATTTCTTCAGCGGAAAGGCCCTTTTTGACTTTTGAATCCGCCACAGGCTCTTTTTGATGCGCATCGAGTGCACGCACAAATCCGCTCAGGATTCCACCGGACCCGGCTTTCTTTTGCTTCAGTGCCGAGGTTTCGCTGTCCAGCATTTCCATCATGTGCCTTTCAAAAGATCTTGCAGCGTCTCCGATTGCAACTAGACTTCGTGGCAAGAACCGTCCGCGCAAGAAGCGATAAGGAATAATCACTGTCAGCAAGTCAGTATACTGATCATAGTGGAGCGCGTAATAGGTAGTAAGTGCCCATCAGACTTCTAACAGTGATTGGACATCGGATCAGAACAGATACTTTGAGAGACTTACTGATCAGAATGGTGTTGTTCATAACAGTCTGAAGCGTGTCACGATAGCTGCCAGCCTCATCTTGAACACAAGGCTCAGTGGACCCACGGAATTTGTAAGACTTTTGCAGTGCCGTGGCGGCGAGAACATCGAGTGCCAGGGTTTGCGTATCGGCCTGCACGCTGGGTATGCTGGTAGACTGGGTTGTGGTCCAGGAGTCGAGCATTTCCTTGGTTTGACGCAGAGCCTCGTCCCACACAAATCGCATGATGCTCTCGTTGAATGGGGCCGCGAGTACCTTTCGGTGGCGAGCCCAGTCGTCCCCGCCAGCAGTAGATAGGCATGGTCCGTATATCTCGAGTAGCTCTGTGATTCATCGTTAGTTGCTTTTCATGAAAGAAACGTTCCCATAGACTTATAGACGGTCTCGTTATATCACAGCGCCCGTTGAAAAACACCTACTATACTCTTTGACTGGTCGCTGGAATTGAGCCGGACGAGAAAAGATTTCCTTGATTGCCCGAGGATCTGTAAACTGCAGATAGAGAGTGACAGGAGTGACAAGCGCCCAGACTGGTCCAAGTTCAACCGCTTGTGTCGCCTTCTCCCGGAATTGATAGTCACGCCGCGAGAGACGGATGAAATTTGGGTACGACGACCACTGGACAGGCACCCTGTCCAGGACAGCCCAAATGCCGGGCTGAACTGTCAGCCACAGAACATTGGTGACGTCGAAAGGGATGCGGACGTAGGGCACTTTCAGCGCGCGGGCTTTGCGGGCATTGTTCTCCAGGCAAATGAAGCTCCATGTCAGATGGGCCAAAATGAAGCCAAGCACAATTTGTAGAATCATGGCTGGGTCGCGAATTTGAAGCACGACAGGTCTGCCAGTCAAGCCAAGAGAGAATGAAGCTGTGCTCTTGCAAGGCAATTGATTTTTGGTAACGCACCGACATCCACGAATTGAGATGAATACTACGGAATCTGATATGGTGCGATGTGTGGGTTGATTGTTGGTTTGACTGCACGGTGATCCGATCACCCAATTATAAGCGCCGCGATTCGATACCACCTTGGAACGCGGAAGTTATAGTGGATGTAACCATTCCCTCGGTGCCCATTAGCCACTAGGAAGAGTAGCCGGCCCAGAGTGAACCAGGGGCCGGAGGCACGTTGAACGTTGGTTCTTTGCCGAAATTCAAGCTCCCCATCTGTACATTGCCGGTGCATTCGGAACTTCAACTACAGCCGCTAAAATTGGCGCGAAACAAACGTTCCGTTAGATCGTGGTCGAGATCCTTGATTATGGGAAATCGTATATAAGTTGCAAAGAAGTGGTTTGGCAAATCCATTACGATTACCAAGGACGGACTGCTCTCCCATTGTCGCTCTGACATTAGAAGGGATTATGGCAGCTCCATCAATTTAGTCTATAGTGAAGGCTTTTCATTTTCTTTTCTTTTTTTCTTGTCTTTCACGCCTTGGTTGCCATCTGTTGTTGTCAAACTACCTAGGTAAGATGCCCCCCTCGGTTCCCTGCTCAATTTTCCTCAACTGAGATTACCGGGCATCGATAAGAAGCAAACAGAATGCATAAATTCTCAAGACATGGCGTGTAAAGGGAGAAATGCCGTTTTCGCGTCGATGATTTTCTGGTTCTCGTCTATTGCATTCCACCAATATCGCATCGCGCAGCATTTCGAGATGATTCCGTTTTAAAGCAGTAGAGTTATTGTTATTTGCCGATTTTCTTCGTCCTGATTTGCGGGATTGAGAACCGATTAGTCCTCGTCCGCACCTGTCACCTCGGCATGCCGACGTTTGAGGCTTCGCTTCTTCTTCGATTTGGCAGCCTGGATCGGATTAGTATGACTGACTCCGATGCAGTAATGTTGTAGACTCACATTGACCTGATCGAGATGCGCCTTTGCTAGCTTGCGAATCTCAGTCTCCGAGAGAGTACCCAACAGAAGGGTTGATGCGTCTGCCGGAACTATGTGCATCATCCGGAGATCATCTGTGGGGTGTCAACATATAGTCATTTAAGGGTTTTCCCATAGCTTTTGGCTGTGACACGTACCCATAGATCGGTAAAGGAATTTGAAGACAGCAATAGGTCGGCCGTTGTCTTCAGGATAGGGATGATAGCGAGGGGTCCATCTAATCGACTTCTAAACAGTCAAGATCAATCAGCTTCTGATTAGATCGAACCACATGTTCTCAAGCACTTACACGAGACGGACTCTTTATGTGAAGAAGCTGGTCTTCATCTTCGTCTTCGTCTTCATCCTCATCTTCGTCTTCATCCTCATCTTCGTCTCCATCAGATTCGGATGAATCTTGGACAATCTCAGCCGGCCCAAAACTAAAGTTGTGCTTAGATCAGCATGCTTCTTAAAAGCAGAAGTTCAAGATGTTCACTTACCTGACCAAGTTCGACATTGCACGACCCTTGAGAGCCTTTTCGGCGATTTCCAGCGTATGGTCGGAAATCTTCGGCTCGACTGTAGATGCTGTCTGGTCGGCCGAGTTCGATGACGAGCTGGGACTGGAATCTCGCTGCTGCGGGCTTTGTTGCACAATCTTTTCTCGAGTCTGGATCAATCGATAGACTTCGAATTGAATGACACCAAGGTTGGCTGCGATGGTCCTGTCTTCTGCTACACGCTTCTTCTCTAGGGTCTCAATGGTTTTGATATCCCCAAATTGGAAGCGCTCACGTAAGTGACGTCCTTGTGCGTCCAAGAACTCGAGATATTGAACACTGTTTTCTCCGTTGCGCTTAGACACAGACGACCATTTCTTGACTCCATCCAGCTTGTAGTAGACGCCCAGGACGTAATCCTTGTAGCTCAATTGATAGGTACGGTTGACCTTGAAGTGCAGGGAGAAGCTTGCTCCACTGACAGATTCGATGTATTTTGTCGTCATTGACGGATTGACTTCCTCAACGTCGCTGTCGGGATCGTACTCTTTCGCGCGCTTGCCGTTGACACAGACCCAAGCCTCCAGGCCTGGAATGCCATCGATCACCGCCATGATAATGAGTGCCGCTGTTGAGTTTCGGATCAACGGAAACTATTGGCGGAGGCAAGAGCTTGGGGTTTTGTTGGGACAATTTGTGGAATGATCTCGGCTGCCCAGTCAGGTCGGAACACCCGGCGCAAAGGGATTGAAGATGAGCCTGCGCAGTACGGTTAGACGACGAAAGTAGACGATACGGCGTATTGCCGTTTGTTGCTTCGAGTGTCGTACTGTTGCGCTTAGAGGTTGAGGTGCGGATCGTGTGGATTTGGAAAAGATTTCGGCATCCCAAAAGTTATTAATAGTTGGTGGATTTAAATGTGTGCTTGCCTTCCACAAGAGCACGAAACTGCCATAGGCGAGAATTCTGCGCCTTCCAAGTGAGAGATCGGATGAATTGAAATGCCTGATTCATGAGAGTTTACAAATGGAACTACTTGCGGCAAGTACACAGCTGCTCCTTGGGGATGTAAGCATTCAGGCTGCTCACGATGCGATTCAAATCGGCTAACAGAAAAGGTAAGGAGGCCTCTTTTCAGGAGCGCGAGCAGTCGCGTAAGTGTTTGTGGGAACTTCGAGAGAAATCATACGTAGGAACAATTTGAACCCCAAGTGATTGCAATTTTAGTGTTTGAAGTCCCATCACGGCAAGTAGCCAACAACGCAAACTTCAGGACAACGATGACGTCCCAATGCGCACCGCCCGAGAACACTGAACGCCCAGGAACGAATACTGAATACAAATTTGCCATTCATTTTAATTAGCCGATACGAATGCTGCTCTCCGGTCTATGTACCTTCATGAACTCTCCTTCCATGATGCCTTCGACGTAGACCTCGCCGAGGAGTCGGTACATGTTGTCGGTTTGCTTGCGCAAAGCAAAGGGGACTTCGCAACCGTAGAGAATGACGACTACATCGCCCTTTGCTAATTTCTCACCGCATCCGACGTAGCCGGTCTCTGTGATGAAACACAAGTCCTTCAGCATGCTAGTCGGGACATTGGGTTCTTGGTCTTTAGCGTATGGTGTTCCTGCCATGTCCAGGGACCGCTTGAAGGTCTCGTCGAGAGCTTTCTTGATTTCCTCCGTGAAGTTTGTATGGCTGGACTCTACCGAGACGACATCACCTATTAAATCGAGGATGACTCCTTTTGTCGTGATGGTTTTGTTGTTCTGTGCATCCGGTCGGTAAAATCTCACGTCCGCGGGTCCACAAGCATGGAAAGAGCGACCAGAATCGTACGAGGCGGGCAGCACAATTCGACTCCAGTCCACGAGCCATGAAGGCGTTTCAGGATCTGCTCTGCTGTGCCCAAGACATAATTGCCACACTTTGGGATTGTGCTGCAAAAGCGATATCGTTGTTTCCACACATAGTTGAGTCCATTCTTTTTGATAGTCGATCGAGATCCCAAGACTGTCGGCATCCGAGGACAGGCCTACAAAGCCGAAGATGAGGTCGCGCTGATCATCGAATTTTGACCGGAGCCTGGTCTCGGCTTGGTTCAGGTGGTATCTGATGAGAATTGACAACAGAGGGTGTTCTGTAGACGACCACCAGCCCCGGCTTCCGACAAAGTGATCTCGCTCTGTAAGGAGCAATATGGATGGCGAGGCAGAGAAATTGGCCGGCTCCGTGTTGTCAAGAGCTGTCGTCGATGCAGTAGTCGTCTTGCTAGCCTCGAGCCACTTTGAGTAGGTCGCCATGTTGAGAACGCCGTCGAGGGCCTTGGCAGCCGCGTGGAAACGGTGCAGATCCAATGAGCGGCTCCCACACATTACTGAGCCCTTTTTCGTGAAGACTAGTTCTGGCAACGACCACAGTCTAGACCAGTATTGTCGATTCATCAATTCCGTAAACGATGATCTGAGGCCATCTAATTCATCTTCGAGATTTTCCTCCTTGGCCGAATGGTCCGAGTGCGCCTCGCCATTGGCTGTCCTTAGGATCCATGGTGTCTTGCGCAGTGCGGCAAGCAGGAGTTTCTGTGCAGCAGGTGTAAGATGCTCCTCGTCAAGGCGGTTCAAAGCATCCATCGCTCCATCGCTTCCAGCCGCGGCCTGTCCAAGCCAAATAACCGTTGACGAAGCGGCGGAGAATATGCGAGGAATCTGAGCCAGCTGCGCCGACTTCTCCTCCACATCGGCATAGTTGATGCACAGGGCATCTATCCATATCGTCACCGCATCATGATCGTGTTGAAGTGATTGGAGCAGAGCAACAATATCATCAGAAACCGGAACAAGCGCCCCATTGACCATGACGTTCCCTTCACCCTCGGCTTCGCACGCATGCGAGACTGCCGCAAATCCCGAGTGCTGAGTCTTCAAATCCTCCAGCTTGAGAAAGCATTGCACCACATCCTTTCCTTCCGGTCTGTCTGACTTGTGGCTGCGCGGCTCAATTGTGAGCAACCGGATGGTACCATTTCTTGACCTCAGAGGTACCTGTGAATACAATCGAGACCTCCATCCGTGATTTGTTGTTCCGGTGCTATCCATGCTAGGTGTATCATGGTCTGCCATTGCGATATTTGCCTCAAGTGAAGTTTGGGTCGTGAATTGCAATCCCAAACGAGGTGGCGCGCCCGGTGGCTTTGACCCGCGGGAACCCAATTGCTGATGTGTCCCTAAAAAACGTGGAAGCTAGAAAGTGCTTGGCAAGATAGTTATGTTGCACACACGGTAAATCCAATGTAGGTGTATGTCGTCGACGCAGTGGTTCGATACCGAAATCTGACGATCGTATGCAGGGACCATTACTTAATGTTTAGTTGGCGCTGTAAGCAAGAACCTTCTTTTTTCTGTCTCTTGTCACCATTTGCACGTTGCGATGGTCGGATGTCTAAATATAGTGCGTGGCTTTCTCAAATTAGTCACCGCCGTTGAGGTTAGAGTTTTACCTTGCCTGTACAGCACTGTAGATGACATGCCCAAGGCCCCGAGGAGAGGTACGCGATCCGCTGCGGCCGCCGGCAGTGCTGTTTGCTGGTCAACTTTGGCGGGCAGAGCCACATTTTAGCAGGGCTTCGCCTCAGCACGCCACAAGGGCATCCCAGCTGCTGACGGGAGGCGGGAAGCTGCAAGCCGTCTTTCAAGGCCTTCCGAAAGCGCACGAGATGGATCAGAGTCGGCCAGTATGAAGAGATTCCATACTGGGAGGTCCCTGGCGATAACCATATTCAGCTCAGAACCAGTCTCCGGATTCCGTTGGAAAACCGGATCTTTGTCGAAAGTGGCAAATAGCGCTGAATGGTGTAGAGTTCAACCACGATTAGTCAATGGTATAAGGGTTGTAAAGCAAACGAATGGCTTACTGGTAAAATGACAATAAATGTACCTTCAATTGGTTCGTGGTTTGGAGTGCCAACACTTGCCGGTATGACTTCACGATGTGACTTGTTACACACCCACATCACTATTTTGGAGGCTTGGTGTCTTTACCACATTTCGACTGGGGCCGTGCTTGCCCGATCAGCGAATCCTTCGAGGCAGCAAATAAAGCATTCACCGCAAATCCAATCAAAAAACGGCCTGTGACGACTGAATGATCTGATACTAATCCAGAGAACCATGTCATGCACAATTTTGCGCAAAAAAAAAAAAAGCAAATGGAGCTGTTGATCCTGTTGCTGATCTACAGAGTAATTGTGCCAATAAAAAGATTTATGGCTATGCGTATCTTTCTTGAGTTTCCGTTCCCTTTTCATGGCCTCGGAATCCCGCTGCCACTTGCTAATATGCTGCGCCTTAATACTGTAAAAGAAGGCCAGGCAACAGATGCTGACACAACAGACCGAGGCCTGTCAGGGCTCCTGTGTTTGACCTTATAAGCTTAACATTAGGTTTGGCCTCCCTGCAAGTTGAGGTCCACCGGTCGCTAGTTAGAACCTTTAGTGCACCGCTAGTGATCCAAGGCGGCCGACTGCAGGGGTTCTCCACGCCCTCAACAACTGCCCAATTGTATACCGACATATCGCCAGCTTTCATGTCTCAAAGACGATGCGCTGCTGAATCATCCCTATATCCAGGGGTTCCCATCAGCCTTGTGCAGCATCATCTCTTTCCCAACGCTCTGCAATGTTGTGACGTACGGCGAGACGCTTGCTGTGATTCGGCATTCGGTCCCCAAGCTGCTGACCGCGGGTAGTGGAGGCTCTCCGCCCTGATCATCCACAATGTCGTAAGGCCCGCCAAGCGTTGGCCCTGTCTTCAATGTCCAGCACGGGGCTGAGAACTTATTTCGCTCAGAGGTCGTCTTGAAGAAAACGCCTGACCATGATGTTGAACCTGGTATCCCTCGTCCTGACAATTTCTGGTGTGAGATCTTTCAGGAAGCGGCTCCATGCCATCTGGCTCCATGCATGGTATGCGAGCTGATCCTCGAATAGGCTCCCTCCATTTCGCTTCACCTCGGCGGTCCAATGTTGCGCTTCTTGCGAATTCAGCGTCTCGTGCATCCACTCGATGTGGCGCCATGTCCAGGTTGGCCAGAAGAATGTCGTTGGCGGCAGTGCGCAGACCTCTTTCGGGTACTCCTTCTGCATCTCGCCGGGAAGGATGACACTGTGGTAGTTCCATTCGCGACTTAGGTCCTGTCCTCCATACGAGTCGAGCCAGCGTTCAACAAAAGTGCTGTTTGGGTGCGCTGCCATGATGGCATTGCAAAGACCATAGCGATTGCCGCCTTCGTAACCAAGAATGATTCCTCGTGGTGATTTCAAGACCTTGGTGAAGGGGCGCAGTGCGAATGAATCCATATCAAGGTAGATACCGCCTTCGCTCTGCAAAAGCTTCAGCCGCAGAACATCAGAAACATGTGCTGCTTGCCATATAGCATCAGGGCGTGACTTGAGGTTTGCGATCTCCTCGGGCGCGTGGTGGACCAGTGTGATGTCCTTTTCTAACCGCTTGATCCAGGGATTCGTGAGCGGTGATGCGTTGGCATCTGGTGATGGAGGCTCCGAGATGTAGGTATAATGCAGGGAGACCTTCTCTGGACTGAGAGCTACAATGGCACTTCTGACGGCCAGGTAGCACAGGAAGTCAAAGGTCCCCGCGCCAGGTTTTTGGTAAGGGTTGCTCAGGCCGTAGATGAAGTGAACGCGATTAGGGATCGGATCAGCTGCGTCGAACTCGTCATGCGTCGATGGTGGTAGGGTGGCATGTAAACAGTCAATCTCATCCTTGATGGGCACGAATGATTGTTCCAGATGGCGCTGCGTCGACCAGGGTCCTGTTTGCAGACATTTGTTCCCGTACCACTTGATCTGGGGAAACCAGAGGTAAGCAGCGACGACTAGGAAGAGAAGAGGAAAGGCAAGTCCTCGTCTGCGCCGGAGGGCAGCCATAACGGGCTTGTTCGAGGCGGCCGTCTTGAACATGATGCAGTTTCGTGAAGTGAAGATAAGATGTTATGACATGTCGTCCAGGCTCGATACTTATTTGGAGAAAAGGTGAGAGGCTCGGGGTGCCAAGGTTACATTTTGACCTGGCAACGTAGCTGCCTCAAACCTTTTACATGTGCGCCGGATGGTCTGCACCAAGTTTGTACTCGGTACCCCGCGCGAAATGAAGCCTGCACCTTCATCCCCATGCCAATCCTTCCAGCTTTGATGGATCCCGCATCCTTCGCCAAGTTATGCCTGCCTTCAGCGCAGTTTAGAAATACTGGGCGCTCCTGCACTGGCACTCTCGAGTCTGCAGCGCTGCCAATCACTGAAAATCAGCACTTTTAGAACCGGGAACTCATGCACTGGTCCACGACCCAGCCTATGCGACCCCTGTATAACCGACTGGAGCTCTCCTTTTCGAGGTGCCACCGAGTCCCCCAGCTACCAATTGACGTCGCCTAGAAGGAATGGTCATAAAAGACTTCCTCTCTCCATCTCCAGTCTGTCAGCTCTGCCGATCATATTACCCCATAGAATAACGGTTGGCTCAATGGTCGATAGAACCTACTTTCACGGTGGATGCGCCACTGAATAGTAGGCGCTTCGCGTGCTAGCAGATCCGCCGACCGGGGCTGACATCTCAACCGACACCTCGACCCTCAATTCTTCTCCTTCGTCGTCGCGAATGTCGCCAACTCTCGTCGCCGGTCCTTCTTGATTTCTTGCTGCCGTGGCAGTCTTTTGCGCGCCATGGCTGTAGTCCCGTCACGCTTTCGCCGGCGGCTGCGACAGCTACAGCCTCTGCTCTGGGTCTTCCTGGCCCTGCTGGTCGAGATTTGCATACACGTCTCCAAGTTTCGCGTCCCCGTGCCCGAAATCGATCTCGACCCGCCGTTCTACACGTCATGCCAGGAGCCGGACACGAGCGCGCCTCGCGAGAATGCGGCCATTGTCATGCTGGCCCGCAACAAGGAGTTCGCGGAGGCCCAGCATTCGGTCGCGAGCCTGGAGCGTCGCTTCAACCGCTGGTTTCAATATCCATACGTCTTCCTCAACGACGAGCCCTGGAGCGAGGAGTTCATGTCGGCGATCCGCGAGACGACGAACGCGAGCACCGCGTTCGAGGTGATCCCGCAAGAATCGTGGACGTTCCCGTCTTGGATGGATAAGGATAGGGCCCAAGCTAGCATAAAGGAACAGGGAGACCGCGGCGTACTATATGCAGGACTAACGACGTACCATCATATGTGCCGTTTCTTTTCAGGGTATGCGATGCGCCAAAGGCCCTATATGCTTTTTGAGATTCTGTGAGCTAATATGTGTATAATACAGAGCATTCTACGAAATAGAGGCTTTGAAAAAGTACAGGTATTATTGGCGGCTCGAACCCGACGTCGACTTTTCCTGTTCTATCACGTATGATCCGTTTGTCGAAATGGCCAAGCATAAAAAGGTTTACGGCTACACCACGGCGCTTTGGGAAGAGCAGGCAACATGCCCTACTCTGTTCCGCGAGGTTTCCGACTGGAAAGAGCAGAACGGGGTTCCCTCGAGCGATCTTTGGAAGGCTTCCATTTCCCCGTCCAGATTGCCTTTCTTCCTGCGCGGCTTCTCGAGCTGGTTCTCACACAGGGATCGCACTGGTGACAGTTGGAATCTCTGTCACTACTGGAGCAATTTTGAGATCGCCGATCTTGACTTCTTCCGCGGCTCGGCATATCAAAGTTTATATGCCCACCTGGAAAAGTCGGGCAAGTTTTATCTCGAAAGAGTACGTACCCATTGAATCGATGTGTTTGTAACTGGACTGACAGAGATCCGCAGTGGGGAGATGCCGCTGTACACGCATTGGCAGTCAACATGCTCGTCGAGCCGCAAAAGGTCCATCACTTTGCAGACTTCGCATATCGCCACGATTGGTATTATCAGTGTCCGACAAATGCGCCTGGCGGACAGCTCCTAGAGTCGCAGGCCCTGAACGACGCTGAGCCGACCTGGGCTCCTGAGGTCAAGGGAGGCATAGGATGCAGATGCGACTGCGATGGCCACAAGACGCGCAATCACGCCAGTTATTGCCTCAACAAGCTGAAGGAGCCGACGAGTCCTAAAAGACCTTGGAGTACGTGGCTGCTTGGCTGGGTATTGTAGAAATACAGATATCTTTAAGCAAACTGATTTCGAGATTTGCTGGTTTCTTTGTGCTTTGCTGTGCCTGAACGAGGTATACTTGATTTATGAAAATCTCCATCCGGAGTACATCTTGCTTTGTATATTTCCCTGTGGTCACTGGGTTCAAGGTCCCACACAAGATACATGCCCCGGTGATCATATGTATAGCTTTTGTGAGGTGATATCAGGTCATGCTCTCTCAGTGCTGCTGCATGATGACGGTCATTTTTTATTCCATTCATTTGTATGGGCAAACAGATATTGCCACAACATTTTAGGGCTGCCTCCTAAGACAGGTATGACGAGTTGCTTTGGTTCGATGATGACACCAGTCACCCTTTCGAGAGAGAGAAAGAAAGATTGCCATTTATAATCTTTGCGCTTGTAAGGCTATTCGCTAACTTGATTTTGATTGTCCTAAGCATACCAATGCCAATGTTGTGGATCTCGTTGCCCTTTCACAACGTAACTAATCCCACGAGAAAGTACTATTCCCAAAAGCTACCAGCTCCAGCTCCTTCTCATGAATGGGCGGCCGCCCACTGCCTCTCGGCCTCCTTCCCGTAAGCTCGACGCCGCCGTGTTGGGTGGCAGACTCCCTCTCTGCGATATAATTTCAAACGTGGCCATAACGCCAAAGCAGTCCGTGATCCACGGCTTCTCGTAGCCAAGACGCATCAGCATGACTCTTCTCTGGGACATATCCGATCCTGGCGGCCCTTCTGGTAGCTGGACATCCTCACCGAACCGCGAAAACTCGAGCAGCTTGGCGGGACCACGGAAATAAATCCTGCTTACGCGCACGGAGTCTACTTCGCCGAAACGCACCGAGTTTTGTTTTCCCCATGTGTGGCCCTCCTCGCTGCCTTCGACACCGCCATGTTCGAGAAAAGCATCTTTGAAGCCGCGATCGCCATATAGTCTACTATCCTCCGGCAGAGTGGCTTTCAAGTCCCCAGCAAGCAGCGCGATGTCCTCATCATCGTTACTTCCCAGGCTACGTATGATGCGACTCGCTTGCGGCTGACGATACATGTGAGAGTAGGGGTTGAGCTGGGTATTGCAAAGGCAGACTCTCTTCTTGTTCTCGTCCGAGCCAAGGGCCAATTCGACAAACAGGGCAGAACGGTTGTCATCGGGATGGGATTCATGGAGATGGCGTCGAAAGCACGATGTGATCGTCAGGCGCCGGTCGAGGAGCATCACAATGCCGCAATACGTTCTAGCCGTGCTTGTACTATTCATCCCGGCAATGTTGAAGCGGTCGCGAACCCACCGGTTATTACACACTTCTTGGAGCGCTGCTGGAAAGCTGCATTCTTGGAGGAAGATCACTGGAGCAGTCATAGACTCTCCATTTTGCGCATTAGCGATCATGTCTCGGAGGTGGTCCAAAGCGGCCGACACCCTGGCTCGTTTCTCGGGAAGCTTGGAGTTCATAACCCAGCTGTAGATTGCAATCTTGGTAATTGCACCTGGTTGACGTACGTTTTCCATGTAGGGCTCCTCTACCCAGCAGTGACGGGTCGCATTGAAGACATGATACGGCTGGAGAGTCGTCATATTTGAATAGCACCGAAAAATAGAGATCTCGGGTAGTCTCAAGTCCTCAAAATTGAAGGAATCCCTCTAGAGGAATGATCTTTGGCAAGTACAGCACGCCTTGTGTCTCGCTGTCCATAGGAGGACAAGGGGTCGAGATGGAAATGGAGTGTCAACGTTTACTTCTGCGGGAGATATGGACCGACTTGTTGGTCGCGAGCGCGGAGATAATGGGTTTGCTGACTTTTCCAATATCAGATAATTAGAATGCTATCGTGAACCCGTCGGAGAAATGGATGTCTTGGCGGGCGAATTCGTGTGGTATATAGCGGTATTGTATACCAAAACGGGCTGACTCCTTATTTTCGAGCTGACAGTAGAAGACCTGGATGGCTATCAAGAGCGTACTGCGCTACAACATGGTGAGAGGAAAAGGTAAATGAAACGGAAAGGGAGCAGGAAGTTGCGCCTCATACAACATAGTACGAGATGCTTCCTTCCTGCTCTCACGAGAAGTCGTTAGGCATCCTCTCGAGGCGCTTGCCGGTTTTCTATGCGTGCTAGCGAGATGGGCGCTCATCCAAAGGCACTCTGTTGAAAGCAACAGAATACTTCCGAGTCCCGACCTCGCTCGAGTTCGAACCACGTGCCCAGGTGATTATGAACTGCTTCAGCATGAAAAAATACAAACTTACTTCCCCGACGCCAATCTGACATTCTTTCTTGACTGCATGCGGCTGTAAACATAGCCGATCCGTGCAGGATTATTGTGATCATGATAGCGTTGTGGCGAAGGGGAATATGGAAGTTAAAACTTAAAAGGCAAACCGACTCCGAGTATATGCATGAACTAATTTGCGATTAGAACGAGAGTGACTTGTAACACGTTCCTTGTGTCACTTCTCTTAAAATTGTTTACATTCGAAAACAACAAGCCAGAGTGCAGGCCAAATACCTTCCACTTCGATTTTGGAATAGAGTTACCCATGCGTCAATGTAGTTGCATGCATGGATTTATGCAAGGACTGCTGCAACTTGACGTTCACGTGACGGGTACAGTGGATGGTCCCTGGAGAAATAGTGGACCGAAGCGCCGAAAATGGCCTAGAAGCACCCCAAAACTCACTGTAATGTGTAATGTCGCGCTGAAAAACGCGTCGAGAAAGCAAATAAGGTTGATATCTCGACCACGGATTTTCGAGGGCTTCCATTTGAGCTTTCCGTCTTCTCAAAGCCACGAGACACATTCCCACAGGCTTGCGATGCCGTAAACCCTGGTATCGTCATTTCCCACCTCAAACTATTAACTCAGCTGCTTGATGCACACCCATTGCCCATCATGAGACTTTCCAAGGCAATATCGCGGTTGGTATCCGCCAGCAGCGCGAGCGTCGCCTCTCCGCGGCGGCCACTGGTCAAATCCTTCGAAAAGGTTTTTGGCGGTAAGATTTGGCAATGCGAACAGATCACGGGCCACCGCGTCAAGTCTAGGCTTCTCTTCGCCGAAGCTCTCAATGCGATCCCGGACAGAATTGAGACAACGGTCCGCTTGGAGAACCGGCGTGTCGTCGTCGTGCCCGGAAACATTCGGCTGGCGATATATGGCGATGCCATCATACAGGCCCACCTTGTCAAGCTATGGCTTTCCACGGGCCCTGCCTCCAGTGAGTTCCCACCACATCGGAACAAGACCCTCTGCTCACGTATGTAGCTCGGAAGCAATGGACGGGGGTATGCCAGGAGCTGCTGAGCAATGACAATCTTGCGACGGTATATCACGAGCACGAATTCCAATTGTGCACCCTCGCTCAGTCAGAACAAATCGAAATGATGGTTTCTAAAGCCAAAATCAAAGGCAAGGCTACCTTGATAGAAGCTGTTCTCGGCGCCATCCACCTGGAAGGCGGCGACGATGCTCTGGGAAGCGCCATGAAGAGGCTAGGCCTTACCACTCACCCTGATCTCCCCGACGACAATCATGTCGCCACATTTCGGGATCAGTCGACACAGTTTCTTCATCATATCCGAGATGAGGTCAAGGTGTTTCTAGGCCGAGATGAACCTAGAATTTTTAATAATTTCGCTAATGAGAGGACACGTAATTCCACACAAGATGCATCACCCAACTGGAAAAGACCATGGCCGTTCTAGTCGATCCTCTTCAGCAGCCGTGGCCCGCTCGACCGAGGTGGCCTTTCCAGCACAGGCAACATCGGTCGTTCAATGAGGTCCAGCATAAACACCATGCATTCCAGATAGAACAGAAGAGGCTGAACCTCGAGCTCCGATGCGCAGTCGGTCTCCTGTCTCTTAGCAAAACCGTGAGGGTGCACAAGGACTGCAGAGCATCTACGAAACTTGGCCAAGTAATTATGTGCCGTCTTCCGGTGCTAGGACCGCTTCGAGCAGCACCAGACTTGGAGATTGATTGACTCTACGTCCTACGATCACAGCGCTCGAAGTTGCAAGAAAACACGGCGGGATAGACAGTCTCGCTCACTTGGACACCCATCTTTCGTTCGACGACCGCCCAATCGTAAAACATGGCAAGCAGTCAAATGTCATGTTGCAAACCATGACCTTCACTCTGAGGATGAGGTGGCTCCCAAATGATGAGATTCTAGGAATAGAATCATCATTACTGATATTCATGGCTGATGAAGCTAGTCCACCCCGTCCAACCAAGGTATTAACATTGACTCACAACAACTCTCAAATTACGAACCGTCTTCAAATTTGATGGAGAATTCTTGCGCCCAGGCGCCGTGTCCGAAAACATCTTGCAGATTTTGGATGTAAAGGGTGTTGTCGTCCAGATTGATGGTCAAGCCGCTGCAATCTACTTCACTGTCTCCAATCGAGACTTGCAGATTTGGTGCTGCTGTTCCGCCCCAGCCTGCAATCGTAATGTTCGCGAGAGGATTTGTGTCTAAATAATCGCCAGCGACTGTGGTAGAGAGCGTCGCATCGGAAAAGGATATCTGGAGATGAGTTAGCAAGAGATATATCATCTTCAACTCAAGGTCCGCGTGAGGCTACTTACATCAATTTCCTTCGTCGCGTCTTGGACCAAGCTCAGCCCATCGTCAAGATATAGGCTTCCCGCCGCTTGTTGTTCTTTGTCCAGAGCGACAATGATGGTCCATGGGTTGGTGCGTATGGTCTTGGTAGTATTACCAGGCTTCTGCGAGGCGATGATGCCACCACCTCTGATGAAGACGGGGATATGAACCAGCGGCGCATCGATGGTCTTATTTTCCCCGGGCTGGGCTTGCACCTCGGAGTAGTTGTACCAATCGTACCACCTAGTCCCGGCCGCCACGCCAGGGAAGACGCCGCGCACCGTCGTAGCGAGAGGCTCCAGCACTGGCATAATGAGGATACTGTGACCCAGCATGAACTGGTTATCGACACCTTTCAGGTCCTCGTCCGCGGGGAACTCCCACTGCACTGCGCGCATCACCGTCGCGCCGACGGTATGTGCCTGCCAGGTCAGCGTGTACGAGTACGCGAGCAGTTTGAAACGGACGTCCATGGCCCGTCTCGTGCCCTCGGCCGTGTCCGCCCAGACGTACGCCTCCTGGGCGATGGTGTTGCCGGGTCGCGAGTTGTGGTTGCGGTAAAGCGGGAAGAAGGCGCTCAACTCCATCCAGCGCGTGCACAATTCCATGTCGGCGTTGCCGTTGAAGCCGCAAGTCTCGACGCCAAAGTACGGGACGCCGGCAATGCTAAAGGTCAGGGCCTGTGCAATGGTCAGGTACATGTTGCCCCATTTCGAGTTGGAGTCGCCGCCCCAGTGACCGGTCAAATTCCCACTGCCAGGCGATGTGGACCGGGAGATCAAGAATGGTCGCTTGCCGGGAAAGACTGCCTTTAGGCCGTTATATGAGGCGTTGGAGCTCTGGATACCGAACAGATTATGCATTTCATACTCGGTGGTGTTGAACTCGTCGCTGTGTGTCGCATAGGGAGCTACCTCTGACTTCTCCAGGGAATGGCCGAGCAGAGTATTGTTGAGAACATATGGCGGGTAGCTGATGTTTCGCACGCCAGGGGTCGGTTCCGTGAAACCTACAGTGGGCGTCGCCTGATCAGGGACAGAAGGGTACGCAGACGATTGTGATGCCGCCGCCGCGCTCGCCGACGCCGCTTCGGTGGCGTTGGTGATTTCGAATGCCTCGGGGTACTCATAGGACACTTCGCCTGGTTCTCCCGGCAGCTTGAAAGGGACGTGGACTGGTTGATATGCCAGATTGCCCGTGCCGCACGATCCAGTGCACCAGGATGACAGATCAGATATGTCAAGCCACCATCCGTCATAGGCTAACTTCTCGTGGAAAATGAGGAACTCGTTCGTCCAGAATTCCTGCGACTGCGGAATGAGGAAATCAGGCCAGACACTGTACCCAGGCCATTGGTCTCCATAGTAGAAGCCCTCTACGCCGTCGCGTATAAATGCCTGGAGTGCTGCGCCTCTCTCATATGGCTCATAAGCGTCTGTCGCATTAGTCGGATCCGGAGCATATATGTTGGGATCCAGAATCGGCACCCAGTATTGTCCGTTAGCGTGGAGGCGGTCCAGGAACTCCTTGCCCTCGGCAAGCGGATACGTATTTTCGTCCTNGTCCGTTAGCGTGGAGGCGGTCCAGGAACTCCTTGCCCTCGGCAAGCGGATACGTATTTTCGTCGTTCTGGAAATCGCGGTACTGCAGCAGGTAATCGAGGTCATTCCATATCCCCTCGAGCTGGATGTTTGCCGCCGCGTAGTTGTCGACCACCTCCTGCAGAATACTCCAGTTCCGATACCCCCATCTCACCTGGTGGAAGCCCATGGCCCAATAGGGTTGCATGACCGGGGTCTTGATGACGCCGAGCTGCTGCTGCGCGAGCGCCTCGCCGACGGTCGGGCCGCTGAAGAAGTAAAAGTCGAAGCTGCCGCCGATGGTGCGGTAGATGATCTTTTCGGGCCGCATGAGCCACTCCTGGCCGTGCATATTGCGGCCGTAGACGACGTGCGACTGGGAGCTGCCGTTACCGTAGCGCGTCTCGACGTAGACGGGGTGCACGCTGTGCATGTTCGTGTCCAGCGGATTGTCGTTGAACACGTTGTACTGGTTCCAGAAGGTCTGCGTGTAGTCGTTGCTGATGCGGAACGGCCGAATGCTCTCGGGCAGCCCGTAGATGTTGTAGTCGGGCACCATGGACGTGACCATCTCGAGGAACTGGTCCTCGTACACTATGACGGTGCCGTACGTGTCGAACAGCACGTCGCCGCTGTTGCACCGGGATACCTTGAACTGGAACGACGGGTCGTTGGTCCACTCGAGCACCAGGTCGCTGTTCTTGCTCGTCGAGCCCTCCTCCACCACGCCCACCGGGCTCAGGAACTCGGGCAGGATGTACTGCGAGTTGTTGGCGGGGACCAGGTGCTTGGGGTAGATCCTGACGTTCAGGCGGGTCGCGTTCTGGTACTGGACCTCCAGAACGAGGTCCGCAATGTCGTTGCCATACACATTGCAGGGCGCCCCGGCCAGGGTGAGGTCGGCGGTGAATCCGGCGTCGTTTTCTGCCACATTCGATGCCGTGTATCCCGGGCACAGCTTCTGCGCGTCCGGCGCCGAGGGGTTATCTACGTTGGGCGTGACGCTCGCCGCGTAGTTCACCGACGACGGGAGTGTGGGCGTTGGATAGTCGGTCGCGGAGCCGGATATTGGGCCATGGGTGATTATTTGAGCTGTAATACGGATCAGTAGGGTTCTTCCAACTACATCAGCACCTTGATCCGGAATTCCCCTTCACAATTGGTCTAGGCGGCGCCGGGAATGGGGATGTATGCGACAGGGGTCTTATAAGAGACGCACCTGTTGCTGCCGAGGCAAAGCAGATCCAAAGGTGTGCTGCTAACATGGTCAGTTGCGGCGGCGCTCCGTGGCAAGTATACCAGATTCGGTGCCGGAGTCATACGATATTAGCCGACCGCACTCCCATCCCAGAGGGCGGCAAGTTCACTTATACAAACATCCATCGCGGGATTTCCCACCAACCGGGCGTGTGTAAGACACGATACCCCTCGTCTTCTCATGATTTGGAATTGGGTTTCCTCGTTGTGAGGACTGCATTTGTAGACATCCGGGACTATTGAGACCTTAATGAAAGCCTATGATCCCATGGTGACGACGACGAAGCATGCGCGCGAGAGAGGAAACTGAGAGCTCGATAGTAATCATGGTCGATCCCTCACGGCCATGCTTGGCACAACTCTAAACAAGGCATCACAAGGGGGGCAAGACAGTTTAAAGGTGTCTCCCCCGGATTTTGTCCCCTCAAATGCCGGGGCGAAGCTCAGATTCTCATGCGCGGGCGGGTTGTCCGGGCGCTAATAGCTACCCGATCGAGGGACGCTCGGCGGGTAAAAAGAATGAATATACTTTGTTAACCTAGTTCTTCGCACTTTTGGATTCGGGAAATTTTGGCACCTTGGCGAGGAGGGTAGATCCCTCAGCGACGGGCAAATGGAAACGCTATGAACTGCCGGAAGCGTGTGGTTCTCGTAGGTTATGTATGATTCACAATTTTCCCTCCCCGGGGAGCGAGCGAGCTCGAAGCACAGCTGGACGGGGGAGAAGTGAGACGAAACACCGTTTTGTGCTCATACACACACATCTCAGACCATGTGTGAGCGTTGTTGGTTCGCAAATGGCGCAATTTCATCCAACGACTTTGTTGAAACACGAACGGGATACCCGTACCATGTATAATATTTTGGTCACAATGCAATGGGTACTGGGGCAGCATCATGGTTCGTGGTAACAAATCTAGGCCCCGGTATGCGGCATCTCGGTAATGTAGTGTGTCCCTTGCAGCCAGCTGGGCCCGAATCTGCGATGTAACGACAGCACTGCCCACAGTTCGAGTGCTTCTCGGTACAGGCTCAACAGAAACATGATGCACGTCAAGCTGCCGAGACCCATGTCTGGGTAACAATACTGCTTATAGTCACAAGTTGGTGTATTTGATAGCGTCAAAAGGGTCACATCTCGAATCAACGCGTGGGTATATCATAAGTCGGCCCAGGTAGAAAGGTATTTTTTTCTCATTGTGAACATGAAAAGTAGAATATATACAACGAAATGAAAAAAAAGGTGGTATCGGTTCGTCAGAAACAAATCAAAAATCTTACATGTCGTGTTACATGCATTCTGGTATCGTTATCCCTTGCCTTACTCTTTTATCCGTCCCATGCTTCGGGGCTTCCTTGCTTCGAGGTGCTTCGACTTTTACTTTATTTCTCCGCCTTGGCAGAGACGTAGTACCCCTTGCGCACCGAGCCGCCGTTGCTGGCGCTGTCCATGTCGTCGAGCTCGATCTTGATGACCCGGTCCATGACGATGCCGTTGGCGTTGGCGAAGCCCGTCTGCGCCAGGATGCTGTCGGTGCTGCTGTGCCTGGGGATGTTGTGCCCAGCGCGGCCGCCGGCGTGGTGCCCGTCGTCGCCGCCGCCGCGGTGGCCGCCCAGTTCCGCCGCGAGCAGGGCGCGGCGGGTCAGCGCGTACAGCACCGTGTCGACCCAGCCAGACGACGTGAAGAGCGCGCCGGCGAACAGGAAGTACTGGTCCGGCACGGTGTCGTGCGACATGGCAGCCATACGTCCCGCACTGTCGTTACATTTCGGTTAGTCGGTGGTTAACTTTTTGGGGGAGGGGCACATGCAGCGTCGATCACTGCAAGGTAGTAACTGTGAATAATAGAAAATGAAAAAGTAAACTTACGCTAGCGGTAGTGTGAGGACGGTATAAATGAGGGCGTAGGCCAGCATGGTCGTCGAGGCCCTCCGCAGAGAGGCCTCGCCGGCGCCGTGGATCATGATGGCGTCCGGCCTCTTGGAGCGGTAGAGATGCCAGTACCCGGCAATGTAGACGATGATGGCGCTGAACTGGACGATGAAGATCCACAGGTAGTGAAGGAGCAGACGAAGGTTCTCGTGCTCTGATGAGATCCAGCACTATTGGGCAGGGTTATACTTCGTTAGCGGGAAGCTCTCTTACATTCGGAACGGGTTGCCTAGGTTAGCCTGGTGGCTGTTGAAAAAAAACTTACCCACATGCCCGCGCGCAAAAAGACATAGCGCCCACTGGTCAAGGGTGCAAGGCTGGCGAGGAGCGTTGCAAAGGCCCAGGTGCCCAGGATAAGCATGACAAAGGTCTTGTACTGCAGGCTGCGGTTGTAGATGATTTGGTATGTCGTGTGGATGGCAATGGCCAGCACAAAGAAGGCGCTGGCGACATCGCCAATCTGGATGAGCCAGCCCTGGGCGAAACACTCTCCATTCGGCCCAACGATCTCGCGGTTCGCCGCCCAGTGAAAGGAGATGAGGAAACCCAAGGACTGAAGGAAATCGGCCAGAATCAACTGGTAGATGAGCACGAGCGACTGGTTGCGGCCGATAAAGGTCGTGTAGTGCTGTCTCCAGGAGATCATGCGCCAGGTGATGAAGCTCAGTAGAACCGAAGTGAATAGAACGGATATCGTGGCCAGGAAGCCGATGGCGAGCAGACCTCCGTAGATGGAGTCGCTCATGCCCGTCAGGCTGTTGGGCGCCTCATAGTAGGAGAGCGGGATGCCGTTGCTGTCTGTGGGAACGGAGGCCATGGCGAACGGGCGCTATGAAGATGGGCTTGCGGCAGCTAAAACTGAGCAAGCAGTATCGAGATCAAAAAAGAGTGAATGTATAATCAGGTCATGGACGCAGATAGTAGGATACGCCTTAATTCCGCCAAAGAGTGTGCCGGGTTTGGAACGGTGTGACACGGGAACTGTGCGCTGCGGACGAAGGGAAGGAAGCATTGCAAGATATACTGCACAGATGAGCCTGATCGTCTGAACTGTCAAATCTCCCTGACAGGACACTAGACATTCCAGATTTTGCAGAGGCAAGTCATTAGCAGCTCTGCCCCTGATTAGGACTGCGCTGCCGGTGTACGTTTACCCACCAAGTGGCCTACTGGCTGCTGGGTGCGTTTAGGGCTGATGATCCTCCAGACTACCCATCTGACGGGTGGTCTCTTTTGCTTTTTGTTTCTCTTTGCTTTTTCGACCTGTCTAATTCCCGCGCGGGTCGAGCTAGTCTCAAGCATAGAGGTTCGTTGTGCATAGAGACTTGTGTGTGTGCATCCCTGGAGATTGGCAGCAGTAGCGAGAGTAGCAGTATGTTAGTAGGGCTTAATCTCACAGTCAGGTAATGTAGTATGTCCTCCTAGGTTGCTAGGTTAGCACATGCCACTGACTAGCAACTATGGTGCTTCTAGGGCCAAGTCTTGTCCCGTCTTGGTCTGCCTCGTAGGGTCGTGGAAGAGTCTTCGTCCCTCTTCTGGGCAGCCGAATCCCATGCAAATGTCAAACCCATCTGAGAGCCCGCGTCGTTCGGAAGCAGTTGGCTGGCATTGCTGGTTTGCCAGTTGGGGTAGCAGGCCCCGCTGATCTACGATGCGTCTTCTAGTGTAGCCAAGATCCAGAAACCGGGGTGTGTTTCCACTATGCGCGACGGCGTTTCTATGCTCGCCCATAGCACTCGGCCCGCTGTGGTTGTTAGCACAGGCTGGCTAACGACTTACGGCTGTCTTCTCCGAGGTTAGGCGTGGTCTAATTTGTTATATTCGTGAGGGGAGAAGCATACAAGGTATAGCCTGCTTTGATCCGTACTTTGGGGGACATGTCACGACAGTCCAGACCTGGCTGTGAGCTGTAAAGGCCTGTTCTGCTATCACATACTGCAGTGTCATGCAAGATCTCGTCTTCAGGGGGATCTGGCAGATCGTCCTGGCAGCTGCATCTGCCGTGGCAGACGTCGAGCCACGTGGTTGAGCAGATCAATAATGCTTTTTGGGTGCCCCTCAAGAGCCAGCCTACCACCCTGCTTTACTACATTGGGCGACTAGAACTTCTAGAAAAGCGTCGGTTTCGTCGACCGAGGTAGCCTCTGATCCAATAAGAGCTACGACTGAATCGCTGTTGTGGCGCATCCTTCGATCTCAGATAAGCATCCTTCTGGAAGACCTTTTATCGAGATGGCAGTCTGGCAGAAAACACCACCGGTCGGTTGCAGCCATCCGGACGACACAGTCCGAGTGGAGCCCGATTTCCTAAACTAAATGTTTAGTACTTGTCGTCCTTGGCCAATGAATAGTCCGGCTTACGCTTGCTTGAGAGTGGGTGTCCACCTCCATCATCTGCCGGCCCAGCCCATCTCGCGACGAGAGATGATCACCCAGCCCCCCATAGCCCCCGTGGGCAGAGGTGGACAAAGGTGGACATGCTCAGCTCGCCGAGGCGGCAAAGGCGTCGATCCGCAGAGGGCCTTTGGGCCTCCCACAATGCTTGGTACGACTCGAAAGAACAATTCGTTTGAATAGCTCCAACGTTGTCAGCTGACGACTACACTGTTACTCCAAAAGTTTCCGCCCGGCGGAATATCTCCCATCATCTGACAAGTGCAACATCTCTTGTTGATCGATCGTGTTCTATCGCAATTTTCTGTGCCACCAATGGTCAGTGAAAAGGCTGTCGCGTCTCAATTCGTTTCTGCATCTAGTTGGTGCTGCTTACATTGTGTGATAACTATGTGCAAGCTATGCCTTAGCATAAGTCGTGGTTCAGGCTGGATTCTTGCTAATTACGTACCATTATCAACTGGTTCGCTGTCTGAGCAGATGCTACAATCACTTAGGTATCTGGAAGCATGTTTCCTCGAGACTATGCAACCTCATGTTGCATCAGGCGGGAAAAAAAAATTTATTATCGTTTATCAGCCCCGACTAGTACTCTGGAACTTATCAATGGGAGGCTTTTGTGGTTCAGCTACAGATGGCCAGTGGTGGCATTGGCTCTCATTGTTCAGCGCTTTGTAGAAGCGTGACATCACAGCTCCTATTCTAGCCTCATTGCCGTATAGTCGCATTGTCACTTTTGGTAAATCGGCCTTGGCAGGATTATATATGGAGATGATGCTATCCCCTTAGAACCTCACTAGCCTTAGAGCCTAGCGGTGCAAAAGGGAATAAATCGTGGCAGGACCCTTTTATTCTACGCGGCCGCCTTGGACCAGCCTTATGAATTATGGGCTTTGTTTACCCCAGACTGGACGTGATACTCATTCCTTCCCATTCAAGTGTGCGAATGACTCCAATTCTTTATCGAACTACCAGGACGCGTGTCAGGACTAGACCCTGGTCCAACAAAACACGAGTCGACAGTCGAATGCAGTCACCTTCAACTCGTATGTATAGGATTTGTTTTGCCACATCTAAGCACCAGAACCACAAGACGTGCCTGGATCCATTCTCATTCTCTTCCGTGACGAAGTAAGGACTCGTGCTTTGTGGTTATAGAGCGTTGCATCACGGAGCTTGGTTGGTTATCAAGTCAAGTTCCACTTTATAACTCACTCCTTTACAACAGGCAATTTCTCATATATGTGTGCCGCGATGGCGTCCAGGCAGTAGATGTGTTGCCAATACACAACAGTGCTACGTGTGGTTTCCTGTGCGCTTTTGATAACTGATGAGCAGCGACGTTGCGAGTCAGTTCTGCTCACGATGGCGCTAAGTGCGGTTTCTAGAATGAAAAGGCGGAAATTCAGCGCAACTGACCTTGGAAAGATGTCACTTTCACACTACCTAACCTAGAGACGCGCCGTCTCTTTCTTCTCACGTGTCGTCCTCCCTGCGCCAGAACGCAACGGTACCCCTGATTACCATCGGCACCCGACTACGATCAGCCGTCTAGAAGGTACCAATAAATCTGCAATTCAACGCACCACCGTTGATGTCGACCCACATGGCTTACACGTCGTCTGAAGTTGCCTTCACGAGATCTGCCCTACACTATGAGTGAGCCGTAGCGTTGATTAATCGTACTTCGATCTGACGATGACTTCGGCAGGATGAGTTGTTAACCGAAACGCCATTCCCATGTGAGCGTTGGTCGGAAACTTCCAAGGCTTCTAGCCGGTTAATTTTATGAAATGGTATTAGTATATCATTTATGGATTTCGTCCACCAGAGGCCATATCCATAAACGGATCCAGCTTGACCATCCAGAACAGATTGACAGCCATGATCGTGTAATCTATTGCCAAAACCTGCAACGATTATCGCTGCGTGTCCACGACCCTGGCTGCAGAGAAATGACTAATCGCAGCTGGTATTCGGACAATATAATGAATCGGGTTAGATGCCTGTACTTTGGTCCGGAAAGACTTCCAATAGCCCTATGCCCAGCGCCAGCATTGGTATATAAGCTTAACAATGTGGCGATTTCGCCAGTCGGAAATGGACAGCTGCATGACCACTAGCAGAATTCACCTCACAGACGACAAAGCCTGTGCGTAATATGTCGTTGGATAACTAGCCTGAACCAGTGTACAGTGCTTTTATGCTCTAGGGATAATTGAGCCGTTTTAGTCCGTACTTCCGTGCACCACGCGAAGGAGGACTAAATAGTGCTGGTATAGTGCTGGTATAGTGCTGGTATAGTGCTGGTATAGTGCTGGTATAGTGCTGGTATACACTAGGTTGAAGCTGCCAATCTGTGGTCTAGAAAAAGAATCGACCGGCAGAAGAGCTCGGGAAGACGGTTGGAGAGCTAAGGCAGCCCAGCAAGGTCAGCACGAAACCCATTACGGACGTGGCTCGACTTTCCCATGTGAAGTCCAACGACCTGAGCACAGCCGGACCGGCCTGGCTCGTCACTGGATTTCGGCGCTGGATACCGACAGGGAATGGTTCCACTCCTTGCGAGCATGCCGAGTGCTGGACCCAAGGTGCGGCCACATCTCAAGGGACCGTCTCCCCGAATTGAGGGAACAATACGCGTCCGGGCCGTCTACGGTAGGCCTGTGATCAAGGCATCTGTGGAGGACCGAGGTGGCCAGAGATGCCAAGATACGAAAGTCTCGGCCGGTTGAGATCATCGTGGAGAATGTCTCGGGCAGACCCCCTCTGAAAGGAAATCCCCGGGGCCCATCATTATTCGAAAATCTGCATAGTCCAAATAGTGCTCAGGTCATTCGTGATAGTGTCAGGGCCCCTGCCTGTCAAACCGTCCAGCTGGGCGAGCTGGGCCAACGAATGCAGCCAGGAACGTCTGTTCACCGCGTCTGCCATGTGTCAATCAGCAGGGGATCATCATCGCTCGCCACTTGTGCGAGTCTAGAGCTGGATAGTCCTGTATACCGCATGGCATATCCTGGCGAGCATGGGCCACGTAGACTCTCATAGTTGTGCTAGAGATGATTTTGACCGGCGGCACGGCAGGGGAAGCAACCGCGGGACTCCACGCCGCATATGGTCACAGATGCGGCGACAAGATCGTTGTTCAACTAACTCAGACACTACCGTGTCTGCTCTCTTACTTGCCCGATACAGCATGAGTGTTGAAGGCATCGGTGCAATCGCCAATTTCATTTGTGTACACCGCCCGTTGAGCAAGGTAAATCCTTGGCTTCCCAATAGGGATGTATAAACTAGCTCATGACTTGTTAGTCTTTGCCACTGGCCTTGCAAGGCAGTCGTGGTCAGTCATTCCCTGGCATTAGTACTCTCTAAAAGGGTTCTCGGGAGCTTTAATAAGCACCAGAGACGCCAGACGCTCATCTCCTTGCTCGACCGTCCGTTGGCTCAGTCTACTAATAATCCGGACCGACAGCCAGTCGAGCGGCTACAGAAGAGGTCAAAGCGACAGGGCCGGGAGGGTTTCCTCAACAAAGAATGTTCCATGGACATGATGATCATCTATAGCCCATTCTCGTTCATGTAATAACCGCAGTCTATCTTATCACATGTCACTGCTGTTATTCCTACTGGTCGAAAGGGGCCATCTAGAATTCCCTCGCGAAGATCTTCGTAATGAATTACTCTTGTTTGAATCCAGAACTCGAGATACAGCGTGTCTATTGGCAACAAAGTCATTTCGTTTGTTGACTCTTATTCCCAGTTCGGTCCTGTCTAGCAATTTGTGCCTTTCTCCATCGCTTTCCTGGAATCACCTTGATATGGAGCCACTAATTGGAGCAATTCATGCAATTTTGGGAGATGTTGCTTTTTTCCGATTCAGGGAGGTAAATTTGAACAGGCAGGATCTCAATACGGAGGCTACGCCGGCTGCTGGTAACTTCGGAGTCCGGACAGACATCCCTGGTGTTCTCGACTTGCGGCCTCGCTCGAACTCCACAACATGCCAACCCCATCTGCAGTTCTTTCTTCCCAAATATAGCCCCTGTGGAGTAGATGGGAAGATGCCAGGTATGACCTTCGAGCGAAGCTCGGGTAGTGAAGCTCCCGCGCCATTGCTCCAGCCGAACTTGTGGGCTCAGCTTTTGGATCCAGCCCTTATCCCGCCTTTTCCGGATTCAATGCCGGAGGGCTATAGAAAGGGGCCTATCCGAAGCCAGCAGGATATTTCCTTGAAACATGTAGGATGAGAAAGTGACTGGCTGATTGGCTGAAAGAGATGTTGTGCTCAGAGACGGACGCAAGTTCGTCTTCCATTGATGAAGACAGCTAAAAGGAGCGAAGGACTAGTCAAAGCGTGCAAGTGGGGAGCTCGGGGAGTATAGTATTTTCTTTCTTCTATGAGCCACACTGAGAAGATGTTGTGTTTGTTCATCCTTTTAGGTTGGGTTCTTCCCTGGAACGTACACGTGAGATACATGTCGACTGCGTCTAGGGACTGTCGTTCTGTATGGGTCGAAGCGCCTGACCATCAAGGCCCAATAGTTTGGGCATATGGAGGATACAACCATGGCAAATCTTCCTCATGACTAATCTCGCATCTCGCCGGACTAGGGATCTTTGTGAAAAGTCTTTGGACACTTTTCTGTGTGTCGAGAGACCCGTCCTTGTTCAGATCCTGGCCGAGAAGCGATAGCATTCCGGCCGGTTTGAGCTCCAACGTGCAAGCCCGACATTTGTCCTTCCACGCTTCATGCCAACAATAAAAACGTCCTGTTTCACTTCTATCCGGAAACTCAAACCTTTCGTTCAGTAATCCTTGCCCTACGATCTCGCCACCCCGTACCACAAGCAGTGCTTTCCCGAACGGCGTGCCGACTATCGAGTCCCCAGCGCATGCTGAATCGCAAAGCCATGCGGCGATTTTCGACCCGGAGTATAACGGCTTTATCAATTCTCTGGCCTCCTTTCCCAATTTATCAATGGTCGAGCTGGTGATGTTACTGCAGATCTCAAAGGGCGAACGGATCAAATTTGAGGTAAGCTGACCCGCTTCGTCTTCGTTAATGACTGTGTATGGTTGACTCCCCAAAATATGGTTATTGTGAACGTATATGTTGGGATTTGGTAGTGTCTTCTTTGAGTGCAATTCAATAGTTTCGTGTGAAATCTCCAGTACTCTCACAACGCGCCGGACTAGCTCCAGGTCATAACACGGCGGCTCTCCAATGGCGAAAGGTGAACTCAGCAAGAGTTCTGCCAGCTCGAACGTTGTAGACTGCTAGTACTTGGGGAGAGCAGGATCTACCCCAGGAGGCCATTCGATCAACGGTAGTAGTCCGTACACCCGATCCTGTGGGTATGAACATGAGAACTGAAAGCTGTTGGAGAAAATCCTGAGAACAGGCATCCGTTCCCCAACACGTCTCCGCATGACATAGGTGAAGGGCAACTTGTCGTAGGGCGATAAAAGTAACTCCACGAAGAGTGATAACTTATCGGTATCGGCGAAATGAAGTTCGATGTCGACGCAGTCGGGATCGGAGTAGCAGTGCAAACAAGCGGCAATCCAATGAATGAGAGTCACATCCGGTCTTGAGATCCTATCCCATCCGCAAAGGATTTCGAGTTGACATTCTGGCCGATGTGATGCAGCAACCTCTTGAACGTTCCATAGCCGCGTCCAGTACCGTCGCTTCACGAAGTACCCATAACTTTTGGGTCCTTTGGTGTTGCTGAATCTGTTCCATAATACCAACTGGTGAAGTCCCGAATCCCGCCGGCAGAGCCGCGTTCAAAATCCTAGTTGAAATCCTCTTTTGGCTCTATCGCAAACATCGAGGTTGCGCTAAAACCTCTGGCACCTTTCAAAACCTCGACAAGCTCTTCGCTGTTGTCTTGGTGTACCCCTACACATGCCAGAACCCTAGAGGCTTGGGCATAGATGCGATCCATCATCTCAACTTGATGGTTCTTCTCACTCCCGTTCATCTGGTCAATACAGATGGGGTCGATTCAGAAATAGACAGGCGAGCCATCCGTCGAACTGTTGGGTGAAAATTGCCTGGCTGCTTGCTCGAGGGCGTAGTAATAGTTTTCTGTTACTCTCTTTCTCTTGCCATCGATCAAAATGTCTTTGGCAGTTTCAATATCCCCCCAGGTGTACGATATGGCGTTGAATATCTCTTTGCGTTCTAGATCGTGCACTCTGAGACTTAAAATCAGTGGCTCGGATGCGTTGCAGGATATAATCTCTATGAGTCGGATTTGTTGCGAGGCTGGGTCCAAGGGCTCGTAACAGAACTCTAGCCTCGACTCAGCTGAACTGATAGTAGGGTCACTCATGATATCGATGTGAAAGTCGCATGCGTTCGATCGGGAAAAGAGAGACAGTGGGTTCAGCGTTATAAGATAGGCAGAGGACACTACTTCATGGACTGTTTCATTCTGCAGGTTTGAGCTGCGCCCACCACTGCTTACTTCTCAGGCACATATTGCACAGCCTTTCAAGGCTGAGCATTTGCTTTGGCGGGGTCGTTCCCAACAAGGCCGCCTGTATGCAAGCTCACCGAATTTCGTTGAAAATGGAAGTACGACTACAAGCCTGTGACTGCCAAGAGAAGTACAACCTCGGAATGAAGTCCTGCGTCCGTTCTTTTTTCATGCATATATACTTACACTTGCCCATAAGGCGGAGCATTATGTACGATAGCTCTCGAGGACGCTTTCTCTTATCGGCACAAGTTTGGGAGACGTCGCGACGTATCTGTTTTGAAAGCCGATACCTCGTATTGTGGATTTTCTGCTACATAAATATCAAATAATTGTTGGGTCTATTTTGTGCTTGTGCTTTATTTTAGGAGGCAAAAGTAAACGAGTTTTGGTGCAATTTCGCTATTTCTTGGTATATGCTTATTTCCCGATTGTCCCTTTTTGATTCATACCTATTCAAAAGATCTTCCGTGAAACAGTAAGAATAAAAAATGAAGGATACAAATCTATTAGAGTCGGCTTACACTTGTTTTTTTTTTTTTTTGGTCTTGACCACCAATTTAATACCACGTGAAGGGAGCCAGACTTTTGTTTATTATTGAACGACAGCTATAAGATGACGTCTGGAATGAAAGGCTGAGTTGACCGTCGACACTGATGATACTTATAATAAGCTGCAATATGATCCACGCAGCACGCCCAACGGAGCCTTGCGCACCGCCTCAATAAGAAAAATCCTCACTGATCTGACCACAATTGCTCACAGAGGATGATGTCATGGAGCCTGGGACCTCCGCCCTACCTCTTTCAGGTCAATCACATAAACGCGTCCTCGCGTCGCAGAATGAATGACAAAGATCACAGGTCTCGGGGGTTAGACCGCGGCTACATGGTCGCTTATTGGTGGAAGGGGGCCGTCTTGGCGAGCTCGGTGGATGCCGCCGCGGAGGGCACAGCTCCGTCGTCCAAGCTTGGCTGCCGGCCGCCCGGTTTACCTAGAGGCTAGGTCTGCGATACAGGAAATGGCGAGGCCAAAGTACAACATTGGTGGGCGTTCTTCTTAGACATGAAACACAGTGTTATATCTGCTCCTTTATCACCATTCTACACTCCTTTTGACAAGAGTTTTTCAAGAGTTTTGAAGCGCGACCATTATGAAAAAAGTATACTCGAGGATATCCGCCGTAGCAGAAGATTCGGGTGCGGGAGACGCCCTGACCAGCGATCGCACCCTGCGCAATTAGGGGCGGCCCCTACGGTCCTGGCGGCTTCAAGTAAATAAGCTACGTTGGAGAGCGACGCTCCGTGGTCATCTCATGTCCACGTCTTCACCGTTGCACTAGGAAAACTTAGAAGGGGTCCCCCCTTCGCAAGAACAAATACGACCGCCGAGCTACCAAGCTAGCATCGTCGGCGATATATTGAGGCGCAGATGACGTTCTGGAAAGGGAGCCGCATCACGCCCAAAAGACGTGAAAGTATTATACTGCCGGCGATCGTCCCGCTCCACTTGGCCAAATCCAGGGCCGTACGACCGAAACCCCGGAACGTAGGTCGACGATAAATGGAACGTAGAACCAACGCTTCTGGACTGACTATGGGGAAGACATGCCTGTCCTGAGGGCTGTCTCTCTCCGCGGTCCTCGAAGCAGTCTAGAGCCTCTGGCCGTTTCGAGTATGTGATTCGAACTGTCCCCCTGAACGGTAGCAATTTGATCATGTACCGGAAGGCGGGATCCATTCATTGGTCACCCATACTACGTTCCCCCTTGCTGCTGTACTCCATCATGTATGCTCCCCAGAATGCTTGGCATTGTATTTATACTTAACCACGGGCGCCTTCCTCGTCGTCTCTAAACTTTTGGCTCTCGGTTTATTTTATACCATCGGGTTCTTTTCGTGACCAGTCTTGAAGGGAAATCAAACGACCATCATGAAGTCATCCATCTTCACCAGCGCCCTCGCCGGCCTGGCTATGGCCTCTGGCGCCGCCGCCAAGCTCAAGTGGTTCGGTATCAACCAGAGCGTCGCCGAGTTCGGATCTGGCACATATCCCGGTGTCTGGGGCACCAACTTTTACTTTCCCTCTACCACGTCCATTGGTGTAAGTTGATCATGTAGCCTTGCTATGATTCTTGTAGTGCAACGGAAGACTGACAAGCCATGACAGACACTGATCGGCGAGGGCTACAACATCTTCCGCGTGGCCTTTGCCATGGAGCGCCTGGTGCCCAACGAGCTGACGGGCACCGCCGACGCCGCGTACCTGGCCAACCTGACCACGACCATCAACTACATCACGGACAACGGGGCGTACGCGGTGCTGGACCCGCACAACTTTGGGCGGTACTACTCCAACATCATCACCGACACGGACGGGTTCGGCTCCTTCTGGACGACGGTGGCGACGGCCTTCAAGGACAACGACAAGGTCATCTTCGACACCAACAACGAGTACCACGACATGGACCAGACGCTCGTCCTGAACCTGAACCAGGCCGCCATCAACGCCATCCGCGCCGCCGGCGCCACGTCCCAGTACATCTTCGCCGAGGGCAACTCGTACTCGGGCGCCTACGTCTGGAACACGACCAACGAGAACCTGTCGGGCCTGACGGACTCGGCCGACAAGCTCGTGTACGAGATGCACCAGTACCTGGACTCGGACAACTCGGGCACGTCGGACGCGTGCGTGTCGACGACCATCGGCGTCGACCGCGTCGTCGGCGCCACCGAGTGGCTGCGCGAGAACGGCAAGATCGGCATCCTCGGCGAGTTCGCCGGCGGCGCCAACACGCAGTGCCAGACGGCCATCCAGGGCCTGCTCGACCACCTCCAGGACAACAGCGACGTCTGGCAGGGTGCCCTGTGGTGGGCGGGAGGTCCCTGGTGGGGCGACTACATCTACAGCTTCGAGCCCCCGAGCGGAACCGCCTACACCTACTACGACACGCTTCTCAAGACCTACACTCCATAGATGGGGTGTAAGCGAGGCTCGTGTCTGAGTCACCTGGCATCTTTGGGCGACGTGCTGTCGACTTGGCTTCTCTGTATATATACTATTGCCATCTGACCAGCCGAACGGCTTATAGTCCGTCTCGACTGCAGATGAAATGAATCCAAAAGTTTTTCATCTCAAGATCCATACCAAGACTGCTGCCCGTAGATGAGAGTCAGTAAGAACTTTGTGAGATATAGCATTATTGTATTTGTGTTTTCTTGCCTCGTCATGTGTAAACGACCCGAAACGCCATGCCATGCTATCATTCAACCAGTCTAGCCATCAATTTTCTTTTCGTGGATATTCCTTGTAAGCAATTTCGCCAATGGGAAACTAGAGATGGAGAGTCGCAGCCCATCACCTCCTGCCACCTCTTCCGCCGCCACCTCCCATCATACCTCCCATACCCATGGACTTCATCATGTTTTGAATGTCCATGCCACCCGGCATTCCGCCGCCGCCGCCGCCGCCTCCTCCGAACATCTTGGCTAGACTGGCCATGTCTGGCATGCCTCCACCACCAGCACCGCCCATGCTTTGTAACCTCTTCTGCATGGCCGCCATCTGCTGTGCTTTGTTGCCACCGCCCATGGCTTGCTGTGCGCGCTGCATATTCTTCATGTTGCCGCCCATCTTCTTGGCCATGCCGGCCATCATCCGTTGTTGAGTAAGGAGTTCTTCAACTTCTCTCACGCTGGCACCGCTACCACGCGCCACACGCACAACTCGAGTGGGGTGCTCGACAAACACCTTGCCATCGCTGTCCAGTTCCTTTTCCGTCATGCTGTCGCAAATGTAAATCATGCGCTTGAGCTTGGCGCTGGACTCTTCATTATCCATTTGGTCCATACCGGGCAGGTTGGCCATTCCAGGGATCATGCCGGAAATCTTGGATAAGGGGCCCATCTTCATGATGTTGCCCAGCTGGTCCCGAAGATCCCTCACTGTGAAGATACCTTCGGTGATATGCTTGATGGTGTCCTTTTGATCCAGCTTCAGAGACTGCACGTGTTCGACCAGTCCTGCCATGTCTCCCATTCCTAACAGCTTGTTGACGAATTGTTGCGGCGCAAATCTTTCGAGATCCAACATGTGTTCTCCGGTTCCGATGAAAACGATCGGGGTATGTGTCGCGGCGACGGCTGAAATGGCACCACCACCGCTGGCATGACCATCTGTCTTGGTGATGATGATGGCTCCAAAGTCGGCAGCTTCCTTGAAAGCCTTGGCTTGCGACTCGGCTTGTTGACCGATCGACGAGTCAAGAACCATGATGGTCTCGTCGGGCTTGATGGCGGTCTGAATATCCATCATCTCTTGGAACAGGGCAGACTCCTGTCGGTGCCTTCCCGAGGTATCGACAATGATGACTTCGAAGCGCTCCTTCTTGAACTTCTCGACACCCTCCCTGGCGACGACGGCGGGATCCGTCTCGGTGAGTGAACCATAGTACGGGATCTTGGCCTTGACGGCGTTCTGCTTCAGCTGGTCGAAAGCACCGGCACGGAAGGTGTCGGCGCACACCAAGCAAGCACGGAATCCTCGGGCCTGGTAGTGTCGCGCCAGCTTGGTACACGTCGTGGTTTTACCGGCACCCTGCAGACCGACAAACATGATGACGTTGGACTTGCCCTTCTTGGGCTTGAAGGGTTCGGCATGGGGGTCGACGAGCTTGACCAGCTCGTCAAAGACGGCTTTCTGGATGAGGCGCTTCTTGTTGACGGCGGGCGGCAGGTCTTTAAAGTTGACCTGGGATTTTATCGAGTTGGACAACTTGCTGACGAGTCGCACATTGACGTCGGCTTCGAGGAGAGCGTGGGAGATCTCGTTGAGCATGGCCTTGAAGGCCTGCAGAGGAGCGCACATCATGGGTCAGCGTGTATCGATGATATGGAGGGGCACCGTAGCCGAAGAGGGAGAGCAGGAGACTACTGTACCTTCTCGTCGAGGTTGGGCGCACGAGTGGCATCGTGCAAGGCCGTGCTGATGCGCCGGCCGAGATCTTGAAGAACCATGGTATATAGGAGCAGAGGCTGTCGGTATTAAAAAGGTTGAGGTGATGCGACGTGGTCGTGAATCGCAAGCTCCTCCTGGTCGCGATTGCTGACTTGGTGCTTCGGTGGCACTCTGATGCTTCGATCAATAAATGTGGGCTTGTGGAGGGTGGGGCGACACCTTAGGACCTCGTTGGGATCGTGGGGTATCAGGGTGGATAATAGGTTTTTCCGTGCTCTATAGGCCCCCGAAGGCGGGGCCTGTCTAGGGGCCATCTCTCTATAAACTTTCCTACATTCTGCCTGTCCAAGTCTTCATATTCCCGTACTTACAGACATTATCGCGATTCAGTCTTTATTGATAAATATTCTTAATGCATGGAAAATGACTTTTTGCGGCCGCCTCTTGATGGTAAGTATACTGTTCGGCAGGCAGCTACGCCGGCTCCCTTTCCATGATTTCTGATTTGGGCACTCGGGAACAAGTCCGCTGCTGCACTGTACTGCATCATGATATGATCTCCTCAGGTCACTCGGTATACTGCCTTCCCCTGTTCTGTTGCCTGGCCTTAGTGGCCTATCATGATGCGCAAATCATGATGTGCATGGTTCTCCCAAATTCCAATATTTGCAGGATGTTCTAGGTGTTTTGATCATAACGGTTGTCACTCCGTCTTTCAACGCAGCTAGTTTCATAAATATTTAAATTATTTCATCTCCGTTCCAACTCTGCGTAGTTATAAGTGGCATCCCTTTTCGGCAAAGCGAGTTGACTCATCAAACATCGTTCATCAACCGCAGTCTTTCACTGACGCACAATGGCCGTTAGCAGCGTCAACCACGAGGGCTTTCAGCGCCGCCTTGACGTGATTTTATCAATATTGAACCGTTATGAGCTTGAGGTGGGTTATTATAGCTTGAAGCCGCAGAGAACCTGAAGGAGTAACGCTCGAATCAGGCCACAACTATAACGCCAGTGGAATATGATGAAGGCTGCCCGTTTCCCTACAACAATTTCATCTACAAAATCCAGCTGTATTTGCCTCTCAATCCAACCACATTCAACATCGACACTCCGCGCCCCGGTACTTCGCCTCCCGGCACGCCGGGCGTTTCTAGCATCATCNAACCACATTCAACATCGACACTCCGCGCCCCGGTACTTCGCCTCCCGGCACGCCGGGCGTTTCTAGCATCATCCGCCTCAGCAACCCTCGCGCCAACGGCTTGAACAATGCACATCGTGTAGAGAATGAGGTCGCCGCGCAGTTTCTCTTCCGCCAGTACCTTCACGACAATCACTCCAAGCTAGAAGCCATCATACCTGCTATCTACGCCTGGGAGCCCTACCGCCCATCGGCGGTACCCGAAGAGGCGGGCTTCGGATGGACGATGTGTGAATACATGCCAGGTACAAACCTCGATGAGCAGTTCGCGGACCTGAGACTGCCAGAAAAGCTTGCCGTTATCGAGCAGGTCGCCGAAATACTTGCCGCGATCCAGAACACGACACTGCCTCCCCAGCTCAAAGGGCATTTTGGTGGCCTGACGTTTGACGGCCAGGGCCAGATTGTTGGCGGACAAATGTCCATCCTACCCGGCGGTCCATGGCGGGACTACACGGATGTATGGGTGTCGCGTTTTCGTCAGCAGTTGTGTGATACCGATAAGAGCTCCGCGCTGGCGGGTTGGGGAGAGGGAGGTGTTCGGGGCCGGGTCGACAGGCTGGTGCATGCCGACAAAGTCGCCGAGTTGCTCGAAGGAATAGACACGACTCAGGCTACGCTGATCCATGGTGATTTCAGTAAGATATGATCCTGTTCAGCAGATAGGGCATTCTGTTTTACATTGATGTGGCTTGCACCGAGGCTGACTTTGCTGATAGCTTTGAATAACTTTCTCTTCGACAAGACGACCAGCCGCGTGACGGCATTGCTGGATTTCGACTTTTCGTGGATCTCACATTCGTCTCATGAGTTCTTCACGGGACTTTGGGACATCGGCGGCGGTCTACGCTCAGATGACCCAAAGATCATCAGCGCCATTCTGGCTGGCAAGTTTGACGACGTGGATGAGTCTCTGTCCGCGGAGGACATGGTCAAATGGCAAGTAGCCAAAGCATGGAACACTGCCTTGGCTACAAGAGGTGTCATCCGACCTTCTAGCATGTCAGGAATTGGCAGATTAAGACATCTGATGGAGCTTGAAGATGCACTGTGTCCTTCTAGGCTTGGCAATGAGCGCGCAATAGAGAGGCTCAAGCGCCAGTCTCCGGAGAAACTGGCGCAGGCCATCAAGATGGCAACAGATAGGTTGACGGCACTCCTGGATGATCTCGATGCTTGAAAGATGATACAATATCAGTCTTGGCGTTTCTGTTGTGTGCTCGAAATAGCTTCTTCATGCGTAGATCTTCGCGGCAGTTGAGCTGCAAGCTGACGAATCAGAATCAGACCTGCCTCTTCTAGAACCTCCAAACAAACATCAATGCAGATGTAGAATCATGGTTCGATCAACTCAGTACTGAATAACTCTGGGCATTCCAAGCGATCCCTGCTGGATGTTGTACATATGTAGCTTTCTGCGACTTCGATACCCCGCCATGGTGTTCCATTGCATTCATACCTCGCCAGAGATTCACGACATTCCTGCTTGGTGCATGCAGTACTAAGAGCATATGGCACCATTCGTATAGATAACCATATGAAGCCGATCGATATGCTCACTGGGTTGACATATAATCAAGCCATCGTTTCGTTGTTCTGTCTATACTTTGCCGGAACAACTACTGGGTATTTATATTCAAAAATTGCTACTGTACTATCTATACAAGATGGCCGAGACTGAGCAACGAAGTTTTGATGGCGAGACTTACCAGCCCATGGGGGAGGTATTTGTAAGTCTACTCAAAACTCATCTTCCCTAGCTCGGTGGTAAATACCTACCTAACATCTCGGCGTCAGTGCAACGATGGTCGCGAAATTGCCCTCCTCCACTGGATCTTCAACCACCCGAAACTAGAAGAGATGCGCGGCCAGCCGCAGCGGGTCCTCGACGCCATCGACGAGTACGGCAAGGCCGAGAAGTACCTGATGAACGTGGGCGAGTACAAGTCCAAGACGGTCGTCGACATCATCCGCGACGTCAAGCCGGCCGTCATGGTCGAGCTCGGCGGCTACGTCGGGTACTCGGCCATCGCGTTCGGGGCGGCGGCGAGGGAGGCCAGCGGCGGCCGGGGCCGCTACTACAGCCTGGAGCAGAGCCCCGAGTACGGCGCCATCGCGACCCTGCTCGTCGACCTGGCCGGGCTCGGCGGCTTCATAAAGGTCGTCGTCGAGTCGAGCGCCGACGCGCTGCGGCGCCTGCACAAGAACGGCACGCTCGACCACATTGACCTCTTGTTCATCGACCATACGAAGCCACTGTATACGCCGGACCTGAAAGTGGCCGAGGAGCTCGGTCTCGTGAAGCCGGGGTCAGTCTGTGTGGCAGATAATGGTGAGATCTATTTTGACTTTATTCTTATTTATCAACGCAAGCCTGCTGAATATCGTCAAAGTCGTCATGCCCGGGAATCCTGTATACCTCGAGTACGTCCGCAGCACGGTCGCACAAAAGAAGGAACGATATAATGCCGCTGTAGATGGACCAAAAGGGAATCCCGATCTAGTGTACGAGACACGGTTCATTGAAGGTTGGGAGCCTAGCGGAGAACCTGTACGTGCTACCACTTTTATTCACTGCTCGCCTCGTGTTTATCTGTCTCCCCCTCCCCGTATATTTCCTTTCCCTCGCATACAATCTACATATTGGACGCATGACTGACCGTGTTAGGATGCTTTGGAAGTCTTAAGATGTGTGGAGGTCAGCGGCTAATATCTATGTTATTAAAAGAGCGAAGCTACCAAGTAGATTCGATCCTCGAATGTGATAATTAAAGACACGTCAAGCATGAGACTAGAAGGAGTATATTTCAGCAATTGGTTACTAATCTGCTCAATAGCGACCCCGAATATACTAGGGGACTAAATGTCAGCCCTTGGGTATGTGCTTTGGCGGAAGAACTCAAGCCCGTGGTCGAGTGTAATCAAGGTCATCTTTTTTAGGATTTCGTACGATTTTAAATAAAATTGTTTGTATGTGAGCCAGATAGATCATTGGCAACAAGAATGGATGCCATGTCATTATGCAGGAGTTCGGACTCCTCCGAAACTTCCTTTGCGGGTACAGTTGACAAATCCAACAAACACGGGGAACGAAAGTTATAAACTGCTATCAAAGTATCCAAAGCCCATTCGTCTGCTCAACACAGAATCTTATATCTGTCTTTAAGAGACATCCAGTCCCTCACATAAATAATAATGTCAAACGTCACTCATGATAACAAGAACCAACCCCACGCATTCAACCCCGGGGGCGTGGCCCCGCCACCGCCGACATACAGCCACGTCGCCGTGACACCTTTGCTCCCGACGAGCAAACTCATAATCCTGGCCGGGCAGATCGGCACCGGGCCCTCGCCGGGTGACCCGCTGGCCCCTACGGTCAGGGAGCAGGCGCCGCTCGCCTACGCCAACATCAAGACCTGCCTCGCAGCGGCCGGCGCGACGCCGCGCGACATTGTTCACGTCCGGCACTACATCGTCAAGGAGACTGGCGACCCGGCGACGGATAAGCTCGACGTCGTAAACCGCGGCTGGGGAGAGGCATGGCAGGTTTTCATGGACCGCGAGGCCGGTGGGTATCGGCCCCCGGACACGGTCGTCGGCGTTGCGAGTCTGGCGAAGAAAGACATCCTGTATGAGTGTGAAGTTACGGCCATCGTACACTAGTTTGAGCGCAGGAGAAACTAAAAAGAAAGATTTCTATATGTCAGTTTGCAAAAATGTATCACACTGGTATATGCTTGATTTTCTACCATCTACATTGGTAATACTGATATGGAATCTCTTGAACGATCCTGCCCAAAGCTCTTATAGTAGAGATCTGGAGTAGAGATCTGGTATGGAGATCTGGTATGGAGATCTGGTATACAGTTCTCAGTCGGTCTGACATTGTCCCCGATGCTGAACAATGGAATGTATATACGTTTGAACATTACTTGGTCATGAGATAAAGTCGACATTCTTCTGAAATCCTCCTATTTTCATTTTTAAATAGCCTCAAAAACATATATACTTTACTTGTACTTGATTTCTTCCTATATGAAATTCGTAAACAAAAACGATGTCATTCCCTTGCGGTCAATACTTTCCCAGTCTTGAAGTCATCGGTAGCGAGCAGTAGTACGACATCGAAAGTGTGGCTACTTGATAGTGAGAACACACCAGCTGGATACAGTTACGCAGCCGCTGTCGACTCAGTGTCCACGTCGCATGTGAAATCTAGTCAGGCAAACCCGTGACCCTTTCATAGCAGGTGAGTAAGCTGATCAAATGGGTAGCCTCTATATAGAGGCGTACATTGCATATATGATAACTAAGAAAGCCGCACCCGTTAGGACAAGAAATATAAGTGTATAATGTAAACTTCTAGTTCAAGACTGACACGGAAATAATATGATCTGGTAGAGTTTGCTAGTTGGTATAGTCTGATCCAACAAAGAATGTTAGCTGCTACGTTGCATTTGCTCGCACACCTTGTCCTGCTTGTATGCATGATGCAAATTCGAACGATAAAATAAAAATCACCTGACATAGCAAGAATCAAGCAAACAACCAGATATGGGCAAACCTGTGACAAGATCAACTCCGCCCAAGTTTTTAACTCCGCGAATCTACGGACTTCAGCCGCATCACCTTCTTTGCCGACAGGCCTTTTTTCCGGAATATACTTTGATTAGCTGGACGCGGAATATAGAGCAAGATACATTCCCACATGGCAAACGATACCTCCAAAATGAAGCTACGGCTAACGAGTTTTGCCATCAACGCTACCTACTACCACGTCCTGGACCCGGACCCGACCGGCGGCGAGCTCGTGATCAAAATTTCTACAAGAGATCGAGGCAAAGATCTGACCTGCCCCGGTGACGAGCACCCTCCCTTTCCCACACCAAACCTGTATTTCCACCACCCTTCCGCCAACACTTTCAACCAACTTTTTCCGCCGAGTAAATAAGCACCACAGGGCTAAACTCCACCCACACGGCGCAGGACTATGGTAGGCAAAACTCTAAATGGCAGCACCATCTTGTGGAAACTCAAAAAACCCAACAAGATCGTACAAGTCCGGGGCTCTCCTAGATCGCCCAGACCGCCTCCAAGGTTTTCTTTTCGCGGGACGGCCAATCCGCGCCTCCGGCCCACGGGAACGCCGCCCAGGCAGGAAGAGAACCCACGTGCATGGCGATATTAGGGTGAAACTTGGGAGAGAAAAAGAGAGTTCCTCTTATCTTGGCCTTTTGCCGAGGCTACCCATCTCCCACAATGCATGGGTTTGGAAGCAATAAGCCTTGTGGGATGCCTCCCACGCCCCCAGGTCAACAACGTTTGCTGCAAGCCAACAAAGTGGCGAGGCTATACATGATAGAGACCATACATCCACATGAGGTGTAGTTCCTGTCGTGAAAGATTATACATTCATATGGGGTCTGAGTTTTGCCTCACAACACCATTCCGATAGATATATTCATGGCGAACTACATTCGGACGGGGACCGCATCGCATCGAGACCATCAAAATTACCTTTCTTGAACGTCTTCCCACACTCGTCCATGATCGGCCAGATACACACACATATCCATACCGCAAAAATACCTGCTGCTCCCAACCCGCTCTCATTACCGAGAAACGAAACAGTAGGCACCACGTGATATAATTGACTTTGGTGGGCCCCGGGGCGGCAAGAGGCAAGGCAGAGTGATCAAAAGGTATCGTTTCTGATATCCCCGGCAGTCGACCCCGAGGGAACCAATTCAACGTAAAACATAAAATCTACCCCGGGCTGCTCTCGATAAGCTTAAATTCTCATACATAGTGTAGCTTGGCGGTGTGCGGACATTGGTGCCCCATGGGGAACTTGGGGAAAGATCTCCTGCGGGTTAACTAGGCTGACCGATCTAGACGACCCAGCAGCAACATCTATCTTCACTCCAGAGCGTGGTGGGCCGTGCTGCCTGTAGGAGAGGGAAGAGATCTCGAGTTATTGATGATCAAGAACGGACTCTGGTGATCAAGTTGCAACTTCACATGCCATATCATAAGTATCCTTGAAGTCCAGTGGACTCATTGCACCAGCTACTCTCAATCATGTGGGATCCAGAGAGTTCACAGTCATGTGGGCGAGGGGATGACACGGACAAGACTCGAGTGGCTCAAACGAATGCTCTATTGTATTGGTGAGGCGAATCGTTTGTAACGATTGTCTGCAAGATCCTTGAGACGCCTCTCAGTTCGGCGTAGACGGGGAATTCTATAAGCAACCAGAGATGTGAGGAAATGAAAGGCACAACACCAACGGTCGTGTGATGTGCATTTGTCAATAGACGAGTGTATCAGACCTCAACAATAAAGAGAACTCAAAGTCGGGAGAAGAATGACGCCTTAATATGATAGAATCCCCCCAAAACCAGCTTGCTTCTACCTTGCTTTTATGGTATCGTGGTAGGCAGCGCCCCTTTGTATGTAGATAGAAACTCCGGTATTTCAAAACGAAAGACTGAATGAACACGCTTATCAATCCACTTCCTGCTTCCTCGGCCCATCGAACGAACGCGGCCGTATTATTCTTTGTACACTGATGCAGCAAATGTGCATCCTTAGTCGGGGTTGGCAATGAACAGGCGGGTGCTGGTCAGAGTTGCAGTGCGTTCGTCTACACTGCCTCTCCTCCTCAGCTCCTCTGGATTCTTCACGCTCTTTTCTCTTGTCAGAGCAGCATTCAGCAGGCTGTTGCTGGCGAGCTTGGCGGCACTGGTGACCCTGAGCTCTGGCAGCTCGTCTGCACGCTCGGCACTGCTGCCGCTGCGCGTGCTTTCGGCTCGATTGAGTACACGGTCGTCACCGACAGAATATTCGGGGACTGTCTCGGACAGGCTTCCAGCTCTTTCTGGCGTATCGGCGGGGCTCCACTTCTTCCCCGACCCCATGGCGCCAGAGGCTCGATATGGGATGCTGCGACGACCACTGGCGGTACTACTGCGTCCGCTGCTCCCCGTCCTACGGTGGTGCAAGCGCTGCATGGTTTCGTCGTCATCGCTATCTTCGCCCTCGACTTCGGTGGCACTGAGCCGCATGGGCACACCGCCGACGCCGATGTAGTTGTTCTCTGGGGTGTAGCCCACAACTCCGGGCTTTCCGTGATGCCGGATCTTGGCAGCCACCTTGCCAGCACTGCTGATTCCGGTAGACGTCCTTATGGCGCCGTGGCTTCCGTGCATCTCCATGTTGGCCCTCTGCTTGGCAGCCTTCTGCTGCGCGAGCATTCTGGGGTCCTCGTACTGTGCCCTGTCGCACCAGACGGTGGCCTTTTGTTTCCTGAGCAGGGCGACATAGCCGTTGGGAGCACCGCCGCCGGAGCGCGAAGAGGTGCTGCGGCGGAGGTCGGTCTGTGGCGGCGACGTGCGGAAAGCAGGAGGAGGCGGGTTGGTAGAGACGGTGCTGAAGGTGTTCACCGAGGGCGAGCGGCGCGTGTGGCCCATGCCCGGTGGTGGCTGTTGCAGGTGCATCGGCGTAGGTGCGTGTATCTGATGCTGATGCTGCTGCTGCTGCTGTGCGGGGAAGATGTTGGACGAGGTTGTCCTGGTTCGGGAATGCGAGTAGATTTGGGCGGGAGGTTCGAGAGGTTTCCTCCTCAAATGACTTTCGCCTAACATGATTGAATCCTTCTCCCCTCTGGCTGGAGGGGGTGGACGGCGGGCGGGCGGTAAATATGTGTAATGTGGTACTTTGGCCTACCCAGGCGTTGGTTGGCTGTCTTCCGCTTCAAAGCCGGGCTAGGTTCAGGGCTGCAGGGCTCCAAAAGGCCAAGGAGGAGGCGTAATGAATGTACGGGAGTATCGAGGTATTGAATGTAGCTACTGACTGGGTACAGTAGGTACTCGGCAGGTCGGGCTCGGAAACAAACGCAAGGCCAGCGGTAGCAGCAGCGAGCGCGTTGCTAGTACTAGTAGTGCGAGATGGCGATCGCTGCGGTGCTAGCTGGTGCTGAGCGTGGCTGCGGGCGTGGGCTTGCAGTTTTGAGTGGATGACGATGGTGTGAGATAACGGCGGGCTTTTTGGGAAATTGAAATGGTAATCAATAGTAGCGTGCCGCCCAGCCAGAAAAAGGTGTTCGTTGTCTCCCTGCTGGTGAATTATGTACACACAGTTGGCTAGCGGGCCAATGCTGTTGTGTGACGAATGGGGGGCCTTTGCTGGGCTTTTTGGGGGGGTCCCCGACGACAGGGCGATTATTGGGCTGAGGGGTAATGAGCAGCAACTCAATCCACCGTCAACAATAACAACAATGGTCAAAGAGACAAAAAAAAAAAAAAAGATCAAAAAAAAAAAAAAAAGAGTATTGCTCCTCGAGGGAAGTTGATACTGTCGAAAATCGGGAACAAGGTTGGCGAACAAGGTCGTGGCTGAGAGCTTGGTTTTAACAGAAGCAGAGAGAGTACCGTAGTACTGGGAAGGTAGACGGACAGAGTCTGTTCTGGTTGGTGAATGCCGCGCTTGTCAACGTTGCATGGATGATGCTCTCACTTATTTGGTCACCAACGCCAGATGCGAGCTACTGCGGGCCCTGTAGTAGACGCAGCGTCGTAGTGGGCGAGAGAGAACCCGAAGAGAGGAAAAAAAGAGATAGCAAGGTACCCGGGACCCGCTGCAACAGGTGGTGGTAGGTAAACGTGACTTGGCTCCAGTCACCTGGCGCCTGTCCTTGTTTTTCGTTCTTATTCTTCTTTTCAAGTTGGGTCATGTATCCCAAGCAAGATTTTACAGAAGATAATATACACTGTACAAACTCGTACCGATGTACCTGGCTTCTATAATGCAATGATGGTATGAAAGAACGAGTGAATGGGCGCGTGTCTTCTCTATGCCGGTGCTTGGCTTTCGACTTGACTTGACTTTCTCGCCAAGGGTGGAGAACCAAAGCCAGTCCGAGAAGGTAGCACGTAGCCGGCTGGCAGGTGTTTGGGACGAGATGATAGTAAATCAGGACCGGACCCCAATCGAGTGTGTGCTGCAGCGACGACGGCAGGACGGGGACGGGGGACGGGGACGAAAGTGTCAAGAAAATTTTCCAGAAATCCTTTTGGGTGCCTCACGATCTCTGTCGCTAGATTGTCTGGGGGACGGTTGATGCCCTTTAAACCCAAGCTAGCAAGCCTGCCCGAACGCAGCCGTATTCGTTCGTCTCTTGGCTGGGGTTTGCTGGGATGGTGCAGCTACGGCGGCAGCAAGGACAGACAGACTTGCAGAAGGAGTCGTGAATGCAAAAGTAGATCGTTCGCGGTGGTGTGGAGTCCGAGGTAAGCAGAATGTCTAAGTTGCTAGGGCAGGTTGCCAAGTAGCAGGTAGCCAATGTGCCCTGCACAACCCGCGCTGCCTCAACCTGAGACCGCGTATCGATGTCAGAAGAATAATATGGGCGGGACACAATCAATTCAAATCGTGCTCGCTGACAGCTTCTGACAGACAAATAATTTGCCTATCTATAGAGATTTATGCGGTTTTGCCGCGATGCTGCAAGTAGCGTGCGTATTCGGCGACCCAAGAAGCAGGTAAAATGTTTAGGTGGAATACTATGCGCAGGCAAAGCTAGTACTTCCACAAGGCTTCTTGTTGTCGCAGGAATGTGCGGCAGCAACCTGGAAGCGGACGAGACGGCTACCCTCTCTGGCTTGGCTTCCTTGTTCATCAATGTCGACCTGCTTGCAAGCTTGCTGCTGGCTTCCACTCTGCTGATCAAGCGCGCGACTGTGTTCCCGTGGAGTTGGGACCCGCCTAGGTAGAGGCGATGTTGATAGTGGGTAGGGAAAAAAGTTACTTCTGCAGATGACTTTGGGTGATAATCCACAGTTGTGGTTGAGAGCTGAGAAACGAAGGTGTGCAGATGTTTCCGGTAATCGGCCAATGAAATCGCTTCTCAGAAATATGGTACGAGAAACCGACGGATTGATGTAATAATAATAGTAGCTCGAGCGCTGGGTCTTGAACCATCCGTGCTGAGCCTTTGGCCTGAATCAGAGATCACCACAATCTCGCTACTGTGACGTTTGCGAGAGTGTTGACAGCTGTGGCGGGGTCCTATTCACGTTACATTTCAAGTCACTCACTCAAACCCTTCTCCCTTCCTAGGCTTCTTCTTTGTCGCTGGCGGCTGGGCGGTTCAATCTTGGCCAATGGGCATTGGCTCCCGTCAAGGGTCGAGGACGATCAATGACAGAACAGCGACTGAGGCTGACGATTTAGTAGTTCAGGTGATTGATTGCAATATTGCGATATTGGGGGTAGGTATTCTTGTGTACTATTTTCTTTTTCCTTTTCCCCTGTCGCAGGATTTTAAGGAATAGTTTTATGCCGCATGCAAGAAGGACCCCCGGACTGGATCCCACAGCTTGTCAATCCGATATCTCTGTTGTTTTCGCTCCTCCTTCTTCTTTTGTTGAGATGGGCGATCACGACAGAAAAGCAAGTGCAAGCGAATTGGTGGACACTCTTGGCCGTGAATGGGCGTCTTCAAAAAAACCGGCCAGACAGTGAGACCTTCAACGGTTGTTTTTCTGTTTGGTCGCCTTGCTTCCATGATCTGCTACTGGTGCGGCAAGTGTGTGTGATTGACGATGCGAGCCGCGGGCCTTGTTGGAGAGTGTGTTGATGGTTAATTTGCTCTACTAGTCAATCCGGTAGTGTGGTAGTCCGTCCTTCGTCTCGGGCCTTTTGCAGCAAGCTTCTAATGCAGATGCCTCGGAAGGGTTGGTGTTGCGGCCAACCTGAATGTGCGATAGTCGAGTGGGGGGCTGGGGATGAGCAGCGGCAGCGATTATGCCTGCATGCTCATGGCAATGTGCAAACGACTCCGTGGGCGCTATGGGATTTCCGATTTGCCAATGGAATCTATGGAGCTAGGAGCAGCGGCAGCGGCAGCAGTGTGTATGGTATGTACGATGTACCACTGTGTAAGTGCTGATTGCCGGATGCACGAGTTTCCTGTCGTCTTGATTCACGAGGTACTGTATCTTTGTCTCATGGCCCGGCGTACCCAAGAAATTAACGTAGATAGATAAGATCGTGCCCTCGAAACCCGCTATAGGCGCTGCTTGTGACAGTATTATATTGATGACATGCTTGCCTCTCTGGGTCTCCCGATGCATTCTCGTCAGCACCGTTTCAGTCAACTGTTGTGCTGCGCATGTAGCACATGTATGTAATCCAATATAGGGCACATGTTGCCCATCACTACTACATCTAATCTAGCCGCCATTGACGCCTTGCGCTTCAGCGCCGGCCCGATGTTTTCAGGGCACCACGAGGCAGGCAATGGCTGTTCACTTTCAAGAACTCGGGAGCAGCTAAACAAGTGAGATAACTAGATGATGATGCCCTCTCGCTTGTGACGGCTGGACGGCACCCGAGGAAAGGAGGCAAAAATGCCAGAGAGGGACCCTCTTCGGGATCTTGATGGCAAGTGGCGTGTTGAAAATCAGATTGCAAGCGAGAAAAGACCCTGGATTTGCGCCTACTATTGGACCCCGCGATTACGAGAGATCAGCACATACCTCGTCTTCTCGGCAGCCTTTCTCCACCGGACTGTCTCCCTGTCTCCCGACACGAATCCTGTGATTGTCGCTGCTCGGAAACGACCGAGATGAGGTCCCCGAGAGGGCGAGAGGAAGGGTCGTTCTGTTTTTCAGGGTCCAGCAGCGAGGCTGTTCGGCAGAGATTTGAGATCGATTACTGCGGCGAGTCGAAAAGCTTTGGACCACGCTTATATCGAGATGACTGATGCTAGCAGGGAGAGCCTGGAATAGCGACTGCCAATATGGGAACGAACCTCTGCTCTGTTCGCCGTGTGTGGGGAAGCCAAACCCCCTTGTTGGACTGGCAACTGCAATTGATCCTATCACTGATTGGTTGATCGTACGGAACTTGCCAAAACTCCTACCAAGTCACTTGAACTTGTTCGGGCGGTTTCACCTCGGGAACAGTCGCTCTTACTACTTGCTTCCTCGTCTGATCGTCTGAGGTCTTGACTCTTGTCTCTGTGATCCTTTAGCCGCGCCTACGCCTTTTCCAATATGTGGCAGGCTGACAGGCTGGACAGGAACCGGCGGCTTCAGCGCGTACCGAGTCTAAACAACAAAATCCCGGATTCTTCTACGAAGCTGGTGTGGATGCCCCCAGGGCAAAGATGGCAGCTGTCTCACAGCACTGACCGACGGCCCTATGAGCAGCATCGAAAGAAGTGTTTTTTTTTTTCCCCCCAAGAGGCTGCAATACCAGTCCTGGCCTTGTCAGTCAGATCCAGCTTGCCAAATTGTCCGGACCGACTCCTGGCCAGGGGCCATTGTCTACGTATTACCAGCGGCAGTTTCAATTATGCGTTGTCCCCTTCTTCCTCTCGCAGGCTGATGGCGATGCACCGCAGGTTTCCTTACAACCACGGAGGCATTCGTAGCACAAAACCATCACTTGTTGCGTGCTTCCAAGTTTAGGGCACGACACACCCCTGGCAAGATAAGGCAGACTCCTTGTTTCCCCACGTCATGACAAGGCTTGCCAACTGCAGCTTCAAGAAAACAGGGTATACATGTGTATATCAGGCCATTATAATACTCAAAGGGGAAATAATGAAACCAATCGGAACTTGGAATGTTGACGGTAAGTAAGCATGACCGCGGTCAACTATACTCTCTACTACCTATAGTACACACTCCCAGCAATAGCACCAAGGTAAGCTTGAATTTGCGCTAAATATGGCTGACCACTGACTCGAAGCTTTCAGCATGACGAACGAGAAATCGACTTCTATCAGAGAAATCAAGAGGTTTGGAAGATTTTTCAGACCGACTCAAAGCCTGGCCGACATGGTTTTCAGTAGCAGTTTGTTGACCGAAGTCCAAGAATTGAAGAGTTGCCAAGAGCTGACGAATGACATACAGCTGCACCGGTACGGCAATCGACAGCAGTACCCCGTACAGATACCTGTATGTAGTCTGTACATGTTGTACATAATCTGTACCATGCAGCTGGCACACTACACTATGTTATGCATGACCTGAGCGCCTTCACCGAATAGCTCCCTTGAGCTCCATCTGCATGCTGCAAAAGCTACCCAGTTTTGTGTCGGTGCTAATGCCAAGGTACCCCCAGGTGAGTATGCAGAGTATGCAGACTCCATCGCGGCCGAGACTTGATGAGACGACGACCTCGTGGATCACGCCTTCAAGCTCTCTCTCCTGAATGGAGGGCTTTCCGTTCATAGTGAGTTCCAGTTCCATCTGCCGCAGTGCTACGCAGCTCTATCAGCAGCACATGCTCCATTGCGGGACAGCGCTAATTCGCAGAACCCATGGAACATACGTAGGCGTGTCGGTCAGCGTATTGGACGCGGCATCCCACGATGCGTCCAGACTACACCGAATTCCCCGTACCCAGGAGCCGCTAGAAGAATACAGAAATATCGGAACATCCGGGGAATCAGGATATCCCCACTGTTGCGTCTGAACCTCGAATGAGGCTCTGCTTGAGAGGACCTAGATTTTCTCATGGGCCACGGCTTGTACGGTATTTGCGAAAAGCTTTGAGCACTTCTCTTACACCGCTGATGAATGCTGGTCCGAGTCCACGTATGATGTTGGCCGGTTGGCGCGTCTACTCATGGAAGTCGTCATAGGAGAGCCCAGATCGGCCATCAGTGCACGATCTCAGTCCCCCGAGCATCCGTCTGCCGCATCGCAGAGCATGGAGGATGTTCAGAAATCCTAGCTCAGGACCATGATGGCCGCTGGCCGTCACGACTTCGCCGCGTACCTCTATTGACGAATAGCGGCTCGGAGGATGCGACCGAGGGATAGCTCTCCACTTTACGAGGTAGCCTAGCCCGTTTCCCCTGCTTATGTAGCAAGAAGATTCGCGAACGACGACGACACGTCAAAATCTTCTCAAAGGGGAAGAATAGACGGCTCTCCTTCTACTAGCGCCCAGTTGCAGTCCGGCCGTGGAGCCGAGGAACCTGGCATTCTGATTCTGGCCGGGCTGACGGACGACGCCGACGGCAGTAAGGTCACCAGGGAGCGGATCTTTGCTCGATCTGCTTCTGGCTTCCTCGAGAGCGTTTGGTCGACTTAGTGTTGCACATCACTTGCGGGATGACTTCATACAGGCCGTTGCGAGCTTGACCTGTTCCTGAATCATGCACAACGGTTTTGCCACATGTTCATTTCGATCCCAACTCCGGATTGGCCCGTGCCTGGAAACCGAGCTGTCAGTTAGTGTACGCTATGTACACTGCAACTTGACAACTTCCTCTCGCCACGAAGGGGTATGACACTCATCATCCGTGCTGATCCTCCAGGGACCAGGACTTGTTTGACCTCGTACTGTCAGCACTTAGTCAAGGGGGCCGCCATTCACCGGTACGTATACTCATGGTATGATGGAATTGCCAAGCCTTGACATTCTCCCCTGATTCCCTTGCTACCAAATATCCCAGGCATTCTGATTTGGACATTGCCTCTTTCGGTGCGAAAACCACGTTCCTGGCACTAGGCCGAACCCAGTTTAGATGTTGCCCGGATTTGAGTGGTTCGGAAAGCCAACTTTTTCCAAGATTTCGTTCGATTGATCTGCTTTTTTCTCTGGTTGACGCCAGACGCCCGAGGCTTTTTCTCAGGTTCGACACACAACGGTTTTAACCATAAAGAAACAGGGACGGCGGAGAGAAAACCAGGACAGGCCCAAGGAAATATATTCCCCGATCCTCTCTAAAGCTCTCGATCCCCGCCCGTAGTCTACAACTATCCTCTCGCCTCTTCCCGGACCACCCCTTCCGCCCGCAAACCCGTAGGTAAGTGGGAATACCCACGCATCTGTGCTTCCCACCCTGCTTTTTAACGAAGAAGGGGGGTGATCAAGCCTCTCACAACGTGTTAATTACTCCGACGCGCGAAGGGAGGAAGGAAGACAATGGGCGGCGGACCCCCCATGCCATTCTCACCTACCTGATATCAAACGTGCATCGCGATCTCGCATTGCACAATGTTTTGCCCATCTGGTATCTTTCCCATGCCCATGCGATGCTACCATTACGGCTGCGTGCTGCCAGAAAAACTGCCGAAACGCCGCCCCCTCGAGGCCCTGCATGTATAGACCGAAGCAACATCCCTCTTGGCAGGCATTCATGGGCAAGCTTCCCTAGGTATCAAACTTGGCAGAGCCGTAGCAGGCGATAGTAGCGAAAAGAACGGTCAGAAATTGCCCAAAAAACCAAGGCACCGGACCGATGCTTCTTCACAACCCCCCCCTCCCCATCCACCAAGAATGGCAGCATCTTGGGTGGTCTGCCCGCATCGTCGGTGTCTCCCTTTCCCTCTTCCTGCCCCTGCGCTCCATGTTGCACTATTGGCTTTCACAGCGCAAGGACAAGGCCCGGACGGACAAACGCGCCTTTTTCGAGCCGAGTGACTCTTTTCTTTTTCTTTTCAACCACTACTTTTTTCCTTATCGTGAGCTTGAAATGGGCTGGCTTGCCGCGAGGATCTGACCACTGCCATTGATGGTTGCGAAACGTCTGAGCGCAGAAGCGTTACCATGGCGAAGATAAGGTTTTGTCTAGGTAGATTGGCTTAGGCGCGGGACACGAGACTCGACTATACGATTTCCTCGGAGGCTTCTGTACTGATCCATGCCAAGCCTGCATTTGCGCTCTCATTTGCTCGCCGCACTATCATTCTAGTCGCTCGTGATAGTAGTAACCCCGGAAATGACCAGCCCTCTCTTTTCTTGGGCTCACTGCCGTGGAACATGTTCTCAAGTGATGCCGCTCGCAAACTGGCCAAGACTATCGTGATGGGGGCAGACCATATTTTACATCTTCATGATGAACATAATTACAGGAGGCTTTCGTCCTCGCTGCGTATGTTCTGTGGTATCGAGACAAACATACACTCACCAGTCATCTGAACTGCCGGCACGTATGATAATATACAATGGAAACACTTCCACCAGTGCCACTTCCTGAACTCCGACCGACTGCATCTTGGCAATGGTGATCACGCTCAACAGCCCAATCCAATAATAAAGCATCCATCGGTACGAGTATACGCGTCATCATAACGGGTCGTCCAGCTCTCCGTCCTCGACCATCCTACCAAGAATGAGGCTCTGGACGACCAATTCGTCTGTCAGGGTCCTGACGCGCTTTGGACACGGGCACAAGTCGTCCACGCTGTCCACCGTACTCTGTCTTTTTCTCTTCTTCGGCGGTGGCATTCCCTGTCCAAATAGGATCTTTTCTGCTTCGACGGGATGGCCATCGATGTACACCCAGTCAAATGAAGTCCCAGCATCTTCGTTCCGCTTGAGCTCCATTCTTGCGTCCTCCAAGGTGCCGACCCGGACCAATGAAGCACCGAGGACTTGAGCAAGAAAGACGTATTGCATACGCTTTTCCTCTTCCTTCTTTGTTTTCTTCATGACCAACAAGATCTTGGAGTTACTCAGCAGCCTTGGCCGCCGTTGGATGACCCTCTCGGCATCTGTGCTCTTGGCGTCATACGTTTCGAGGGACCTAGAACGAATGGCTCCCAAGACTTGGCTCTGGCCAGCACAGAGCAGATATGTAGACCAGTCCAATATCTCGCCGGCCCGGACACATGTAGAGACCCATTTCCAGGACAAGCATGGGAGTCCTAGTGCAAGCGCCTGCATGTACTTTGGTTTCCTTGAATGTGTGTCCGTAATGAGAGCTGCAAAGCCAATGCTCTGACCTCGTCGTATCGAAGGTACCTGATTAGACTCCAAGGGGCCGACTTCTACGAGCTCGTCGAACCCCTTCGAAATGATGATACCTCCACCAGTGATGATCATCTTCTCAACCGACTTCTTTTCTTGCTCTGACTGAAAGGATGTAGCAAATGTCATGCCCTGAAAGAGCCCGGTATGGGAAAGAGTTTGCCGCGATTCATTGATCGACTTGCGGGCAAATGAGCGAGACGTCCGCCCGGTGAGCGCCGAGTTCGGTGTAGAGAATGCCAGTTCATCCGTAGAAACAGAGGCGTGACGTCGTGCCCGCGGAGACGAATAAGTTTTCAACTTTGATGGCTTCTGACGATTGTTCTTCGCTGCGGCGGGAGACGACAACATGGTCTTATTAAGTGCCGGTGAGGAACTCCCATTTTTGGAGCTCTGCAAGTCCTTTGTATCTGTATTTGGTGTATAGCTGGATGTGACTTGTGGAGTCTCCGTGAGGACTGTCAACGTGGACGATGCAGTGACTGGCTCCTTTTCGATGGCCGGGCTGGCTGTTGATACAGGTACGGGAGTGGTAGCAGGCCGCTGCCTGCTAGAGCGCGGATGGGCTTGCGTGGATGCTGCGATCGGCGCGGGCATGGGAGGCGATGAAGGTACCTCTCTTGTCTCTTCCGAACTAGGTCGGCTGCTTTCATTGAATCTTCCTGACGACCGCAGAGGCCGTGGTTTCACAGAGTCTACTTTGGCAGCCTGTGTTGCTCGCTTTTGCAGCCGGCTCCCAGGCGGACTTGTCTCAGGAATGGTCTCCTTGCTCCCGTTCGTCTCATCGCTCTGTTGGGGAGCACAGGGGAGCTCTGACGGTGTGTCGTCCTTCACAACATCCGTGCCTGGATTTTCAACTGGGGCATCTACCGGGTTTGTTGTGCCCGCGGTTGTTCCAGTGACTTCTTGAGAGTCCGCCACCGTTTCCTGGGAGTCATGCCCTATTATCATGCCTCGCCGCGGACGCAGCTTGGTGACTTCAATGGATGAAGGGGCCGAAGTTGTGGATTGTGTGAAGGCTTTCTGCTTCCTGCGATTGGTAGAGGGGACTTCGATATTATCCTTACTGCTTTGTCTCGGGAGAGTGATGTTGGTCAGTGATCTATTCGCCTTCTCCTGTCTGAGCCTTGCCAGGCGGCGGCGGTCCTGAGACTCGTCATGATCCCAGTCTGTCTGGTCCTGTGACTCGTCTGGAGGAACTTCGTAGACGTCTGGTGAGTTTCGGATTGGTGCATAATCACTGATTGGGTCCGGCCGCGTACGAAGTCGAGGTCGGACAGCGTCTGGTAAAGACCCTGGGATGGTCTCTAGAACAATCTCTTGCTCTTGCTCTTGCTCTTGCTCTTGCTCTTCCTCCTGCTGTTCGCGTGCTCTGGGGACTGACGAGGTAGCCGGAACAGGGCACATTGGACTTGTGTCCAACCCTTGTAGAGGTGACGTGCGTAGTCCGCGGTCTTTGAGGGGGGACGATTCATTGCTTGGAGAAATGGTATTGTGATTGAAAATCATTGGCGATGGCCGCGAAGAGGTCGGTGAAGCCAACTTCTTGGCACCCGAAGTGAACTGTGTCTGCATGAAGAGCTGCGAAGCCCCCATCAGATCCGTGGCTGGCACATCTGACTGGAAAATCCTGGACGGAACGAGCGGTGTCTCTGGAGGTGGCATGGTTGGTGCCGGCATACTATGCCGATCGAGAGTACCATCAGGACCAGTATTCGGCTGAGACTTGCCTGTAGGCTGTGATGTTGTGTAATGAGGGTCCGTCTTACGAGTCCCTTCGATATCGTCATCGTGTCCGTCGTCACCAAGGCCATTCCAGTTGAACTTGACAGCGCCCGTCTCGTCTTCGTGGAGGGTTCGGTGCTCATGCGAGCTGCTCGCCCGTGACACCTGGGACTCGAGGCCAGAAGGGCCATGCTGCTCTCGCTCCTGCTCCTTCGACGGCTGGGAAGATGCAATGCCTGGGTCATAGTAGCTTCGGTATTGTTCGTAGCTCCTCCCCTCGTTCGACTGAGTCGGCGAGTCGGGAATGGAGCCATCCATCTTCTTGGATTTCAGGGTCTTCCTGGGCGGAGCAGTGGATCGTGTGACTGGAAGCTGGGGCGCAACACCATCTTTCGTCAATGGACTCGGCTCAGCATCGGCGTCGGCATTACGGGAGCTTTGAGGTTGTGCTTTCGAGCTGAGTGGCTCGGAAATGTGCGACGAACGAGGTGTCGAGCGTCGTGCTGCTCTCCTTGACCTCTGGTCCGAATCAACGGCGTCCGAGTGACTGGTGATGGGACGCGTTTCCTTCAGCGCGTCGTTGGGCGAATTGGTGAACTGGGTGGGGTCTCTGTCAGTGCCATCCTAGTGCGGATCGAGGAACTGGGGGTGGCACTTTTACCTTTTCAACCCCTGTAGACCGGGCCGAATTGACTTCTTTCGGGTCTTTTTAGCAGTAAGGTCAGCGAACCAGCTGCGTCACAGTGGACGATGTTGGGGATTAAAGAAGAAAAAAAGCAATTATACACTTCAAAAATGCTTGCAAGAGATAGGAAAACAAAAGATACGAACCAATCGGATGCTGCTGTCTCTGTCTCGGCGGCGAGGAGCTCATCTGGAAGGGTATATCGAATCAGCAATTGTTACTTAACGGCTGGCTGTGCTGTTTCGCGGTTGGCCCTTTTTCTTACCGTTCCGATGCCATATTCGAAGCCATACTTGTCAATCACCAACTGGGAATCTTGGCTTTCGTTTTCTCCGGCATATGCTCGCTTTTCAGCCTCCTTGGCGGAGCTAGGTTTGACGGCCATTGTGCGCCGATATCATCTCGATGGCTTGATGCTTTTTTCGACTTCCCTGGTGAAGCTCGAGTAGTTGCTGGATTGCAGGTGAGGAAGGGGCACAAAGATAATTCTGACACTTCTGTGAACAAAGGGAACTGGACGCGTCTTGGTCTTGACGCCAGATCATGTGACTTGAGTTGAATTGCGGCGGAAATTGTTAAAGTGGTTTTTGGCACGGGGGAAACGCTAAGAAGCCAAGTTGAGCATTGTTTAATTGACGGCGCGTGGTTGCCTAGCCGGATAACTGCCAAGTACCCAGGTACATTCACCCTCGAGAGCAACCAGTTCCTATAAGGATGCCAACAAATCACATGTGCCTGAAACTAATATCACATAGATCATCTTGTCAAGCCTCGATTCTAGAGTGATGCTTGTCATCTTGAGGTGTTTCTTGTTTCGAGGCAAGACTTATTACACTTATTTCGCATGGCAGACATTTCCAGCTTTCCATGGACAATGGTAGACGGCATACTCAGCTTTCGGGTTTTTAATATCATCAATACTGATATCTATGCTCCTCCACTTCTTTCAGAGTTCAATTTTAGGTCTTCAGGAAGTGATCAGATTGGTACCTAGGCACTCGCATTTCTTAGGCACCCGATGACAATTGTCTCATCGAGTGCTACCAGGAAATTCATGATAATTAATGGCCACATGAGCTACATTGACACCTGGGAGGCATATTGACGCTGCTCTCAGGCCATCATTCACCTTGTCAAATAGCCTTGGCCCATCTCATATTTATTAGATGTCTTTCTCGTTCACTTCACCACAACATTTTTACTGCAACATTATACCACGTGCCATGCGGTGAAGATGAGCTCAACACAGACGACCTACGAGGATGACCCTGTCTCCCTCTCGAGAGACCGATCCGTACCTTCCCGCCGTCCTTACACCAGACGCCTTGCTGGCACCGAAGCAGACTCGGCAAGAAGCGCCCGGTTTGCTCCAAAAAGGGTGGTTACAATAGACGACTTCCGTGGCCGTCCGGCTGGCTATGTCCCTCGAAAACCTGTCCCTGCTCCCAGTCGTCCCAGGCAGATTGTCAATGGAATCCTTCAAAAGCCCAACAGCCAATCGACCCCACGCAACTCAGCTCAAAAGACCAAGAGCCCATCAATCTCAGTCGACTCGGCTCAACCCCCCAAAAGCCCATCAATCCCAGGAGACTCGGCATATGCACCCTCATATCGCAGAGGTTGGATGTCGTCTTGGGCATCAGTGGCTCTCAGTCTGCCGCCCGCGGGCTCTCCTGTCGGGACTTATCCTCGTCCAGTCATCCGACGCCGCATTCTATCTTCTGATGAACTACCAGCAGAGCCAACTGTTCCAGTCGCTCAAGCCGACCCCAACCCTGAAGAAATGTCCGCCAACCATAGCCTCTCTCAGGATACAGAGCCGCCTTGGCAAGCAGAGTCCATGCAGGTTCTTCTTGACGCTCTTTCTAGTCTGGGCCCTCGACCAATCCCCGACGCCAGCACTGCCGACCAGCAGAGCGACGATGGCGGTAGTCAGGTGTACCGCCGAAAGGACGACGGACGCCGCGCAGACCGCCCGAAGCGCAAGGCAGAGCGCAAGAAAGGCCGAGCAGCACGGCGCAATCGGCGCGAAAGGAAATTCGGTCCTGGGGCCACCAAAACGAGGCCAATCGAGATCGAAGACGATTCCGACTCGGACGTGTTCCTCACGACCATCAGCTCGCGTGCGAGTTCGTGCACCCTGGACGGCGATGTCCCTGTGCCGGCTGGTAACGCGCCTTTGAGTTTGTGGCCACGAGAAGTGAATGTAAGAGAATTGGAAGATCGGGAGCTTGGCAGGAGTAAAGGCATGAGGAAAATGATATGAGAGTGATTCGTGAAATACTGGCTGTTCCGTCTGTTACATCTCGACTCCAGTAGCCCCCACGAGCTGGACGTGGCAAGGAGAATGGATCTATTACTGATTTGGCATACTACCGTTGTTGTTGTTTTCTGACTTCTCAGAGACCGATGAGAACTGTGTCGTGATCTTGAGCTTTGGAGGTTCTTGTATTGACTGGGATTTTCGGCTACGCACTGGATCAGCTTGTTCAGTGGTTTGATCAATGTACAGTGTATAATTGGGTTTGCATGTTCATAGCATGACCTTGATAGCTTAATAACGCCGCGTGGAACTGAATAATGATAGCATGCAATGTATGTTCAAGGCTCATACCGTCCATCTCTTTCATACTCGCGAACCATCCTACTGAATTCTCTCTGATCCCGCTCCTCTTCCTCACTGACACCCTCCCAGTCCCGATCATTCTTGACCTTGAGGCGACACCTCCCCATACTCCCCTTGCCACCAAACCCATCAAAATCCAACATCCACTCGAGCGGCAGGACGCCCTTGGCCGCCCCGTCCGGCGAGTCCTGAGCATCGTCCGAGACCCACGAGTACCCCGCCTTGAGGACGACAGACGCGGTGATGTTGAAAACGCCCCAGCCGGTCCGCGATATATGGTACGGCGGGCGCTGCCGGACGACGCGGCTCTGGCGGAACGTTGGGTGCAGGAACATGTGCACCTCCTCGATGATGTCGGTCCGGCTGGGGCGCACGAAGAAGGTCCACTCGTGCTCATTGTGCGGCGCGCCCGGCGAAGGGGGCACGCGCGCGTGCCGATTGCCAATGTACACGGTCAGGGTGTGGATGGCGCCGGCGCTGTCGTCGGCGTCGGCCCGCGCCTCGGCCTCGCGTTCGCCGTAGGTCTGAGGGTACTTCAAGGTGAGGGCGCGGGCGCGGGCCGGGTTCGGCGCCGCCATGGTCATGGTGCGGCACATGGGACAGCGCGCCTCGAGCTCCGACACGGCGTCGAACTCGACGGGCTCCTCGTCGACGTCCACGATGGTCATGGGCGCCGCCAGGGACACCGAGGCCCACTGCGCCATGCAGAAGTTGCACAGCGTGTGGTTACAAGTCGTCGTCACGGGCTCGTGGAGGAGGAGGCGGCAGACAGGGCACGTGTCATCTTCGTCCACTTCCTCGTCATTGGGATCCTCCTTGTGCCTCATCGGGGCGGGATCAGTCCGTGCCCGTGAGGCATTCGAAGTATTTTGGTTCGAAGCTTGGCCTCGCCGATTGCGCCGGGCAGCCCTGGCATCTCGAGTGGTGGACGAACTCATCTTCTGATGCCTTCACGGAAATGTCACAGACGGGACGACCTTCGGCAGTCCAGCTTCGCGATCAGTGTTGTCCAATGCTCCGCAAGGTAGGTGAGTCATGCTCAAAATGCCCGGTAAACTAGAACTATCGGAACTCCTTCTCCTCAACGCAAAAGAGTCGGAGAGAAAGGATTATGTGATTGTCTAACCTTAGGTAGCTTGGAGTGTTCAGCCTCAAAGGTTTAGGTATTCGATATGCGGGCGTGACGTCTAGCGCCAGGCACCAGCTGCGCCTATAAACAATCCCGGCATAAATATCTTGGCCGTGCCACACACGCGCATTATCAGAGCAGACGGACTTCTATGACTACCTATATTAAAAATGGAATAGTACGAAAATGAGCACCAAACCTTCTGGCGTCCAGGCTTCCAGTCAGGGAATATTTCTGGGCAGTATAAATGTATCTCTCGCGCGAGCAGCTTCCAGTCAAGTGCCACGCCTTCTTTGGCCGGATCGGGGGTTTAATCAACGTGTAGGTAGGTAGTATTTGCAGTATTTGAAAAGAGCGGCATTCGTTCACTTATTGCCGTAGCTTGGGGTCTTGGCGACTGTATTGATGATTTTACTATTTATAACAATCATTCTGGATACCTATGCATGCAGCCATATCGATCAATATAGAGAGCTATGAGAGACACAGCTAGATGGAGCTCTCAACGCTCGACCTAGGCTGGCTTCTGAAGAATAAGGGAGCTGATAGTACAAGTGACAGTGCTGCCGCTGACGCTTGCTGAGACGCCGCTGATCGAGTAGGTGGTAGCACTGTTGTAGTTTTCGGGACTCGAAGTACACCAGCTGGAGTCAGTGCCGGTACTTGTCTGCAAAGAGGAGGATCAGTCAGTCATGTACTTTAGATTTGGCAAAAAGGGAGAGCAGTGACTCACAATCTTGACGTTCTTGAAAGCAAGTTGCCCAAAGTCCCAGCTCACGCCAGTTCTGTAAAGCCCAAATATCAGTATTGATTGGTCCTTGATGAACATTACTAGTTGGCAAGACTTACAATTCAATTGCGAACAAGACCTGGTTGAACGACTTGTCGGCTATAATCAAGTAGTTAGCAAATGTCACCTGGAACCCGTGGAGGGTTTCCTCCTCCTCGTGTGAAGCCAATAACTCACCTAGAGCAAATGTGTCGCTAGCGGTATCTCCGCCTGTGGATCTGCTGAGAGTCGAAGTCCAGCCAGAGTTGTCACTTTTCACTATTGATTCGACGTTAGAAATGATGTACGTGCTTTCAATCAGCTCGCAATGATCAAAACATACAAGTATTGCTGAATGTGACAGTCTCTCCCGAATAGGTGTTGAAACCGGATCCCCAGGGCAAACTCGGGTTACTGCAACACCTGTGACAAGAGTTAGTATGAAATACCGTCGGAAATTAATCACTGCATGAACTATGCTTTGTATCGAAAGGCCTAGTCTCATGGAGGAGAAAAAGAAAAACGAAATGCGTACCACCCAGATCCGATCCACCAGGTGCCGCTTCGGCCGTCGAGCACATTCTGGTAGACGCCGCTGTTGTCGGTCGGTTGCAGACCTGGCCAGAGATAATATGTACCAGCTTGTGGCAACGCCGGGATCACCATCTCTCCGGAGAACGAGGTGAACTTGGCGCCCGAGGGCGTATAGTACCGGAGGAAGTACCATGTCGCCGCCGAGGCCTGGCTGGCGAAGCCCAAGAGGGTGAACAGTAGCAGTGGCAGCATCGTGACGTCTTCTCGTGGCAGTGGAGTGTCTTTGCCTGATCGACTTGTTGAGATACAGATAGCGGGAGGGTCACCAAAAGCTCGAAAGTCGAAAGCGAGGAGCAAAATGCCATCTTATATTTAGTCCGTCTCAAGCTACAAAATGGCTATCGGCTACGACAGATCACTTTGGATATTCAGACGTTGCATCCAAAGGCTTGACTACGACCATCTCAAATGCGACAGCGCGCCTTGATAAGCGGAAGAGTTGTGGCCGTATTAATCCCATCCTTGTGAATAAGATCCCATTGTGACGGGGTTGTAGCAGAAAGATGAAGACTGGGATGGATGGCCCCTCTTCAAATAGACAACGAGCGTCCCCCCAGTCGCCCAAGCTTCAGGGTTCCTGGTCCTCCAGATCGGCAATTGGCCACACCCCTGACCTGGACGCATGCCGCCCAGAGCCCACTCATCCATACAGGGAAAGAGAACTGCCGTCAGAGGAGACGGACGTCCCTAAAGCGGTGCTCGAATGCAACTCTTGGTTACTCTGGTAGATAGACTAGATAGACGTCACGAGCCGAACCAAGGGTCAAAGTCAACTCTATTGCAGACAATCCGCCAATCTTGGCTGTTCATATACTTCACATGCTGCCGATCAATGGGGTGCCCGGTGAAAGAGAAGCAACAGCCACCAGAGTCGCAGTCGCTTGAATGAGCTTTTCAAGTCGCACGAAACATTGCCTTCGCCGGCGAGGCGGCGCCGGGAGCATCACAACAATGAACTGAAATTCGGTGTCATTTCGAATGAAGTCAAGTCCAAGTAAGATACTGAACGGAATGGATCCTTCTAAAGCACTACAGTCAGTTCTGCGAAACGACGATTGGAAAAGAGCTGAAAAGTTTACTCAAAGAGCTCGAGTTCTAAATCAACCCGGAAGCCGAAGTTGAAATGCAGTAGAGACCTCCCGGGCTAGCCCCGCGCCCACATTCGGCTGGCATCCGATGATCCCTGGAGAGAGACAAGGAATAACGATCATCTTATAATAGCAACATTTGCTGTCAATGCTATTCGGCCTCTGAACGATAGCAATTTTCTCATTTATCGCACAAAATCATTCTCTTCTTCTTTTCGGAAGATTCCACCATCATGGTGTCCCGAAGTTGACGACGAGGGCATCTGTATAGTATTTTCCATAACCTGTTTACGCAGTCCACGATATCTCACAGCGACCACGGTATTGGAGCAAGAAAGTAGGTATGCATCCTGCGCCCAACTCTTCACTAGCCCCTTTCTTGAAACCGATCGGGATGATCAGGTACATACGTCCAGAAACTCTCCCTCCTGGTTTCCTGCTGCCACCGCAGCATCTGGTACCCCTGATGAGACGTCTTTGACGAGACTCTTGGCCTTTCCTCCGTCTCTCTTGAGGCCGACGTGGTATATTTTCTAGGCGCTGCCAGGACAGCGTCTCGCGATACTGGGGCGGACCTTTGCTTCTATTTCCATTGATGAGTTAGCAAATTGCCACCGTGTGATATCATATATCGGGGCAATTCACTAACCTCATGGCTGTAGTTTGTGTGATTTGTCCATGAACGGATGTGAGCGAGATCATGGTCGATACGGCTTTGGTAGGCTTGCCGTGGGAGGCTGCTACCGGTCTTGCTGCCAGCATTCTTCGACATGATGACTGATCAAGGAGGGTTTCGACTGTGAACAGATGTAGGTGTAAGTAACTATAGACTTTTATTGTATTCAACAACGGGGAGCTAATAGTGAGGGACGTGGTGCTCGATGGCAGTTTCGAGTAAAGCATATCTACATAACCGAGGCGTCAATAAAGACGAAAGTCTCGACTTTTTATACATAGAGCAGAGTGGCTTGGACTCAAGATATATCAGCAATGCTGCCAGTCACTCATCTTACCAAGCCCAAAGACTTCACCTCGCGACAACGCATCATAAGGTGTGTGAGGTCGAAAAGACTCTTCACCAACGCGGGTCGCCTTGTTGGAATGCATTTACAAAGGCCATTTTAGGTATATCTGATAGGGCATCCGTATATACCGACTGATCCGTCATTTTCTTTTTCCTTTCGGGGGATCATTACCTAGTAGTACGGGTGTGGGGGGACGTTTGGAGTTCCGGGTTATGCATCGCGCGACGAAATGCTTACAGAGGGAGGAAAATACAAAAGTCCATTTTGGGCATGGTGCAGAACAAGGGGTAAACGACGCGAGATCGACAGCAGATTCTTTGCATATGCATATAACTAACTCACCAGCATACTGATCGCGACAACTAGATGAGAAGCATGTGTACAAAACCCCAAAGACCGCATCTGGCAAGGTCGTGCTGGTGACTGGACCAATTATACTACCTTGGCAAGCATACAGCCATTGTCAGGTCCTACGCTAGTCCTATCGTGGTCATTGGGAATTGCTCACTGGCAGGGCGTCGATGGATGTCGTCTTGATCCTTCTCAGCCTTATGGATAGACGGACGTGTTGCTCCTTCGTTTTTGTTTGCAATGGAGAAACGACACCAAAGTTGCCCCCTGGTCACGGCAGAGGCAAGTGTCACCCGTCAAGAAGCAGCGAGCCGCATATCTCAAGAAGATGCCCACTTCTTCTCACACTCTACTCGAGCTCCATCTCTCACGCATCTGCTCTCTTCTTCTCTGCGTACTGGGATCTCCTACTTGAGCCCCAAAAGCTGACTGCAATTTCCCCTTTGACCTCAATCGACTCAGGCACGCGTCCAATCTCAGAAACACAGTCACCACCATGCCAGACGTCATGGAATTGCGGTGGAACGATGGCCCGAAGCGGGCAAAGGCGAGTAAGATACCGGACCATTCAGATACAAGGAGGAAATTCGGGAGATGTATGGGAGCATGACGGTTGAGGAGCTAGCAGCAAGTATCAAGCGTACCCACGGGTTTGAAGCGACGTATGTTTGTTAGCTCACAAGACCATTCACACCGACTAGACTGACTTCTTTATCAGGCTTCGCCAATATACGGCCCGCTTGGAACTCTGGGGCTTCAGAAAGTACAAGACGAAGAAGACGTCTCAAGGAACCCAGACCGCGGGCCCTGGTAATCCTGAGATAGCCGTGAACGGCGAATTTGGGCAGCAGATCTCAGACGCAGTCAGAACAGATGACTTCAAGAGACGCATGAGCACATCAAGCTGCGAAACAGAACGTCCGACCTCGGGGATATCCAAAAGGCTCAAAATCGACCACCAACAAAACATACCGTATCGGACCCCTAGTCCCACATCGTCGAAAAACAGCAGCACCATCACATTCGACTCTACTTCGGCAGAACCCAGTAATGCAGGAGGCTCTTCTGATTCAATCGACATTACTCGTGCCGACACGGCACTACATCTGTCATCATCCAATGATCCGCTCGGGGAACAGAGTCGTGTCTTATCTGAAGACATTGTGGCATCTATCCTAATAGAACAGCCGACTTCTACCATTCAGTCGTTCGCATTGGGAATGAACCTCGAGTTTTGCTCCACGGTGGCAACCAAGGTCGGGAGCTTCAGCCTACCTCGTTATAGTCCCATGCTCTCATTTGAGGTTGAAATCCGCCTTAAACTTGTCGCCGAGTATCTCTCTGCCAGCAAGAAATTGGAAGAGGCCGCCAGCCTGTATTCCATCATTTTCGTCAGCGAGGTGTTGCGGGGTGCCTTTCGTGACGCGCTCTATACAACGCCCTCTCTGATATCATGCGCCCGATCGGCACGGTCGCAGGTTCATTGCAGCTTCATACAGAGAATCCTGTCAGAGGTGGTCAGCCGTCTACGATACCGAGTCACGCGGTCGTCGGCCGAGCAGTTTCTAGCCCATGCCTTCTTGGCGAATCTGTTTTCACGTCAAGGAAAAGTCTCGGAGAGCGGCCATCATCTCGGCGAGGCTCGTTCGTTCAGCAAGAAGCTCGTCGAGAATGGCGACATTCTACGCAGCTATTTGCCCGATGTGCTCGTCTACGTATACTACAAGCGGTTCTGCCACCTCGACCATGGCTCTACGTCAGGAAGACAAACGCCTTCAGTCACGACAGTCACTGGATTCCAGGGCCCACCGCCGATTAGCCATATCGATTTTGTGAATTTCTGGTCTGCGATGAGGCGTGGAGGCCCCGCCAGACGCGAGCCCGGTGCGAACCCCGTGTCGCGGTATCTTGAGGAAAGCCTAGACTGGTGTCAAAAAGCCACCATTTGGCACGAATCTTCAGATTTACAGTCATTGCAAGCACCTCTCTCAGAAAAAGTCGTCGGGAGTAATGAAGAGTCGGACGTGTTCATCGGCTTGTGGCAAATGTGGCACGGAGCGTATACATTGGCCCCGAAACCCTCGGAGTGGCTAGTTCAAGCGCAAGAACATCTCGGAGTCCCACTGGCAGAGCACTTGAACATCTGCGCCGAGGTCATCGACATAACTTGCTCTAGAGAACAATCATCCCTCTGCGAGGACGATGATGTTCTCACGATTTACCTTCAGAGGCTCTACGAGAGGACTGAAATGCCCCGAGAGCCTGCCACATGCATTTGGGAACCCCGGGGGCTTTATGAGAGAACCAAAAAGCCCCGCGAGTCTCTGAGTGTTGCCATACGAAGGTTATGCGACAGAAAAGATAAACAGCAGGAAGACTCTTCCCTAGGCGCCGAAAAGGTCCAGCCGGCGTTGGAAAGACCTTCTGGTATCAGTCACCAGAAGGCCGTGAGCCTTACGCCGACCCTGGCCCCGTCTCTCAGGTCGGCCGACTCCTCATACAGGCGGTTCAAGGCCTCCGCGGCAGTCAAGAGGCAGCCAAGGGGCACGTCGTACGGCCAGAGCACGAGCACTCTCCCATCTCCAGACCAGGTCTGTTCCTCATACGAGTCTAATGGCCCAATGAGCCAACTGAGCGACTTTTTCGAGCGATACTGCGGTGTCGGCCGTACCTGCGCATCGCGAACCTCCCGCAGCAAAGACAGTTTCCCCGAATACCGGGAGACATCATTTGCAGGTGCAAACACGAAAGCGGATATGGTCGAGCCCGGGTTTCCTGCGAGTATGCATTTCAACACGCCCCTGTGGTAACTTTGTTCTTCTGTTCGTGGATATGCAGGACCAACGGCATCATTGAACTTGGTCTTGTCATCTTAGCAAAACAACCCTGGCAGCACAATCGTTTCCGGAATCATTCCGAGGAAGTCTTGTTCAATTGCTCACTTTGTCGTTCGCGAACATACATGTCTCTCATTCTAAATATATTAATCACATCGTTCGTTTCGGGCATTTTCGGGGGCACGGGCAAAATGATTGGTAAAAACACATGTGCATTGCAAATGAAATTTGACATTCGCGAGAATATAATCTTATTCGAGTATATATCTGTGAGAACACGTGTTTGTTCCCACATACGACGCTATATATATGCAATCTTGAATAACAACGAAAATTCCAATGCATGCAGCAGCAGTTCTAGAAAATCCGCTGTGAGGTATCACTAGTATGACGTCTTTTTTAATGCAAGAAATGAACCCACGGGGGATAAATCCGGACAAAATTGAAAACGCCAAAAACTCCATCCAATGTCGTGTAGAGGTCTACCATGCTTCGGAACTCAGGAAAGCGAGGACCAGTAATACAAACACGCCGACTGGGGCGAGTTATAAGACGAGACAATCTGATATGGTCCTGAGAGGTAATCCGTCAATACTGAGTTTCTTGTGCCAATAAAATGAGTGAAGGTTGTATCCCCGTATTCGCGGTCGTGTTGGGCATCCCTTGGCAAGGAGCAATCCAAATCCGAAACGAGAGAAGAAGGATGAAAGGAAAACGAGAAAGTAAGGGGGTTGTGTGACGAGAGGAGCACCATGAAGGATATGCTCACCATCTGCTTGCTTCCCATTCGACAATCCACCGACAGCAAATCTTCATACGCTGCCGAACACTAGAGGTTCCAAGCAACCGGTACTTCTCTTCATCGCTGACAGGGAGAACGCTGGCGAACCACCAGGGAAACAAGGCAGGATCGTTCGGGCAGTCTCCAAAGACTGCAAGTACTCTCGCAGTTAACCAGGACACGCTCTGCGCACGCATTTTGCCGACGAATGTGATACCGATTTCCAGAAGCTCGCGCGTTGACTTGGTTTCGAGGTCCTGGACTGTGAGCACGTTCGATTCTTCCGATTGTTGGGGCGCGTCCTCGTCCGGGGCAGTTGTTGGTTGCGTGTTGCTGGACTGAACAAAATCTCGAACACCCTGACCATTCATGGTCTCGGAAATTTCCATGGCTTCCTCGGCAGCCAGACTGACGTCATCAATCTTCTCAATCTTTCCCACGACATAGTCGTCCAACGCACCATGCCGGAGTACTCTGAAGCGTGAGACACCGACTGATTCCAGGAGACTGCGACCATCGGGGAAAAATTCTATGTTGACAATCCGGAGCAGAGTTCCAATCTCGCAAAAGTTGCGACCATCAGAGCTTGTCGATGATGACCCGAGTACCATACCAAACGTACGATCCCCCTCCATCGCTCGTCGCACCATCCTGCGATACCGAGGCTCAAAGACATGTAGGAAGGTCGGCATGGCAGGAAATGAGAGCGTGCAGACGAATATCGGAATGTCGAACTCGCCACTGAGTTCTGCTTGTAGTTCGGACCGAACCGTTTGGGCTCGTACTGCAATGATGTCTGCCCAGAACCCGTTAATCATTTTCGCCAAACGTTGGTTCGATGGTGCCGACCCAGAGGGCACCTGGGGTTGAATGGAGAGGGTTCGCCGACAGATAGGACAGTGTTCTGAATTGCTCAGAGTTCGGTGAAGGCAATTTCGGCAGAAGGTGTGTCCACACGCTGTGGTAATAGGATCCAGGAACAGCGCGTAGCAAATTTGGCAGTCCATCTCTGTGCGTACCATCTCCTTCAGACCGGTGAATGCAGCCACATCGGATTCCGTGACCTCCTCCTCGGTCGCCCCAATGGCAGCGTAGCTGACCTCGTAACTGTATTTCAGCTTCCCATGCTCAATCAGTGTATAAGTCGAGACAATTCGTCCACCCTTGACAGCTTGTGGAATGGCTCCTTTTTCTTCCAACGATGACACTCCGGTAGGACCCCACCCATCTATGATGGTGACACGAGTTGAGACGTTGCGTGCCAGTGTGGCTTCTCGATCCTGTTCCACAGCCGCGCGGATGATGTCAAGAACCTTGTTCAATGTGACATCTACGCTGCAGTCTCCGATGGCGTGCTCCTTCCTACAGTCCTCGAAGGGGCACTCGAAGCCATAAAGGCGGTTTGCGGTGGCGGGCCATGATATATTTGTACGCAAATAGGTTGGCGGAATGCAGCTTTGGCAACAACTGCGGCCGCAAGACAGAGTAGTGGGATGATGCAGAATGCGAGAACACACGCCGCACTGCACCAGCCTGATAATCTCGCGGACGTCCTTGGCACCGTTCAGGAGCTTTTCTGAAGCCGCGGCGACATCCTCAGTCCCGGCCGGGTTGCCGACCGGCGAGTCGCTCTTCTCGGAGCGCGAAGATATGGACGTGGGGCTTCGGGACGTAGTAGACGGCGCTCGTATCGGCGGACTACTGTTGCGTGCCTGAGCTGAGGACATGAAGGTGGTTTGTCACCCAAGCCCTTGTGCCAGGTGTTGTAGAGCCAAAGCAAGTTATCTGCGCCACGGTGCAAGCTCCTGCTGAATGTGTGGATATATAAGAGTTATGTAGGTTGCTTGCAAGAGCGCGGATGCAGACAAGCCAATTCAGCGCGGCGTCTAGTATATGGCTGGCCGACCAGTGGCAATGACGGGTTACCTGTAGGGTAATAGGACTGACGATAGCGGCCAAGTGGTTTTAGTAGCACAGACTCTGAGATGCACTGGCCAGGCGGAGGCTGGGCCTAGACAGGCTAATGATAGAGAAGAGGGAGGCAAGCAGTGACAGGTAAGTAGTTTCTGGCTCGGATCGGAAGCGCCTCATAGATAGTCGCCGTCACAGGTGGTGATGATATCCGTACCCACATGGGGCAACGTTGGTCAAAGGCTGATTTGGGAAACGGCAAGGAGGATTGCCTAGTTGACCTGGGACGCCTAACAGCGTAGCTTTTAGGGGACTTCCGGCAAAGAGGGCTTTCAAAGCATCTGGGTATAACAATCATGAAATTTGGGCCAACATGTCGCGGGTCGGTCGAATAGCTCTGCGGGACGTGGCGCGGTGTCGAAGATGCAGGAGGTCATCATACATGTATGCGCAGATCAGAAGTGCGTCCCGACAGAAGGGTGTGGAGGGGCCCTAAGGGCTGCTTGTCTCGAAGCAATGGAAGGAAGTTGAACAGCGAGGGACCAATAGGTACGTATCGCGAGTTGCAGCAGAAGAGTGCGTCAGTACCGGTACTTCAACGGCCATTGTCGACTTTTTGCTGTATGCTATTGGTCGAGGGGGAGAAAAGCCGGCCGGAGATCTCGATGAGATGTTGCGGCTACGGGTACGTTTTGGCTCTGTACGTAGTACGTATTCGCCAAGCGTTGGGACACAGCGGAAACGCCCAAAAAAAAAAAAAAAACAGAGCCA